>CM043118.1:36280069-36880069 GCA_023701765.1 Hylyphantes graminicola
AGCATTCGATTTTTTTTTTTTTGTATTTATCGATATTTCACAGAAACCTATACTTCTATAGTTCTATCTATTTTTTCCCCATCAACTCTTTTCGATTTTTACTCTTCCTTTGATATGATAGTTTATAAATTGAATAAGAAGGCTTTGGTTTTCCAGTTGACTTACAATTAAATCCCACTAAATGGCTCAGAGGGCTTTAGCTTTCTTAGGATGTCTTATTTTGCTTATTACATTAGAAAAGCTGATTAACAATTATATTTCCGTCATTATTACAGCCTCATAGTCTTACATTATTTTTATTTGGAACTTAAGAAGTTGGCTGATTTATAGATTCCGAATGATGTGGGTGGGCTATTAAGAATGATAACTCTGTACATATTAAAGATTTCTTTATGTTTTCATGCATTTGCAATTATGTAGGGCTATCATAACATGGTGAAGCTAATACACTTTTTGTGTAGTTGAATGAAAGAGTGAAGTGCAGTGGCTTAGTGGTAGACTTCGCGTTGCCACGTACGCCACAGGTCGGGAGATCGAATACCGGATTGGGCGAGGTTAACAAATATATTCATCCTTCGAGTGGGTCGATAAAATGGGTACCAAGAATTCTTTGGTTCTAAACACTGGGGGTTCCACGTGAGGCTGACCATCTAAGCGGGACATATGCCTAGCACCCTAGATCCCTATAGGTCACGAAAGCTGAAATTGGCACAGCAGGCCTTGGTCCAGTAATTTGATGTTGCACCGAGGAGTATAGTGAATAAAAGAGTAGATAAGTAGACAACTCTTTCATTCTTAAGTACACAAACTAAATGTACCCTAAACAAAATTTATTAAAACAACCCACTTTTAAAATATTGATAAGTAATAATATGTTGTCATCTTACGTGGGATTTACAGTTATTTGCCCACGTGCCATTTCCAATCGAATCATCAATGCTCAACACAAACGCTCTCAAAAGATCTGATATAGCAAGAAAATATTACTTCTATTGATATCTGGGGCGCTTATCTTGCGCTGAGAAGAGAAATAGTTCTTAACCTTTATGAAATTGAGTAGTCAAGCGTTCAAAGGAAATTGTTCAAATTCGTAATCGATATTACGATATTGAACAATCATCGTTATACGATATAACGGCATATATACGATATGAATTTCATGTGCAAGAACTCTAGTGGAAAGAAGTTTAACAATATATAAGATTTTAAATTATAGGATAGACTAAAAGGAATGGGATACGATACATTGAAAGTATCAAATGCAATGTGTTAAAGTTTGAATTTTAGAACAGTTATGACGTGATCATTAAATAAATGTTCACATATTTTAGCTTTTAAGGTTAATAACATTTGTTTATAGAATTATTTTATGTATTTTATTAGCAAGCGAAATTTTCCAGGCTATAAAATGCATTACGCTTTGCAGCGTATACTTCGCATTTATTTTTCATTCTTTCTTCCAAAAACCACTCAGCTTTAAGTGCCAGGGAAACAAAAAAAGGTTTTCTTTATATTTATGTGCTACATTAACGCAATAGAAATATTTTAAATATAATTAGTCATATCACCAAATATAGAGAGCTAAAAATTTTAACACTTTATTTAGAGCTCAAAACGAATAATTTTAATATGTAAATACATGAGATTGAATACTTATTGCGTTAACTTCTTGAGTTGATTTCTTGCTTTAAAAAATGTTCTTTTATTTAAAAGAAATTTTTTAATGGAAAAGTGAAACAAATATAGATCTTTGAAGTCTTAAGTGAAATAAATTCATTGTTTGCTTGGAGCAAACGACGGAACTTAGATTGCTGATGAAACTAATTTAAACTATTTCGATATATGTATATATATATATACGTATCGCCGAATTTCTTTATTTAAAAATAACGATTGTTTGCTTTGAATTAAATCGCTATACCATTAAAAAATGCTTTGTTTAAAAAGTGAGTAGTTATTTCAAAACTTATTTTACGTTTGTCTGAAGCACTTGACTTTTTACTGGTAATTGCTAATTAGTTAAACATGCAATTAGCAGTCTATAAAAACATGGTAATGTTACTAAAAAGATAATTTTTACTATCATTTATTCAAAGTCTTCGATTTCGCCAGTTTTATCAATCGCTGTAGTGCCAGTTTCTTTAAGTATAAAACACATTTTTAGAACTATATTAAAAATTTTCACAAAAAAACATATGGTATATTTTTAAGAAAAGTTATAACAATCAGAACTTATATTTTTGTTACGTAAAATTTCATTCTTAAAACAATTATATATCAGTAGACTTAGACAGATTTTAACTTCTTTTACACTCTTAAAACAAAAGAGTGAAATCCACTCCAGTAGGATAAATGCATTTTCGACACTAGAAAGGAGTAAATATTAACTCAGACTGAGTTAAAATCACACGTTTGGAGTGATACTGCCAGACGTTGAACACACAAAGGATCCACTCATCTTGGAGAAGTGCATTTTCTAGACTGGAGGAATGAAAATTAACTCAGACTGAGTTAAAATCGCTCGTTCGCTTTAATAGTGTAAATATCCGTTCCACCCTTTGGGAGTTAGTATATTCCACTGGAAACATAACAAAAAAGTATTCTGTGTCATATCTAAGAATTTAGTAGCAGCATGCATACGAAGCATTACACATACATAGTCGCAAAAATTTCATCTATACAAACGCAAACTTGAAAAAACTTTTATGTGATGTATTCCTTTTGATTTCATATATTATTCACACCAAAGCAGATACAAAAATCTTGTCAACTTCAATGCGAACATAAATATATTACACCATGCATAAGTAAGTGGCATTTGTCCTCAAGATTTTTGTAAAATGGACTTTCCAAGAACTAAAATCCTTTTGAAGTTTTTGACATTGAATAAAACGGAGAAATATAGTGCGAATGCTACGTATGGAAATATATGAGATTTTTTATGACACTTCAATGTAATGCAAATACAATTCTGAGCTAGCTACATGTCCGTTTGTTTTTACAAAGCTTGTTGAATATATCAAATCTGTAGACGAAAGTTGTAGTTTTCCATGTCTGGAGGTGTCTATTTTCGTTACTTCAATCTTTGGTCTTCATAAAAGATTTTTTTTTAGAATAGGCCTATGATAGGGTTGATAGAGTAAAAAATACTAAATCAAGAGAATATTGGTAAATGAGAGAAAATATGGGATACTAAATTTTTAAGTCTGCAAACTTTTCCATATGAACGACAAAAGTGTTTGAAACAAAGTTGTTGCCTTCAAAAGAAAAAATGAAGTAACTGTTGTATAAAATATCTTAACAGTGTCATTACTCCAAATTACACAAAAATTCTTTTGATTTTTACTCTAGAAATCGGGGTTATATAACACTTGCATCAATAAAGCAGGTGATATCTTTTTTTAATTTCTGAAGAAAACTCTGTAATTTTTCCTTCGGTGAGGGCTTCGGGATTATCAATAACAATAAACCTGTTCTAGAACACTTACATAACAGGAATAATCCCTCAATTTACACATTTAAGTTCCAAAGAGTTAATTTCCATATACCTTTATTCCGCTTAAAAGATATCGTGACTGCCTATTATAATGACAACAATAGCATACTAATATTAGTATGGAAAAATATTGTAATAAACTCATTACCTTTTGCCTTTTCAATGATTTTACTTATGAAGATGAACAATTTAATAGAATACCACAACACATTTCCTTATCAACTGCAATTTATTTTTATACTAGTTTGGAAAAAAAGACTGCACTTCATTACGATTTGTTGATAACTTAATTGTTAATTAAATTGTTCTTCATTTTTTTTGTTGTTGTATATAATCATTTTTTAGCAATCAACACATAATCTTAACTAAGAAAACAAACTCCAATATTTTATTCCAATTGTTAGACACACAAATACATGTCTCAGGCATTAATGATAACGACAATTGCTTTAATTTTAAAATTATTAGACACATTCCATGCAATTCCAAACTCCCACTTAAAATCAATCAAAGTAGTACTATTCATCTCATTTAGCGAATTAGTATTACGTAAATAGAATTAATAATTTTTAAAAGACGATTTCTATCATACACTAATTAACAATATTTTTTTTTTCAAAAATTCGTAAATAAATACCTACAATCAATTTATTACGATCTCACTTTTTATAAATTTTAACTTATAGTTTTGTCTTTTACAGTGTTTCCTCTACAAACTGTAATTGTGTCAGTTGTTGCTTGATATCACTTCGTATTTCGTTGCACCATTTTTTAACTGGTGGATGTTTTTAGATTTTCAGACTTTTTATTTCTCCTGCTGTTTATTTTTGTTTTCAAATTTTTTTCTTTTCTCTATTTTATTTGTTTTCGGGGTACTCCTCAGTACACTTTGGAGCAAATTGGATTTTTTCTTTGACTTTTGTCCACAACAAAAAAAGAAGGGTATACTGTTTTTTATTGGCTTTAAGGTTAACTCCCAAAATAGATAAACTATTCACTATATTGTCTGTAACCATGTTTATGCCCATGTAACTATTTTTTAAGTGTGAAGAATCTTAGCAGTCCTAAATCTTTTGATAGAATTTCCGCTTCACTGATCACTAAAACGTCAGTAAGGAAGAACTTAATTTTCAACGACGAAATTCTCAACTTTCCACGCGAACTTAGGTAATTCGTTTCGTCATTTTTCAAAACAACAGAATTCATGCTCGAGTTCCGACATTTTCTCTGAAACTTAATTATCCAATTTACCCAAGCAAACACAAATCGCTAACTTAAAGTCTTCTTACTTATCCTTTAAACAAAAAACTGCTTTTTTAAAATTTAAAGAACGATTTCTCAGTTTCTGCGGCTAAGCCTAACGTCACCATGATTAATTTAATTAGAACGTAATACTCTGTCCCGCGTGTGCCTGGATTTCGTCGTGTTTTGATCTTTAATTAAAAAAGAACGAATTCGATAAAGTTTTTTGTTCGTTTAAAAAAATCGGATTAAAAACCACAAGAAATGTTCACACTGTCTAGTTACGATTTGCTTGAAGATGCTGTTTTACTAATTGTGACTTGCTCACTTGAAGATTAGTGTTCTTTGAAAGTAACGAGCTCAGACTTGAAAGAAATGCCAGAAATAGTAATTATATCCCTTAAGTTAAAAAAAAAAGAAAGTCACAAGAGAAGTGGGGTCTCTAAAACTTAATCTCATAACTTTAATTTATTCTTTAAAGTAGTAATGTGAGTTTTTGGAAAGCTTTGAATAACATAAAATGCTGGGAGTTTTTTTTTTTTCAAGTTAATTGCAGTTATACTCTTCATTTCTTGAAGTGTATTTTTTTTATAAACGAAGAATCATTTAAACTTTTTTTTTACTTTAATATGTCATGTAAAATGACTTAGTTCAATAATTTTGAGCACGTATCGTAAAGGTATTTTATGCAACAATAATTAAATAATCTTTGAACTTAATCGTAATATAACTGTATACTGTAACTAAAAAAATCTTTAATTGTAAATTTTTGTCGCAGATTAGTGGCGACTCTAATTTTTGTGACACATTAATTACACTAACATTTCTAATATAACATTTAACATTTCTATTGATTATTAAAGTTACTCAAAAGTTCTATATATAAGTAACAATTTCTATATTTAGATTTTTAAAAATTTGAACAGTGTATTTTTGAAAAGTGTTTTTAGCTCAGTAAAAACAAACTTAAGCAAAACCGGATATTGTTTTCCATGTTTTTTCTGTTCCATTGCTTATTTTTTTAATTTTACTTATTTTTTTTAAAGGTATCATGACTTTCCTTACACCTTTCTATACAAACTAGCATAGCTAGTTGTCCGAATTTTTTTGTTATAGGAGGTTAAATGCAAGCACGTTAAGTGGGAATATTTGCTCCGAATACGTGGTACATTTTCCTAGCCTGCCAAAAATACTTCTGTCAGTTTTCTTTTTATTAATATGGAACAGCACATTTTCCTTTTAGAATTTCATATACGGTTAAAGTGATTGGTCACATATTGAAAAATTTACATATTTAGAATTGGTTGCAGTTATTGGTCACATATTGAAAAATTTGCATATTTAGAATTGGTTACAGTAATTGAACGCATATTGAAAATTTACATATTTAGAATTGGTTACATTAATTGGTCATATGTTGAAAAATTTACATATTTAGAATTTTAAGTTTAGTTTATAAAGATTGGAGCACGTTTTTCCACAAATCATTTCCACAAAAATTTAGGGAAATCACGAAAAGAGCTCTAACAACTGTATGACAAAACAATAAATTAACTACCATTCTCGTGGGTGACATATGACGTGTTGATTCATAAATAAAGCGGTAAGTTAGCGCCCCCTATCAGCTCATTTTTAATATAAGACCAGGTGAAAAAGTAGTCCCTGTCTCCTCTGTTAGAAAACGTTCATACAGCTTGGTAAAAAGGAGTCATTGTGTATAACATTGATAACTTTTTAAAGTGATAAATTTCTTGGTTTTTAAATAATTTTTTAAAGCAAAAGTAAGGGATAACCACTCAATTGGTGAAAAATATTTTAATAACTTGACTACAATCGCATAGCTAGCTGTCGTTTTAGCTAGCTGCACAGGTAAAAAAATATGTTTTTGTCTAATAAAAATTTTATCAAAATGAGTAGAGTTTCATTTTAAAAATCAAAAGATTGCATCATTTCATTCTTCTTAACTAAAACAATTGTATCCTTACATTTTTTCATCAAAACAATTACATCTTAAAAAACAAAAAAAAATCGATTTATAAAAATCATAATTCTTTCTTAATAAAAAAATCATACAAACATTAGAGGGGGAGTATTTTTTAGGAAAATTTGTTTATTATTAATAAAAAAAAACGATAATAGTCTCTAACATTTTTTTTGTCATGACCTTCTACCCAACAAGCGAAATAATATATCAAATACACAATCCCAAATGAATCCTGGTTCGAGCACAGATGCCATCGAAACCTTTCCGAGCTTCATATCTTATCAAAGCTCCTTTGTTCCCCACATTACACTGGAAGGCCCTTGTTCTTCGGTAATTAAGTGTTCCCCGCAAAGACAGACAGACTGAGCTTTGTTTTGGCACGCTTTGTGTCACTCTTGTAAAAAAATAACTTGGTATTTTTCAGAGCCACAATGGCGTAACTCAGTTTTTATATGTTAATGGGCGGAAAAACTGTGAATAAGTTGAGGCGTTGATATACTTGAGATAGGTGCTCGTGAGTTCATTTTTAGTGAAGAATTATATTGAAAAAAAATTTAGACAAATAGGATAATGGTATGGTATGGTATGGTAGGTACATATATGTTCCAGCTTGTGTGCTTGTTCAGAGAACCGCTTATAAGCTTTCGTCAAGTGGGACAGACACAAAAAGAGTTTTTACAAGCACAAGAGACACACAAAGAAAGGACAACACAAACACATTGACAAATAACAACATTTATTGACGGTCACAAACATCCATGCCTGACCGGGATTCGAACCCGAACCCAGCAGCTACAAAGGCTAGCACACTAACCATTAAGCCGCCGGGTTGGCTTGATAATGCATAGTAAATAATAGAAAATTCAAATTACGTTACATTAGTATGTTGTTTAAGGGAGAATGGGAGTCTCCCTGTAAAATCCAATGGAAAAAAATTCCAAACCCTAATTTCTCCGGCGTAATTGAATATTTTACAAACGTTTTTTTTATATGATCAATGTAGCAGGACTACATGGCCTCTATAATACCCCTTTTTGAAATAGATTCGAATAATATTTAATTTTCAATAAATAATTTTCGAAAAAAATTCGAAGCGGATTTCAAAAAGTGGTATATATAGGCAGTGGCATAAAAGTGGCAGTCTAGTTTCATTTTTCACATAAAAAACACCTGTAAAAATATTCTATACAGTCGGAGTATTTTGGCTTAGACAATTATTTTATCCATTGGATTTACACGGAGAGATTGTATGGTATGGTACATATATATTCCAGCTTGTGTGCTTGTTCAGAGAACCGCTTTACACGGAGAGACTTAGGTTAAGAGACACACTCCAATTCCTCCTTATTGAGTTATCGAAAATACCATTATTTAAAAGATTATCATAAATTTTAATTTCTGACAAAATACAATTTTTTTTATTATATTCGTCCGGTTAAAGAAACGAGAAGAAAAAAGGGATGAATAAATAATAGGTGAACATAATGAATATATTGCGTGCCACATCTTACTACATACAAATAGTGTATCGAAAGCTGGTGTTACACTACACCTGTTTATGAATCAAAGTCTTGATATCTATTGATCATAAGAAATTGCTTTGAATATTTAATATTAACATTGGTGTGGCATTTGATGTCCCCAATCATGCGATTATTTGAGTAAATTGACAGCAGTCATTAACAATATTTTTTGCATAATTTGTAAAAATAAAAGAGAATTATAGTAATTTCCCCTGATACCATATACCTTAAACATTACTTTCACAAACTTACTTTTGAGAATACAACTATTTGATTTACATTGAGGATAGTGAAAAAAAGTGGTATCTATCGTTTCTAGAGTTACGCCATTTTAACTTTGAGACACACAACTATGAAATAGACCTGCGATAAAGCGATGACGTCTTAAATGGATGGACAAAGCAGTTGTTTCGATTTATTAAGGGGATTGTAGTTTGAGTTATAGTTTCACCCATTGACGTGATTATTAGGAAGTATAATACGGACATTGTTATAGAATACACTGGATAATAAGACCGTTTGTTTTGTAGGTTTCTTTAAATATAAAAGTTTTTTTTTCACTGAGTATCGAAGAAGGAGTATAAAGTATCGGTGTATGGAGAATTGGTTGACGTTGAGCCAGTACGTTGTTCAATGTTTAACGTTATAAATATAGAGAATCAGGGAGTACCATACATTCATTAAATTCATTCATTTTCTCTATAGTTTATGAGTAGCTCAATGAAAATTTTGCAATCCCAATTTTATGTAGCAAACATTTGGGCAATAATTTAAGAAAAACAATATTTTTCTTATAAAATGTAAAGCAATTTGAAGCAAAATAAATTGATTGATCACTTATGAATAAATGCATGAATACTGTTTGTCAAAAAGGAGTTTATAATCAATTGTATAGATAATTAAGGCAATATACGAACATGAATGAATTTTAATATTAAGTAATATGTGTCGTAAAGAATATGATTAATTATATCAGTTACAATTATTTGCATGGAAAAAAATTTTTATAAATTTCAATACCAACAATAAAAGGAATAGTAAGGATATTTTAAGTAAAATTTCATTGATTTAAACTGTGTTTTAATAAAACTCATAGTATGTTTAATTACTACGGTCCCAACTGTAAAATACAGTTTTTTAATGGATTTTAACATCAAACTTCAGAACAATAAAACTTTTGGCCTTTCTTGTCATTCATTTTCTAGCAAATTCACCAGATGTTTGCAAGAAAACTCAAACAATCCGTATTTCAATAATACGTCGGTGCTTCCATCACTCCTTCACAGTAAACTCCTTTACTCCACTGAATTTCAACGACAATTTTTCCAAAATAAACCATTCCTCAACCGTATTCCATTCCAAAAATCTTATCCCTGATATATACAACCAAACAAGAATACAAGTCCCAATTTTTTACGCATATCTCCAAGAAACCGTTCCATCGGAGTGCATTCGAATCACACAAACCATAGTTCCTCCACTCCCAGCCACAAAGAACATAAAAAATTACTGCACCCTTCTTAATACGTGACTTTGGGTCCAATAGCTGGAATCAATTTACAATCGCATTGCTTCTTACCTAACCAATAACACGGAAGGAATACAAAGTTATTTTTTATGGACTTCATCACACCCATGAAAAAACAGGGACATCCCTTATAATATGGGAAATGTAGTGGATTTTTCGAAGAACATCTGTGAATGGTTTAAGCTATTTTTTAAATGTTTAATCCTTTCGCTACGAAGGATTTTTGCTTCCTCGTAATATTTAATAGGAATAACATTATCGAATCCTTAGTTGTTCGGGCGTTTTGGGGCGCTTCAGTAAGGAAAGGGTTAAATCCTTTCTTCTCGCTCCTTGATGGAGTGAATTTTCATCCTCTGTTTCTTGCTCCCATGATATTTCCGAGATTGTTAAGTAGTAACGAGTCAAACAGATTACGCTAAACTAAACTCCTCTACGCAACAGCCCATTACTGAGCAAAGGCCAGCCGTGCCCATTTCAGCTTTCGTGACCTGGGCTCTGGGGTGCTAGGCTTATGTCCCGGTAAGGTGGTCAGCCTCAAGACCAGTGCTTAGTTCCCAAGCATGCTTGGTACCCATTTTATCGACCCACTCAGTGGATGAAAGAAAAATGAAGAAAACTAACTTAAGGGGGGATCATAGTAAACAAAAACCAAAAAATCGAATTTTTGAAACCAATATTTTCTGATAGATGGAAACCCAATCTATCGAATGAGACCAATTTTGTATAGATCGGTTAATTATTTCTTATAAAAAATTAAAATTATAAAAATAAACAAATGTACCACGCCCCCTTTGAATTACTAATTGTATGCTTGTATTATTTATGTATTACATTACAAAATATGATTTTTTTGTGTTGATATTTGAAAACCAACCACTGGCTCAATGTAAAAAAAAATTCCCGACGATTTACATGAAATTCGGTTAACAAGAAATGTTTCGGTGGTCATTTCGAGTTCGTGTTAACGGGATCGACTGTATTTGTTTTTCGCGTTTTACTCAAAACTATAATTTTCAACACTTAGGTACACTTTTCTCCAAACCTATCGAATATTTTTTAATAATTTTTTTTGTGTGTTATAAAACCATTTTAGATCTATTTAAGTCACCTAATTTAGTCTTACAAATTAAAATAAATATTTTATTATTTTACACTTTTCTTCGTTGAAAATCAGAATTTTTATGAATGTTGAATATAATGTTTTAAAAATAGAATTTAAAAATTATTTTAGGCAAAAAAAATAGGTGACTTGATTAGATCTAAAATGGTTTTATAACACACAAAAGAAATTATTCAGAAATATTTAATAGATTTGGAGAAAAGTGTACCGAAAAAGTACTTGTATTTTTGAAAATTCGTAATTGTATGTTTCAAAAGATGTCTTTTTTCAAAAATAATAATTTTTGAAAATAAGATTCTTAGGAGTAAATATAATAATAAAAGTACAATTTATAATTTGATACAATTTTTTTTATTGTACCATCATTTTTAAATGATTTAGAGCCTTTCGAAATCAATACTAAGAATTGGTCATTTTTGCTGTCGTTTACTATGATCCCCCCTTAAATACACCACATAGAATGCCCATGGCTGTCGTGTTCTGCAGTTACACGCTAATATCAAAACTAAATCCAATCCAACAATTAAAACGACAAATAGGAAAAGCTAACTTTAAAAATATCAAGCTAAAATCAAATGAAAAACTAAACATGCATAAATATATGATTTTCATTATATTCAGGAATAATAGGCTATTTTATAACCGTTTTCTTAAAAAGTATCCAATCGTAAAAAAGGCAACGGATAGCAAGCAAAATTAATTTGAGGTTCAAAAGGGTTCTAAATACATAAGTGTATTCATTGCTATTTCAGAAAAAAGATAGTTGTCCAATGTTAAAATAATATCCATCACTGCTAGGGTAGAGAACAGAATATTGCTACTTCAACTAATTCCTACTGGAAATTTATGGTGCAGGCGAAAAGCAATCATAAGTATGTGTTCAACTGAGAAGTATCTAAACATAAAAATGAAAAATGAAAGCTTCCAGTGCGATAAAATATACAGTCTCATAAAAAAAATAATCTTATACATTAAATACTGAAAATTTAAAGCTTCTTTTATTTAAGCAAAAAAATAACAATCATAGTAACTTTATTCATTTTAATGTAACTTTGCAAGAAGAAAGAATTAATGTTTGATGACAATTTGTATTGCGTTAAAATAAATGTCTAACAAGTGCTTTCATTTATAAAATTAAATAAATAAGTGGAAAATCATGTCGCATTGTATCAAACATTATATTTTGTAACTGTGTCTCTTTTTATTAAAAAAGCACAATTATTTTTTTAACATTTATGGTTCCATATCTTTTCATTTTGAGTATTGAAGTTTAATACTCGCGTTTTTTCCTGTGTTTTTAAGACTACCGCCTACTGTAAAATATTTGTACCGCAAGCAGCTTTCACACCATTAAATTGAAATCCATTAAGCAACAAGTGTTTAAAAAACATTTTAAACGAGATTAAATAGGTTTATTTCAAAAGTACCGAATTTTCGCTTGCCGGTAAAATATAGAATAAAACAGTACAAAATATCTATTTATTTATTTATGTATTATTTTTATGTAATTATATTATAAACTGCGCAATGACCTCCCACAGGACTTTCGGACCCAAAGATTTAAATAGCACGTACTCCGCATGTACTCAATGGATCTTCAATGGTATCGAGACTCGATCGCGAAACCTTCCAATCCCGAGACAGAGATCTTAAACCACAACCCCACTAGTGTCTTTAAAGCATGACTATAACACAATTGTTCATTGATTTTCATTCGTTTGATTTTTTCCCCACGGAATTAGAATTGGCTTGTTTAAGGTGACGTATTTCCTTCCATTTTTCTTTCTTGCTTTTCCATAGATCGGTGTTCTGTTCCTATGTGACATTGATTCACTTATCGTTGCTCTAGAAATAATTTATTTTCATTCAGTATTTCTGTTGTCACCTCAAAACCTAAAATATTCAATTTCTTCATATTTATGTTTAGGAATTACATGCCAATGTGACCATATTGGTTTTCTTCTAACAGCAACAAAACAAAACCATAAACGCGCAAAACCATCATGTTTCCTGTGTGAAAGTTTTTCAAAAACAAATAGTGAGAGGAAAAAAACCTCGATAGTTTTAACTAAACAAGTATATTTGTTACTAAACAATGATAGAACTAATTTAAACAATGATAGACTGATTTTCTATGAAACAATGATATTTTAAAGAGCTTTAAATTTAAATAATTTGCAAATTAATAAATTTTCTAAATGAACAATGCTTTGTTACTAAACAATGATAGTACATATTTTATCAATGATAGACTGATTTTGACCTAAACAATGAGAGTTCTTTCAAAGAACTTTAAATTCGACACTTTCTTAATAAATAAAACAAATATCAAAACTAAACAATGATTTGTAACTGAACAATGATAGACTGATTTTGAACTAAACAGTGGGAGTTATTTCAAGAGATTTAAATTCAATAATTTAATTATAAATAATAATATTTTTTAATTAAACAATTATTTGCTACGCTAAACAATCATAGAACTAATTTGAACAATGATAGACTAATTTTTAACTAAACAATGACAGTTATTCTAAATAGCTTTAACAATGATAAAAACAATTAAAACATTGATTGAAATAATTTGAGCAATGATAGACTGATTTTTAATTAAACAATGACAGTTATTTTAAATAGCTTTAACAAAGATAAAAACAATTAAAACATTGATTGAAATAATTTGAACAATGATTGAACTAATGTAAACAATGATAAAACTAATTTGAACAATGATAGACTAATTTGGAACTAAACAATGTGAGTTATTTTAAAGAGCTTTAAATTCGACGCTTTGCAAAAGAACAAATTTGCTTCCTTTTAAATAAAAAAACAAGTAAAAATAACAAATAGCTACATTATTTAGCACCTCCAAATGTTGAAGTGCCCTCGAATCGAATTTGTTGCACCAATGGATGGTCAGCAAAACGATTTATTGAGTCCCCGCACGTTTTGGTGGGTTTGGTGAAATAACATTTTGTGGGGGTAGTACTCCTTTGTTGGGTTCAGATTTTCATGTGTGCCCCGAATGCTGCTTCATATTTTTAAGCTTTGATATGAATACGTAAATAGATTTTAATATCCCGTGGGAGAATGATGATATTTTATCGGAGTTATATCAGTGGCTTTTGTGTAACTCTAGAGCAACGTTAATTTTGAAACGAAAATAAACTTAACTATGGTTATATCAGAATAAGAAATGGTAGATTTATTTAGCAATGTCCCGAGCTCCGTAGCCCAGTCGTCAGAAGATCTGCATCTCTTAAGGTGGGTTTACATGAGCCGTCGAATCCAGGGATTGAAGAGCAAACTTTGCAATTTTTCCCTCTTGACTTTTCTCCCAGACAGAACCGGAATTGCTGGGTTCATTGAGGGGTTTCGCAAACATTCCAATGAAGAAGGGTTTGATGTTTCATACCATGGATTCGGCTACATACTATCATTTGGGTTAGAAATCCTGCTCGACCGCTTTTCCCCTAATGGGGATTTTGGTATTTCATGAATTTGATGGCTCATGTAAACGCGCCTTTACAGAGCGTTCCGCTTTCTAATACCAGGCCACATCTTATGGAAGGATGTAAAAATATAAATAAAATCAACTGAAATACAAGGTTTTCCAGAGTACACTGGACAGATGTATTCGTTTCAATATGAGTAGTATAAGCCCCAAGGGCGTTAGAGTACAAGGTCTACTTGGGAGCAGCTCCAGGTGTCGACCTCGTCATATGACCGTGGCTTCTAATTTACGAGGTGTAATTAATTGACCGTGTTAAAGCTCTAAAATGTGTCTCTAGAAATATACATCCGGAAACGATTACATTTCATAAACAAATTAACTTAATAATGTCTGCGTTGTAGATCTAACTACTAAAAGGAATGGAGTAGTTATGTGTAAAAATATTGTAGAAATCTTTACTAAATTGATCAGAACAAATATTTAACATAGACCGTAAAGGAGTTTTAAACAGATAGCAAAAAAATATATATATTTTGCCGTTACATACTTTTTTTTATTTCATTATATATTTTCACAGGAATCATATGATATGCATAAATTGTTTTTTTTAATAAACGTGTTCTTATAGTATCCATACAATTTTGTATTATAATAGTAAGCAATTGAATTTAGCATGCAAAAATTACTTTTTAAATTAAATAATATATCAGAATTTATTAAACTATTGAAACTTTTAGTCGAGCAAAAATTAATTGCAAATAATAAAAACAAAAATCTTCAAAAAAAGTGCTGTATTATTAAATTAACTAGCAAAATTTATGCATGATCAACTCACTTATCACAATGAAATTCTTAGACCCGTAAATTTAATAAAAATCTTAGTCCATAAATATCAATTCCGTTTTTTTCTTCTATATCTTCGAAAGAAATTATTTTTACAACACACCAAGCACCAGGTGTTACGAAACTTAAAAAAAAATACTTATTCAACTACTTTTTCATGCCAGCTTTACTTATTACTTAACGGATATCCTCAGCTAAGTAAAAAAAGTTTTTTTTATTACTTATTCATAAATATACCTAAAAACAAAAGTCGCCAAAAAATTAAGAAAGTTCGCCTAAATAAAACAAATTAGACATCCTTTTATCGAGAGTATTATCTACGCTCCACAGCAAATTACTCTTTGGGCCGTGCGTAAACTTCATTGTATCCATGGCCCTAGCAGCTGTATCCACTCATTTGTGAAAACTCTTTTGAAAACTTTTTCAGTAGAATATCGGGGTGAAATTAGTCACCGGGTTTTATTTTCGCCAAACTTTTCGTGCTGTCGCCAAACCATTATTTAAGTTTGCCAATGTTTAAAACCTGAATAATTTTTATTTGTTTTATATATACTAGCTGTATGTTGCCGCCTTGCAGATAAACCGTTCGAAAAAAAAATCGAATTCGTGTTGGTGCATGCGAATCCAAAAGCAAGCAATAAAAAATGGAAACTTTTAAAGTAATATTTAAGGAATTTAGTAAAAAAAAAATTGAGAATAAAAGAATAGTCAATAAGAAAGAAAAAGTCAATATCAACTTCCTTCTGCTTAATCATTTCAAATTATGATTCGAAATTAGGCGCACAAAAAATAGCAGAATGTATTGCTTGGCAACATGTCTGATACTTGGCGAGGAAAAACCTCGATAACTAGAAACACGGAATACCTCATTTTACTTTTATAAACCCTAATATAAAGGTGTTTTTTTTTCTTCTTAAATTGGAGAATACTGAGTTTTCAAGCAAAAGGGCCTAGTGTTAAAAGTGCACTTTTAAGTCAGTTGCAGTCAAGCGAGAATAATCAATTAAGTGCTGTTCATGCGTGAAATTATATATAATACGTTAATGGTAGTTGGTTGGAAAATAATTAACGTAGTTTATAAGTAAAATATTAAAAATTACATGGGATTTATTTGATTTATTTTTATTCTGTTTAGAATGATGATCAAATATTTTACTACGCAACATCCAAGGAGCATTATTTTTTTCATAAAACACTCAAATTTAAACTTGACTATTCTCGAATCTTACGCACTTACATTTTAAAGCGAAAGAATGACATTTGAAGTTGCAAACTAAATGTCATTATATACTGTAAATGAAAAAAAAAAATCAAAAATTTGAAGTTTAAGTTTTGTTTAGTGGTATTGAAAAATTATCGAATGGACTCACTTCATGTATTCGGCGTTGCACGGGCATACCCTTTAAAACTTTTAAAAACCTATGATTTGTAGAGACCGTTCAAGGTTTGATGATTGGATCTATGTAATGAAACGACAAGAAGGCAAAAACTGCAGCTGCTTTTGAGTTAGTAAAACTTTTTTTTTATTTTATTGATTTTTTAATAAATCAAAACGTTATTTGAGACTTAAATAATCTGTTTAGTAATATTGCTTACGAATCACTGGGGTTCTTTATTCAATCATTTTTTACAACAAATATCGTGTCTTAAATAAAATATATTTTTTAATTTAGTGCAAATTCCTCAAACTCAAGCGTCTCCCTCAGGATCCCTTAGTAATTAAAACTCCATTTCTCTCACTCGACTATCGGTCAAAACAATCAATGACTCAAAAGCAATAAATTTCCTAGCACTGAAACATCACAACCCAAGGCGGCGAAAACTTTTCGAAAACCCTTTTTATTTTTTCCCGCTCAACATTGGCGAAAATCAATCGTTGACAATCCATCTGGAATTTCCGACAACTGGCGTAATTGGTTTGACTCCAATGTAACATATATACAAATAATTTTAAATAAATAAGTTTAACAAAACTCACATAAAAAAAGTTAAATACAATCAATTGAGAAGAAGCATTGTTTAAAACAAATAAATTTGAATAAATTTATTTAACAAAACTTTCTTTGAAAAAATAAGTTCAAATACCAGGAAGTGTAATTTGGGTTTAGGGAAATAAAAAAAATATTTGTCCTTTATTGGTATAATTGTTTCGTGAGTTTTTATACAATTAAGACGTTATTGGTTTCAAAATAAATGCATAAAATATCCGATGAAAATTCAGGAAGGTTATAGTTTATTTTGCTATTAAAATATGCTAAAAAAATATAATTATTTGTAAGATTAATGTATAATCCTTACCGCAAAAAAACATGAAAAGGCAAGGAAGCTATGGAGGAACTGAATAGAGATATACACGAATACGACTTTCAATTATCTAACAAACAGCATTTTTTTTACATTTGGTAAATTTACCGTCCAAAGTGCTGTATACGCTTTTGGTGCTGTTTCGGAACATATTTCGTCCTTTTAACATTGTGTTTCACAAGACATAATTTGAATGCTTCAAAAATGCTGTTATCAGATATCAAATTCTTTTGATTGGTAGATATCCTTTAATATCCCTTTTTAAACGCAACTCTAAATCATAACCATTCAATATTCAGATGTATGTCTCTTACTATACTTCCATGCCAAATTACTATTTATGTAGTATAAGTCACGCTTTTTAAAAAAAGTAATTATCACTATAACTTTTAACATAAAAATAGCTAAATATTTGTTCTACATTTACCATGAGTTATATAGTAGGGTAGAGACTGAACCTACCAACAGCACCATGGACCAACACGGAGACAATATAGGGTTACGCTAGCAGTCCGCGCGCTGTAACGGATGCGGGTTCGATTCCCGCCTTTGCCCTGGGTGTACTTTCTCAGCATCAAAATTATGAATTAACTAGCACTTTTGACTCTCTATTCGGGCTCCGTAGTGAGACATGGCTGCCGATGGCAGCTCAGTACGAGTCGTCCTTCTACCCTTCTATAGAACTCTTTGAACATTTACTGAAACAAAATAATATAGCATGTTTTACTTAAATTTTTTCAAATTTAGAATAATTTTAAACTTGTGACTTTCACTGCAAAAAATTTCAGTTCTTAATAAGTTGGGTCGAAGATAGCCCAAGTCCTTAACATACCCTAAATACCATCAGATTTTTTTTTTTTTTTTTTTTTTGCAATCCCTGACAGATAAACACTTTCTACAGACACTGACTATAATCTACGAGTATTAGTTAGTTAAAACTTTTTCAACCAACCCAACTAACTTGTGCCATTTTTCTTGGTCTACTTTGTTACCCTGGAGGAGGAATGTGCTTCTAAGTGATACAGCGAGACTTATGATTCGTTGCTCTTGGTGCTTTTTTTTTTTAGTTGTTCCTTTTCGAATGGAAGTTTCATTATTTGTGATGAAGAGACAAGAACAATTTGATTTACTGAACGGGAAAGAATTGTCCTTCTTGTAATGGTTGCTTGGGCCGAGGAAAAAAAGAGGAACATCTAAATTAAAAAGGATGATTGAAGGTTCGAATTTGGTGCAATATGTTTTGGTGTAATCTATACTTTTTGTTATAGATTATTTTTAGAATGGTAGACCTAAGGGTATGTTTTGAAAATTGTCTATGGTGTCGAAGTGTTTGGTGAAAGTATTTTACAGTCCTTGCCAACCTAAGTTGGGTAAATAGAAATATGCTATGGAAAAGATCCTTCCGCGCATGTGAAGAGTTCCATAAATTATTTGTGAATCCATCCAGAAAACATGTTTAAAACGTTAATTTCGTTTAAGGTCTAACAGATTTGAATATTATTTGAGAAAATTTGGCAATTTTATCAGAATGAAAAGTTTCTTTTGGTTTCCAACTTACGGACTAATCGCGCTTTTCCGTCTGGATTTTTACTCTTTGTTTTTACCCAAGTTAGATTGGCACGGAGTGTAGTGTTTAATTCATGATTCAACACCTGAATTTGAAATAAAACTTGTTTTCTAATGTTCATGTAATTTCAATGAAAAAATTCATTGATAAAAAAAATTATAAAACTTGAATGAGGCTCAATTGAGGCTTTGTCTTGTGTGATACAGATATGTTTCAAACTTACATTAAGACTTCATTTAACAGAAATTCGGATGGATCTGAATCGACATTCACTGCATTTCGGTGAATGTCCGAAATGCAGTGAATGTCGACATTTTCCAGACTTCGGGAATTGATAGCAATGCATATAAACATGTGTGTGAATTCAAACTTAAAAAGAACAATTTTAAAAACTTAAAAAGAAATATTGAAAAAAACATTGAAAATCAAATTAGTATTATTATTCAACTATGTATTTCAACTATCTGTTAAAATATTAGTAAATTTTCCGTTTTGCTATATTTGTAAAAAAAATATTGCATTGAAATCAGTTAAATTATGTTGAAAATTTCCGAATATTTAAATACAATGTTATTAAACATTAACATTTTTCATCCAACTTTTTTTTATTAATGACTCTCTCTCTCTCTCTCTCTCTCTCTCTCTCTCTTAAAACTCATTATAAAACATCTTGCTTTATATTGGTGCTCTTGGCTACTTACACGAAAATGTAATATTCTATCATCAACTGAAAGAATCAACGTACACAAATAATTAGTAATATGTGTATACAAAACCTCCCCTTTAGGCATGTAACCATTTAATCATCTTAATGTGGACACAGGAAACCCTACTTAGCCAGTGTTAAAAGCAACATCGTAGCAAGGAAAGATTTTACCAGAAAAAATGCTAAATTGCTAACGTAAGCTAAAAACTCATGAAGCTGGTAAAGTAAGGATGGTAAGGATAAAATATCTTGATCTTTTACACTTGCTTCAATTACAATTTAACTAAACTTTTACAATTAGCTTTTACAGTTTAAAAAAAATTAAATTTATTTTTTAATATACAGGACATATACGATTTACAATACACATGCATATTTTATGAGAATCACAATTTTTAAGTAAATAATATAATACTATTGGGAATTTTTTAATAAGATACAAAAACTTTATTTCTATGTAATGGGCAAGTTTCAGATATTCAGAGGCAAAATGAATGCAATTTGAAAATACATTTTTTCTCATGCATTGATTGGTAATTTATGTTATGTGGAAACAGAGCACACCAAGCAGAGCACCGATATGTAATGAAGTGACTTTCTCATAATTATTATTTTTCATAATGACTGACTTTTTTGAACTGAAGTGAATTGAAGAATGTGTAAAAAAATTCGTGGTACACTCTTAAAACAAACACTCCTAATTTAACTCAGTCTGAGTGGATTTCACTCCTCCAGACTGGAAAATGCACTTCTCCTTTTGGAGTGGATCCTTTGTGTGTTAAACCTCCGACAGGATCACTCCAAACGAGTGATTTTAACTCAGTCTGATCAAATATGCATGCCTTTACGGTGTCGAAAATGCACTTCTCCAACTGGAGAGGATTTCACTCTTTTGTTTTAAGAGTGTAGCCTTGACGATAGTGTTGTCAGAATTTGCTGAGAATGTGAGTGTTCAACATCGATTGTATAAAATCTTGCAAATTTTTTCCGTTTTGTCTTGTACGTTTGTGTTGTCCTAAATAGAGATATGTCTCATCCTAAGAGCAGTTCTTCAACACAAAATAGTACGGATCGAAAGAGGAACTTTAATGAGAACTGCAAGGAAATACGTCTCCTGAAACAATCCCATTGTTGCACGAAAATATGAACATTTCATTCTTCAACGTGAATCTACTTTAACCAGGAAGTGTTTTGATAAACAAGGTGTTTATTTCTCATAAAATAAGTACATTCGTTCACTTTTCAGCAAATATTGACACAAAAAGTATTTTTTGGTAAAGTAAATTCATTTTTAATATTTTTCCCTATATTAACAAATAATGTGCTGTTTAGGTTTTATTTGATTTACTAACAAGACAATCTACTTACGCCTTTTTATATTAATAATGTTTCCTATTACTTCTTCCCTCAAATGAAATTAATTTGAGTAACGTATGACGCGTTATTCCATAAACCAGGCCAGTTGGGCCCCCTAACGGCTAACTTCCAATAAGGCCCTATTTGAAATACTTGGTACATGAGAAAACTAGCCTCTGTAATCCCTACAGCTTTCTATAAATTGATCCCAGTTATAGATTACAGTTAGTTATAACATACAGTTCAGATTAAACAATAATATAAACAACTCTTAACCGAAATAAACACAAACATTGATGTCTGCCATGAAGCTAATGCTATTAATACGTGCGCTAATGAGGGAAAAGTGCGCTAAAAAATGCAGAATTATTCCAAACCCTGGATAAAAAAACGGCATCCTCCAGCAATTATTTATGATTTGCTTTAATGGAATATGTCCTGAATTATTCATTTTTACTTTCTTCATGAGATTTCTTATTAAGCGCGCTGATGAAAATGCCATTACCAGAGACTTTGGGAGAGAACGGACTTGGTGCTGGTAAACCTAAGGGGTGACCATCATTAGTCATGTGACTTTGGATTGATGTAGAAAAGTTTAATATTTGCATTATTCTAAATAACGTGCAATGTTTTTATTTTTAAAAATTCAAAAAATTGATCTAGTTTTTCTCTCTTTTTACAATCCAACATATTTATTAGATCAACAATCCAACATACATACGTGGCCAAACTTCAACAAAAATACCGTTCAACAGTTATTTATGCAACCATTGCAAAAAGTAAGTCGTTTAAAAAAAGAAAAGACATGTTGAATTAATTTTTAACGAGCGCAACATATCAACATAAATAAATTCACAAATTTAAAAAATAGTTATTTTCCTTGTGTTGTTATACAGTACAAAAATAATTAATTGCGTAAAAAAATATTGATTAGATTTTCTTTGGAAATTTGACGTCAAATAAAGCAAATAAAGATTCACTTTCAAGGAAAAAAAATTTCCACCAATTAGAAAACCGCCTAATAATACCACTCAAATACAGAATTTTCACCAACATGCTCTTAGTTACTGTGTAACACCAAATAAATAAAAGTAATCTTTAAAACACAATGTCACTTTTGCATTACTTGCCGGCATCACTTTAAAGTTTCCCTTTTGCAACGGCTACCGATTTGAAAAAGTTTTTTTTCACTGCATAACAAAAGTTAATTGTCTTTTAGATTATGTATTATTATTATTTATTATTATAATTTTTTTTTTTTGCATTTACTGAAACATCAACGATACGTTGCCAAATGCAGAAACCTTTCTCGCCAAATCAGGAACTTGGCGAATATCATCCTGGTTCATCTTTAATGGTCTTTTTTTTTTATTAGAATAACGACCCATTCTCTTGCTGTCGTTGTCCATTACGGCAGAAGAGTTAAAGATAAAGATCCCATAAGAATGGCCGGAGTTATGATTTTTAATATTCCGTGGTTAAATAGAATTTTTTGTGACTCCGGGTATTCTTTTTACTCCGGAGATTAAGAATGTTGCTCATCAATTATATTAATGTGCATTTTATCATTTTCTTGGGTTTCGTCGAAGGGGCCTAATGTCCGATGCTGGGTTTTATTTTATGTATTTTGTCCATTTCAGAAATTGCAGTTTTTGTATGCGATGTTGCTTTTTATAAATGAAAATACAAATAAATTTCAATGCAGCTATAAATCTGCATCGGAAAATAAGTTATTAACAAAAATAACGCAATTCGTTGTGTTTGATGCTTTTACTGTTATTATTTATTGCCTCGTATATTTAATTTTTACTGCTGCTGGGACTTTGGATTCTGTATTCGGTAAAATTTCTTTTAATTCATATTTTATCTAGATTGCATTGTTGAAAGAATTAGAACAAAATTAAATTTTTCAGGGTATATTTCTTACACCAAAATATATAATATGCATATGCACTACATATGATTTTTTGATATTTTAAACGTAACATTTTTACAGCCCTTAAGAGCAACCAGAACAGCAGAAAAGCACCCTTTTCGTACAAAAGTTAGGTCGTCGTGAAAAGATTTTAAGAAAACAAGTACAAATACTATAAATATATGTTCATCGAAAATTTCCATCAATCTTTCAAGCAGTCCTCATTTCAATAATATACTAGGAGTGTGTTATACTACAAGACTTTCAATTACCACTCACTTAATCAATGCATTTAAATCATAGATATCACAGTTAAAGTATTGGATTTGCAGATCACGTGACCTCCAATAGTAACGACGGGACGCGCATGGAGACCAAAACTTGAGGGGTAAGGGGCCAATGTTGCCACCACTTTAAGAAGAAAAGTTTTATGAAGAAATAAAATATAATTGTAAAATTTCAAAAAATACCATAAAAATACTAGCTGCATTTAGGAATACTTTTAGTGACTTAAAAAAACGTGAAAAGCTTTTCTAGTATTTTTATATTATTTTTTGTAATTTTAGGATTAAATGGTATATGTTCGTAGCATTTTTCTTCTTAAAATGGCGGCAGCATTGACTCCATATCTTCCAATTTTGGTCTCCATGCGCGTCCCGTCGTTAGCATTGGAGGTCACGTGATCTGCCAATCCAATACTTTAACTGTGATATCTATGATTTAAAGTCATTAAATTTCATACCCTTATAAGGTAATTTCAGTAACTTTAAAACCTAAAATGCTCTATGGCAGCTACCATTTCCAAATGCATGACTTGCTAAAAAATCTAATTATGACGTACAAGAGGTACCAAAAACTCATGTTTTAAATTTGAAGTCCGTAGCTCTTTTGTTTTCCGAACTGTTAAGTGGTTTCAGACACACAGGCAGACAGACGGACGGTCGAATGTTCAAAAAACACTTTTGTAAAGCATAATTTTTCAACGCTAGAAACACAAAATCTCCATTTATAATTTTTTACCCCATTGCAATACTTTCATTACTCTATATTTCATATTAGTTGATTAAAAGTAAAAAGAAAAATACTCAATGGTGCTTTTAATTGATTTTCTACCAATAAAAAAACTGTTTAACTATTATTCATTCACTTAAATAATTCATCATACAACTTTTCTTCAATAAAAAAATGACAGTATAAAAAATCTCGATCAAGCTTCAGCATAATTATTATTTTTGTTTAATACCATCTGGTAAAAAGAACTTTTTTTCAGCAGCCATCGGGTTCGATACCAATCCATCACTGACGACAGCTGACAATCTGGATTTCCTCTAGTTCTACTATCGGCCTGGATTGATTTTAATCTATACAACTATCCAAGAACTTGAAGTTTACTAAGAAAAAGTAAAGTTCCGAACAAAAAATGGCGACACCAGAGAAGTAGTGTAGAGGATTTAGTTGTGAGCGATCGAATTTTCGAGTAACAAAGTTAAGATTGCGTGGGTGGCAACAGTATTGAAATATTTTTATTAACCTCGAAGAAAATTTCTCGGATAAAGTTTGTTATGTTTACTTAGATTTTAGTTACATAGATCTTTTGAGAAATTTTTGATGCGACTGAAATAAATGCGAAATATTTATTGAAAGGGTCAAAAGTGTTGAGAACGAAATGCATCTGTTATTTTAGGGTTTTAACTTCTACATTTTATTGCTAAGTAAGAAGTTGACACTTTTTACGAATAAAGTACGGGTCCTACACCTGTACAGTCCAACCATGTATGTCCCATGTAATTTTTGAGTGAGTGTATTAGTTAAGTTTATAAATTAGCTTTTTATTTGTCATTTTAGATTGTATGCACTCAGAAAAAATAGTGTAAGCATTATTTAAATACGAGAAACTTAGTTTTACCATTAGTGCAAGTTGTGTTGAAACAATACAAATAGTGTGTTGAGACCCAACAATAATGCCTGGATAGCACAAAAATTGTGTTGAAGGTGCAAAACGAATACATTTTTCCGAAATGAAGTTCAGCACCTTAACGAAGATTTATACAAAAAGAATTATAGACGTTTCGTATGTCAAGAAATAGCGTCATATATTAATGTATGTTGATTTAATGAATGTTAAGAAAAACATTTTAAAATGTATCCCAATAAACAGTATCTAAGCATATTAAAAATAATTTTTAAAAAAACATTATGTCTGATACATCAGATTACACATTGCTACAGGCATAAAAAAAAATTGTTATTTTTTTTATCATACTAAAGATTTTTTACTTAAAAATCATTACAGTTTAATATGTATCTCAATTTATGGATTTACGAAAGAGTATAGGTTTAATAAAAATTTTATAATCGACATGCACCAATTTTCTAGAATAAGTTAAAAGTCATTAAATTGATTAAAAGTAAGAACCTTATGAAAACGTTTAGCACTGATTTAATGGTCGACGAATCACATAATTCCATAATTATTTAAAAACTTAAATGCTGTTTATTTTATGTAAGGAGATATTCTAAGAACTTATGAAGCATAAAAACTTAAAATGTTTGTCTTAACATTTATCAAAATGCGAATAACTAACGAATGCAATGAATATTAATTTAAATGTGTTCCACAAAACCCCGAATAGCTATTGGGAATGTTTCAGGTCTTTATCAACAACAGAATATCTGCATAAAAATAATAATCACGAGAAAACACCTCACAAATAGCAGAAATGATCGAAAAAAATACAAGAGTGAAAGCTGGAAAGGATTACGTCAACTGAAACAGGACAATTTTATACTAAAATTCTAAATCCCTCGACGAGCATATTTCACGCCATGAATGGCACCAGTTCCATTGGTGTTACTTTCCTCTTAAAGTAAGGTTTCTGTGTCTTTTTCAGTTACGCGAATACTGTGTACAAACTTTTTTTAGTCAGCGGCTTTTTCCTATTCGTGAATCACAAATGAAGAGTACAGGTGAAAAACCGCTTATTTCGTAGAGAACTTTCCTCGGCAGCTTCTTTGGCGATGATAACGAGTAATTGCCTAAACTGGAGTAAGGAAACCAGTTTCTACCTACCGAGATTCACGCGATGCACGATTCCGACGCTTGGACCAAACGAAAAAGAGAGACAGAAACCGGTTTCCTGTAGCCAATGTCCGCCAGGCAGACACAATAGCGAGACATAATAATCAAGCGGTTCTTTCCATGTACTCTTCAAATGGCTCTTCCACAATTTCACTTAATTTTACCACATAAGACGATATATCATCAAACCTAAGTTTTTAGTAGTTTTTAGTTAATGATCTAAACTGAATTTCACGTAAAAAGCGCTAAAGTAGAACATAGCAGACTGAAATGCCGCGAATTCAGAATAAAACGGAAACAACCAATAAAAACTGGAAACTATGTCATCTGAAACAACCGAATACAAATTCAACTACCTCAAATTCCCTTCCACTCTGCCGCTTCCCACCTGTTGCAAATCCACCAACGACAATTTCGGGTTGGATGGCCAATTTTCATTGGAGTATTTAGAAGGCAAATTCCGAGAATCTAATGATCTCATCTAATATGAAGGACATCGGAATCAAACGATCAAGAGTCTGGATTCCTAATGCAACCGTCAGATTTAAATATCAGAGTCAAAGTGGGGTACTGCAATGGGCAGATAACATGCAGCAAGGGTAGGGTAATTCATCGTTTCCGGCAGCCTATTACTAGCCATCCTTATAAGGTGCTTAAGCACACCCAATAACGCCTCGTAATTTAGAACTCTGGTCAAGTGACGAGGTTGACACCTGAGCGGGCACCCAACGGAATTTCGAGCAACATCGTAAGCTGACGCCGGCGCCGTCAGGACTTTGGGCTCCACAGATTTAACGAGCACATCTGTCCCAGTGTACTCGGGTCAAGACGTCAGGAGTTGGATATTTAATACTCTTTCCAGTACAGAGATCCGAATTATAGGATGACTAGCAGTAGGTGGAATTTGAACCCCCGCACTCCTAAGAAAGTTAAACCCCTAGGCTGATGCATTAACCACTCGGCCACGTAACATGCAGTAAGCCACAAGAATGAATTGGACCATTTTTGCCTTGAAGTAATCAGTTATTTAGTGTATTTTCTTGAAGATAAAGGATATTGAGGGCTTGATCAATGGCCCAAGTTATTTGTCTAGATACTGCAATTTACCTACCCACGGCATTATACCTCTTCATACTGTTAGAAGTTCAATAAAGTTTTATTTCTGTGAATAAATAAAATTGTGGTAAAACGGAACGATTTCAAGCTTTTAAATTTTTCTATTGGTAGTTAAAAGAATACGAATTAAATAAATTGACGCTAATAATGCGGTACATTGTACTGAAGATGCCTGAAGTAAGGTTTATTTTGTAAAAGTTATATTAGAGCTCAAGTGAGATAACTCTTCACGTAGTAAAAGTTCTTCATATACATAAATTTCAATAGTAGAGATAAGACTGTCATCTTACTTCCAAACAATTTTAAGAAATTTCTTTAATTCCATAAACAAATTGAAGAAGTTACGATAAAGTAGAAATTTTACTGAAATTATATGAAATATGTATCATCAACAGGATTTTTCTATTTATATGACATTTATTTACTATAGGAAAATATTTAATTAATGTCTGAAAATCATTAAGTAACAAATAATATTTAGAAACAGTGAAAATATTAATGCTAAACAACCCTATCGTAATTTCTTTTTAAATATTTTACTTATACTAAAAACTAAATTTTAACAAAACTAAATATTAACTCCACTTATTTATTAAACTTAAAGTTATTATCTGATTTTAAATTGCACCACCTATCATATTTTCCCCAATCCTTCAAATTTTGAAACACTAAAACACCTTATATTGGTTTCAGAATTTATGACAATACGATAAGCTATAAATGCAGATGATATCTTGAAAGCATATCTCATGTTAAGAGTCATTTGTTGATTTTCTCCTTGTCTTTTAACAAGGTGTGGCAGCACATTATTCACATTGCATTTTTTTTTAAATCACTTACTGTTTGTTTTTAATTTCTCAGATTTTTTTCTTTTAAAAAACTGCAACCAGTGAGAGTTTATGTGTAAAATATATAATGAAAAATTTCAAGCTCTGAAATATTGGAACTAATTTGGTAATTTGAGTTTAATCAGTGTCTTTAATTTTCTTAATTTTAAGATAAGTGCACAATTTTTAAACGATATTTCATTCAAGTTAAAGAAAATTTACGAATACAGTTTGTTAAACCAATAGAAATACACTTTTAGTATGTGTATGCATAAAAAAATAATTGTTATATAAAAAAATTGGTATGGTATGGTATGATACATATATATTCCAGCTTGTGTGCTTGTTCAGAGAACCGCTTTAAAAAATTGGTTCTGACAGTATTACGCGCTTCTGCCTTTAGTTTGTTTTCATCAATTGATTAGAATCAAATCAGATAGACTAGAATGAATTCAGGTAGATTAGGATTAGAATCAGCATATGTTTCAGATATGAAACAAGTTAATCGAAAATCTTAGACAGAATGTGTTATGTTTACTACTTTATTAAGTGCCAAAAAGCATATAAATATTGCAAAGTATTATGACTTTTGGCGTTTTTTAACATAGAAGCTACCGTGCGGTATTCTTTTGTTTTGCATTATCCGTCGCATAAGAACAAACAAAATAATCATAAATAATGTCTAATAAGAGCATTTTTTAAAATTCTAATAAAGCAATGCTAAAGGTTTATTCTTGTAGTAAAAAGTTATATAACCGGTTGATATACAATTGCTAAAAAAAAGTTGAAACTTCAATCGACACTAATCAAAACTCAAAACAAAAGCTTCGTCAGTAAATTTTGATTCCAAAGAAAATGGTTGATCTTTCTTCCGTACTTTGATCATATATTTCATCTGAAAGGAAATAAATTTCTCTCCTTTATTTTGAAAAATACACTTTTAAAGTAAAATTTGTAACTGCAATTCCGTATCAGAGCCACAAATTTAGTAGCCCAATGTTTTCTTAATTCATTTAACACTGTTTACCTGAACTTAAATCCATGTATCATCCAACAATTTTATGTAAGCAAATATTTGTTTAGATAGATAGGAAATTTTATCTGATTAGCTAATATAAAATAAAATAAAAGTTTAAATACAATTTCTCCATCGGATAATATTTTAAGGTATTTAATTGTTATTGAATACCAATAAAACTATATCATGTCTAAATTCGTATTGACTTCCATAAGTGATGATTTATCTGGTTTAATCTATTTGCAAAATCAGATAAGTATCTTACGCTGCACAAAATAAGAACAACATTAGTCAATTATAATAAAGTAGCACCGAGTGTATTGTGATGGTGCACGGTAAATCCACAGTACACTGTTAAAAATTTTGATGCAGATTGCACCGGAATCTTGCAATTTCTACACTCTTAAAACAAAAGAGTGAAATCCACTCCAGTTGGAGAAGTGCATTTTCGACACTGGAAAGGATTGAATATTAACTCAGACTGAGTTAAAATCACTCGTATAGAGTGATCCTGTCGGAGGCTTAACACACAAAGAATCCACTCCTTCCGGGTAAGTGCATTTTCCAGACTGGAGGAGTGAAATTCACTCAGACTGAGTTAAAATCGCTCGTTCATTTTAAGAGTGTATAAAATTTCCAATTGATGGAATTTTCTAGCTGCCGCCACTTTTCAAAACGCAGCAGAATTTACCATTGGTAAAATTTCTATCATAACCAAGTTCCTAGCCACGGAATTTATATATGTAAAATTGTTTTGTGGATTCGGGCGAAAACATTTACTTCTCTGTGAAATATTGGATACACCCATCTTCTACGTTTAAACGCTATTGGAGTAAGTTGTTCTTGTGACTATGTACTCTAATTTACTGTAAAAAAGTACAACCCGGTGAAGTAATTGGTAACCGCAAAATATGCTGTAATTTTACAGAATATTTTACAGTGTTCCTAAAATCTTTTTGTGATGCAATACTATAGGGGAGAGTGTTGTACCTTGGGACGATTTTTACATTTTAATTTTTTTCTTCGATAATTTTAGTCAAAATAAAAATTTAAAAGCAGCATTTCAACACACCAATATATTCCTCCAAAATATATTTTTTTAAATTCTGGCAGCTTGAAATTAAAAAATCCCCACTCATTTAAAGTAGAGAGGATAAATTGTCCCAAGGTACAACATGCTGTTGTACCTTGGAACATACCTCATAATTCAGTCAATAGTCATACACTTGAACTAATTTGTGTAAGGAAACAAAACTTAATTGTTTTTTCAAGGAAATACACAAATAAAACTTCATAATTCAAGAATAATTTAAATTATACAGCAAAATTGCAAATCCAAATTATTTAACATTATATGATAATACAGTATGCTTTACTGTCCCAAGGTACAACACACTACGTGGTTTAAATAAAAGCAAGATAGTGGCCAATGTAAATGCATTTTATCAGTATTTTCTCGTAACCAAAATATTTTAAAATCTTCTCTTTTATGAAGAAAATAAAATGCAGTTGACTTTTTGTAAAAGTACAAAGGTAAAAAATTATATTAGAATGAGAAAAATATTTACTTTGGGGTAATGAAATATTACTTTTTGTCACCAATTCATCAATTCAATGATGCAAGTGTTACATTTTATTTTGATGATGTCTGTTGGTTAAGGCTACTATTAGAAATAAACAATGTATGAATATTGCCAATAGATTCTTAGAAATTGACAGTGTCCCAAGGTACAACACTCTCCCCTATAGTTCGTTTCTGAAAAACAGGTTTCACTTGGCTCGAAGTAGTCTTCAAATGCGGGAATCTCAGAGTCAATATTGACTTCAATCAAAAAAGATATCCGACTTTATCTAAAGTTTCGTTGCTTTTCTTATTTATAATCATTACCAGTTTGTAGTTGCTCATCATTAGTAGAAGATAACTTTGTTGTAAGAGAAAAGTTTGTTGGGCATTTTTTAAGGATTTCTTTTATAGGGTGGTTAAAGTAAGATAGAGACAAAGTTAAACTTTTTCCATTTCTAGCTTCTGGTTAACTAGGGATGAAATTTGCAGAGTACGTCAATGATGCGAGAGTTAACTACTCGGTTATTTTCGTTCCATTCTTTTCTTTTTTTTTAAACTTCATCGATAATGTGTAAATAAAGTCTCAGCTCATAATATATGTATACAAGTGACTTAATCATGAGAGACTCATTTTAACTTTAGTTTATCATTAGCTCAAATGCTACATATATTCAAATGATGTTTAAAACACACAGGATCTAAAACATAATTTTTGAGCATTGAAATCTATTTAAAAGACATAATACCAAAAACGTCATACAAATTTTATTTCTTATAAATCAACAAAACAGGTCAAACTCTTAAGTAATTTAAAAGTCCATCTTCAAATCGTTCTTAAAAACTTTTCAACCACATATCTCATTTTTTACAGTTAAAAACATAAATTTAATCCGATCAAGACCACCTCTATTCAAATACCCAAATAAACTAAACCATGCCTCTAAAACTCTTCCAAAAACTAAAAAAAAAATCCATTAAAAAATCACCATAAACTAAGCTAAATCCAAGGACCTTTTCTCCTCTAATGATGCAGTCAGCTAGTCACAATAGATTACGGCACGTCACAACAATGATGCTCTCCTATTTACATAATGATGCAGGAATGACTTAACGTTGAGCAGTAAGTCATTATTATGCGCGGGACATGCTTCAGCGTGAAATATGAGACGTTACTCTACAGGTGAAAATGATATTAATCATAACGGAAGTGTGCTTTGGTCGTTTAAATGTATCAAAGATCCGGGGTTAATTTGTTCTTCAGTATGTCATTTAAACGATTTATATGTTAAATTACCAAATAATAAGTGTATGGATGTGTTGAAATGTATGAGGGTAAAATTTACCTAACAAATAGTTGATAAGTAAGAAAAATTAATGTGTTAATTCCATATACTATGTGTTAAAAAGGGTACACTTAGGAATACTCTTAGGAATGAAACACGAATTAAAATTGAGTACGATGTCGCCCTTAACGGTTGCGTTGGGTGCCTATTCAGGTGTGGCTCGTCACTTGAATGTGGTTCTAAAATACGACGCCCGTCGCCAATAGCCCTCGTGTAGCTCTAGTGCGACGATAATTCAAACCTAACCTAACCAAATTAAAATTTCCAACACTGTATCAAAGTTTTACTTCCCGCCAGTTTAATATTGAACAGTTTATATTAATAACCTAAAATTTGTAAAATAATGAACTATGCACAATATTTTGAAAACAAACGTAGGTAATTATTAAACTTAATCCTCCCAATATGTCATAAACGTTTTACTCCTTAAAAGCATGAAAATATAAAAGTAAGCTTGAACTGCGGCAGAATTAAGACACAAGTAAAATATGAGACTTTCTCCATTAATGGAAGGTTCATTCAATAAACTATCATTTATTAGAGAAACCCATTGCTAATTATCTGATGAAATATCAAAAGTCTATTTAAAAGTTTAATTTTGTAATAACATAAGTTAGACGATTTATCGCTGATGTAAATATTTTTTCCAGTCTGTTTTACATTTAACAATTTAAATTAAATATCTAACATTTGTAAAATACTGCACCATACACAAAATCAGGAAAGCAAAAGTAAATTATTATCAAACTTTATCCTCATAGTACATCATAAACTTTTTCAGCCTTAAAAGCACAAACCTCTAAAAGTAAGCTTAAACTGCAGCAGAATTAAGACACAAGTAAAAAATGAGACTTTCTCCATTAATGGAAAGTTCATTCAACCAACTATCATTTATTAGCGAGATCCACTTGCAAAAAGAACTCTTCTTAAAAGTTCCAAAAGTCTCTTAAAGGAGGTTTCGAGTCAATATTTTCACTGCCGTTGGGCGATCGGGGGAAGAGGCCGCAGATGTTTGTAGCTAGCAGGAAGGGGTCATTAAAGTAAAAGGGCCTCTTGGAAGAGAAAAAGTTTGTATATTTGGTTGGGTTTCGGAGATCTTTATTTTTGTGTTTGAATGGAATTGGAAATTAAACTGTTTTGCTTTTTATATATTTAATTGTGTTCCGTTAAATAAGGGGTATTTTTTTTTAAATCTGTGCATGATTGTTATAGTTTTATTTTGGTTTCAGTAGGAACTGAAAATTATTTTCAGTTTCATTTTTTAAATTTGAAGTGAATCAATAACACAACGATAGTTTGATAAGAAACTCTTTAAGATCGATAATAAAACGGGTTGTATTGGTAATATCTTAAAGAACCAGAAACATGACGAATATTAATTACATAAAATATAGAAATAGTGACTTTCGAAATTTAGAATATTAAAAATGAACTACTTGTGGATGTTGTGTAGAAATTAAATTCTGCAATAATAATGTTCACTTAAAAATAATGGAAAACTAATTTAACGTTATGTGTTTTCTTTTGCAAATTTTTTTAAATTCTTTTTTTATTTGAATTAAGAAAAACATTGAAGTTAAACAAAAAGTAACAATAATTCCTGTATAAACTCATATCCAAATCCACTAACGAGATCCAAAATTTGTATTAAATATCGAATAAATAAGAGCTATACTAACCACTATATTTCCCAGTGTAATAATCCATATCATATGCCTCATGAATAGTTTAGTATATTTTTTATTATATGCAAAACATGAAACAGTTTCTTTTGTCTTACAATAGTTTATTCAAACTAAGATCATGCAATATTGAGTTACGGTACTTAACGGATAAAAAGTTAATTGAAAATTATTTCTGCTATTTTTGACAAAAAAAAACCTTATTTTCCGAAGAATGGCGTATTAATCTTAAATTAAATTACCGTATAAAATTTATTTGATTCCATAAGTTAAACCTACACACTTTTTCTTTAATGGGGGGTATGGAATACTTTTAACTTTTTTCTTTAATATTGCAGATATCATTATAGTTTTTTTTCCATAAATGTATACTAAATATACTAACACTTTAAGGTAGTCAAAGGTTTTAAAAAATTATTAATTTAGCTTTAAAAAAAATAAAATATGTTAAAAAGAGACGTTCATATTCTTGTTATAAGTCAAAAAATTATTTATTGACAAAAAAAAATTTAGAATTTTTATCAACAGGAAAATGTACTCAATAAACTGTCTTTACCTATTTTTGTTATTTGTCAAAGTTTTTCTTTAAATTTTTTTAAGTAACTTCACAGGTTCATTGTTTTTTTGAAAAATAATAAATAAAAAACAATGTATTTACAACTAATCCCAGAAGACAAATTAAAGATATATGTTTGAAAAATATTAGTGGAAAATGTTAACACTGTATGGGCAGTAGATTTTGAGTTATATCTATCTAAAGTCGAAAAACCATCAAAAACACGATCAAGGAGAAAAACAGCTTTGAAGTTTATAAACGTGGTTGGCCAAGACAGATGTCATGAGACAAGAAACGACACATCTCGCGTCCTATTGCAGATATAAATAAAAAATTTGCTTTAAATTATTCCAAAATATTTGTGTTATCTTTTAAGATACTAATAATTTTTTGGATTTTTTTTTAAAGATTTTGTGTCCTATATCCGCTTAAATAAAATGGAACCATGTTTAAAATATGCATCAAGATATTCTTTTTTAGTTTATACTTTGCATTACACAACTGATTAAAATCTTGAGAGAACACATTTTGAAATGCAGGAAATGTTGAAGAGAAAATTAGAAAGTTTGTCACAGTCACATAAACTAGTCGATTTACTCCAAATTATCAATTTTTTTTCACAAATTGTAATTTTTTTTATCCAAGGCATTATTTTTGTGTTAATTTAAGAACCATTTGTTGTTTTGTATGAATTATTTCACCGCGCATGCACAATCAGCATTCGCAACATGATTTTTTTTATCTATTTACTTCCCGTTGTCCTGATGCATCAATTCCTCAAAAAAATCTACATTGTAAATCTTAAATCATGCGAATGTCATACATTACTGCAATTAACTTGCCACGACCCTCATCAAGTCTCCAAAATATCATTAACCGCATAAAGCCGAATCGTCCCTTGCATATGTATCAACGCTGTCATGTTACGCCAGTCAGGCAATAAAAGTACACAAAACTACATTACAAATCTTTTGCAAATAAAAAAAACTTATACAAAAATACTTATACAAAAGTACCCAAAACTACATACTAAAAACTTATTCAATTTTCAGACCTTCCATACATTAACATACCACATCTCATCAAGACTTTAAAATTTACCATTCACATGAGGTCGACTGATGAACAACGTTAAAAACCTAAACTCATACAAATTTCAGGCCATCCCTACAATTAGCATACCCCCGTCTCGCCAAGACTCCAAAATATCATTATCCCAAAGCCCAATTGCCCCTTGCATATGGATCAACGCTGTCCTTTTACGCCAATCTCTCCTAAATACGGACGTAATAATCAGTCGCCCATGCAGTAGCATAGTCCTTATACGCCAACCCTTTTAGACGATATAAATCATTTCGATAAGGCAATAAAAGTACCCAAAACTACAATAAAAACTTTAACAAATTTCAGACATTCCCTACTTTAACCTACCACATCTCATCAAGACTTTAAAATTTATCATTCGCATGAGGTGGACTGGTGAACAACATTTAAAACTTAAACTCATACAAATTTCAGGCATTCCCTGCAATTAGCATACCCCGACTGCAAAATATCATTATCCCAAAGCCCAATTGGCCCTTGCATATGGATCAACGCTTGTCCTTTTACGCCAATCACTGCTAAATACGGACGTAATAATCAGTCGCCGATGCAGTCCTTATACGCCTACCCTTTTAGACAGTAATAATCATTTCGATATAGGCTGCATGTATCGATTCTAAGTTTAGGTTCTTAAGTATGGGGATTGGGATATTTCAGTTATATAAAGGGAATTGTTGTTATGGTATAATTATAGTTCCGAATTAAAATAGCTGAATGGTGGGAAAACAGCTAAGAGATTGGAGAATTTTGATAGACGTAATCGTCGAGTTGTTGGGATTGCATGGAGAAAGCAAGTTAAGCATTGGAATACCGAGAGTATAGTGTTGGTATGAGAAAAATCTGTCTATGGCTCTATAGCTTGCTTATCATCGTACCTTGCGACAAAAACTATATTCGTTTGGAAATTCTTATTAACCTGGTGGATAAAAGTATCAATGTTTATTTTCAAGCAAAAACATAGTTGTATCAACATATTGTTTAATATAGTACTCTTTTTCTGGTGTAAGAAGCATGTACAACTCACATTCTAACTCTTATTAGGCGGAAACCATGAAGATATCCCTTTCAAAAAGAAATTCGAGGGCCCGTCACGTCGGTCGCCTCAAACATGCGAAGTTAAAAGACGAACATTTGTATATTTCTCTTGCTCGAATGATTGTTGAGAAGAAATGTCTGTTTTTAAATGGTAAAACGGAAATTGAAACGGAAACATCATTTATTTTACTTATTTTAGCTCAACTTTTGGACGTCTCAAAAAATAGAGATTTCGTCGTTGGTGGTGAAAATTCGATGTCTTCCCTAATTTCAAAATTTTCCCTTTACCTGCTTTATGTATGTTAAGAGTTTAAAATCGTAAATAATAGCAATATGAAAAAAATATCTGGTAAATTTATCTTAAAAGAACAAAATTTCCATTGTCAACCCACTTTCGTCAAAAAAAATCAACAAGAATGAAATTTATTTAATTTTTAATTTTTTACTAGTGTAATTCCAATCGACAAAAGAGTTGCTGTCCATTAAAACAGGTCAATTACGTTATTCAGTTGCTTCTTCTACGCCACAATTTAAATACTAGTCTCTAGATGTTCGCGTGCCAGCATGAAATTACGGGTTTGAATCCTGAAGCTGGTGAATTAGACATTCGGATTAAGATATGAGGTATTATCGGAGAGATATCGTGATGAGGCTTTAGAGGAGGAGTGTCCGGCGAATATATTTGAATTGATTTGGATTGATAGGGTTGTGATAAATGGAACAGTTTCTATAACATGATCATATATCTCGTGAATTGTATGACGTCTATGGTGCGTGTTATTATGACCGGTTGTCATATAACCCCTTAATGGATAAGTAGCCTACCTCACCATTATGTTATAGGGTTATAGTCGGAAATGGCTTTTAGTAAAATATAGGCTATTGTTAATGATATACGTATGATATATAATAGTTCTCTCAATCTGAATTCAAAGTACAGCTGGAGCATAAGGTTTGGTCCACGGCCAACTCAATTACTAAGGCCGAAGAAGCTTTCCCAAACAAGCTCGGGGACGGAAATTTTGACGTGATAGTTCCGAGTGGCGTTGTTCCGAGGATGAACACAACGTGTCTCGAAACCTGTTTGGAACAACTCGTTCACGGCTGACCTCATTTTTAGGGTTCCGAATGCGTCCGAACTAGTTTCTCGATCTTCGGCACTGCAAATAGTGACGTCAAAACCTCCGTTTAAGGTAATATTTGGGAAAGCTTTTCTGGCCTTGTTACTGAAGTTGGTCGTGTCTGGTCACGATTTGTTGCGTTGCTAATTGACAAAATTCATGAATTTGGCAAAAACATTCTAGTGTAACTTTAGTACAGCTTTACAGGTATTGCAAATCTATTTCACCTTGTTCATCATCAAAAGTCGTTAATGAGCAAACAAAATCCTTCAATATTGTCTGTAATTTGGAGTAGGAGAAATTTACATTTAGCGCCCTCATATGTGGTATCTGTGTGTGAGATAAGTTACTTAAGAGTTTCTTAAAAAAAAAACGACAATTTTTTTTATTCTCCTTTGAGTTGGTTCACATTTTGTAAAAAATCTAACCTACCACTCGAAAGCCACATAATATTTAAAGAACTAAAATAATAAAAATAACTTTTTACAACTTTTTGCCAACATAATCTCAAGCCTTTTCCAACTTCTTATCCATCCCAAAACAATATACATTTGAACATTTGTAATCCGTCATTCTCCCCTAAAATCTTTTCCTTCTCACAACTGAAGAGCTTAGTTTAAGAACGTGGTAAGCGACATTTTTCCAAAAAATTAATATTTTTTTGTCAATGATTATATTACTATATTCCTTAAATATAACAAGTTTCTATTTTTTCATAAACTTCAAGTTTAGTATATTTTAATGTCATGCAAGTACCGTTTTACACAGATCTAAGTGCAAACATAAACTAAAAAGCTCATTTGTTCGTTTTCACCTTTTTGTCACTTAGCACGTTCTTCCACCAAGCCCTTCAACTGCAGTTTGTGCTAAAATAGATTCTTTCCTTCGTGCGAAGAAAGACATGCTAATCGATGCATGCTAATTCCCGAGGAAACAAAGTTTATTTTGGACCATCGAATTCTGAGTGTGGATATGTGAATCACTAAATGTCAAAAAGGGTTCATTTTTATTTGCAGAATTACCCACAACGATTCTTTCTTCCAATGTTTTAGTGAAAGGCGAGGTGTGTAAGGAAGTCTTCCATTGATGTACGTGAGCCATTTTTACTTTTAGCGTTTTATACGGGGGATGATTTGGGAGGTTTCTTGTAGGTTGAAGTGTCGAAGGATTTGGTAGAGATGTTAGAGAAACGCGGGATATTTTTAAAGAAATTGTGGGGGGTTATGTGTTTTTTTAAATAAGTTTCTATTTAGCCTTTAAAAGCATTAATTAAAAATATACTGAAATGTAGTGTTAGAAAATAGTTTTAAATGGCAGCTTAATAAAGATATAATGCAAAAATACGGATATGAATTTTTTTCTTATGATTAGTTTTATATTCTTCTTTCAAGTACACTCTTAAAACGAACGAGCGATTTTAACTCAGACTGATTGATTTTCACTTCTCCAGTCTGGGAAATGCACTTCTCCTTTTGGAGTGGATCATTTGTGTGTTAAACCTCCGACAGGATCACTCCAAACGAGTGATTTTAACTCAGTATGAGGTAATATTCACTCCTTTCCAGTGCCGAAAATGCACTTCTCCACCTGGAGAGGAATTCACTCTTTTGTTTTAAGAGTGTATGTTTTAGATCTGAAATCAGTGAAAATAAAATAATTATTTGATATTTCAATGTCCCTTGATCACCTAAAAGTTACACAAGCAAAAATAATTGTGCAATTTTTTATGCAATGCTATTAGAAATAGACCGTTCATAAAATCCATAATGGAACAGTAAAAAGTCAATAAACACATCCGAAGCAAAAAAGAATCTGTGTTGATTCTGTGAAGATTAAATTTTGATCTGTGAAAATCTGTGAAGATTAAATTTTGAAATAAAAAATTACATGCAATAGAGTTTTTTACTTAAAAAAACTAAACAAGTTTTACAAAATTCAAAAAGGTTTAGTTCAGGAATAATCATTAAAAAATTTAATTAAAAAAACCTTTTTAGTTATAGAAAATAAACATTTTAAAAAAGACCATATTGTTTACACGCAAAAACAGAATAAAAATTAAAATTTGTTCTTCACTTTCGCATCACTAAGATTCAGATTATCCAAGGCGAAGGAAATTCCTGAAGACGATGCGTTTTGTTTACTTTTGGGGGAAGGAGTTTTGTTCTCATTTTTGGCAACAAAGCGGTTTTAAGGGGTCGTTTCGGAAAGCGGGATATCGCTAAATTGTCACTTGAGAAATATGAGTGAAGATTTACGATTGATTCTAAGTGGTAGACAAACAGTTGTAATTAAATCAGTTTATGTCGTAATTGTTGAGGTTGAATTTAGCGTTTTTAATAAACGCTTCATGCTCTTGTGTGTGAAATTAGTAATTGGTTTTGGGTTGCAATATTACACACGTAAACTTATATGTTTGATTACAAAATCTGCCAAAACGATCAAAGTTTTTCTGAAAATGAGGGTTTGTTACATTTTACTCCCCAATTCTACATTTTACTCCTTACAATTGAATGGGACTGTTTTACGTCTTGAATGGCAACAGCTACACAGGAAAGAAAATAAGATCCCGATTGACTAATCAATGTAGTTAGCGTTATATCGTGTCAAACCACCAAACACCGAAACCACAAACGAAATATAGGAATGAAAACATACATATATTACATCACGTAAAGCACTTCTTTTAAAATAATTAATATATTTCATAATCACTTTAAAAACACAGAATTTTCGCTGGGAAAATCAAACAATTACTGAGAAAAATTGATCTAGGTGGAAAAAATACAAGTAAAATTATCTCAATACTCAGACAATAACTCAGATGAAGTATTATAAAGCACATTAAATATAGAAGCTTAGAGGAAGAAGAAATTTTTATTTTTAAAACAGAATACGTAGGTTGCCAAAGGGCTCCCGGGTCCTTCCAGATAACATATAAAATTATACAATCGAAATCATCAAAGAAAAGTAAAAGCAACATTTCATATTATACCAAAACATAAGCGATAGATCATCCATGTTCGATTTCCTACACAGAACCTAAACTACAGGTATTCGAAATTAGAAAATAGCCCCCATACCCCCAACACCAATATACCAGTTCCCTCCAAACCCACAATTCGATACCTATCTGTAAAAGTTCCACCCAGATGGCCGCAAATACCGATCACTTCGATTTACCTCTAGAAAAGTTTCAGCCATCGATTTCCACACGAGGCTGCAAAAATCAATCCATCGCCATCTGCAAAATCAAATTACCCAATCCCATTCAGTGGAACGGTTCCGGTGTGGCCAATCGGAGTCAAGAAAACGATAATTAGAAGATGGTCAGCGGCAGTTTATTCAGGTGGTACTGCAGAATTCAGCTTAGTCTTCAAATTGAAGAGCTTAGTGGAAGAACATGTTAAGTGACTAAAAGGTAAAAGCGAGAAAATAAGCTTTAAAGTTTTCAGTTTGCACTTAATTGCGTTAAATACGGCACTTTCAAACCCAAAAAATATATACAAGCTTTGAAGTTTATAATAAAGTGAAAACTTGTTATCGTTAAAGAATTTAGCAATGTGTTCATTGCCAAAGAAATATCAATTTTTCCAAAAATGTCACTTAGCACGTTTTTACACTCAGCTCAATTGTTATGGGGAGTTTTAAAAGTGGATTGGATATCGGATTTAAATATTAATAAATTTATTGTTTAATTTAAATCTACAGTAAAAAAAAGCAATGCATTCTCTTTTGAAAGCTTAAGCACGCTTTGCTATTGTACTTATGATACAGTGAGAATTGTTTTAACTGACAATAGATATACTGTAAAATGAAGTAGATAGATGACTTGGATTACTTTACGATAAAGGTTGAAGTACTTTAACAGAGTATCAATCTGATTGTAAAGGAATTCTAAGAAAAGTATTGATTAAAGACGTCATTATTTTACACATATAGACGTCATAAGTAAAATATATTCTATAATTGGTCATTATGAAGTGTAAGCATACATTTTTGTATGTCAAACACTAAAATTTTTAGTGAAAGTTAAAATTCAAATAAATTATAACTATTATAATTTTGACTGAAGACACATAACAACTTGATATTATGCATTTTAGTAATTTTTAAGTTTTGTTAAAAATAGGTTTGAGTATAATGCAGTTTTTGGTTACGAAAACTTATGTAATGTCTGTGTTATTTCTTGGAATTTTTTAAAATTTTGTTGGAGAAATTCAAATATATTGATGATATATATATTTATGTGCGATATCTTAAGTTTAAATTTCTTTATTTGAATTTACTGTACTTGAAAAATATTATTTTATTCATATATAAAACTTCACAAGAATTTTTAATTTTTTTTTAAAGTACATTTTACACTGAACAAATACATCATTATCAGGAAACAGAAAAACCATTCAAAGATTTAAAAATTACAGTAACTATATATAAAGTAAAATTTTATGTAAGGGAACCATTGAAAAAAATAATAATTTCTGTTTTCGAAAATAAAGTAGTAGGATAATAAAATTGTAAAAAAAAAGATTTTGAAGTATAAAATAAAATTGAAATAATTTTCATATTACTTAGAAATAAAAATTACAGGAAAAGTAATTTATATTTTAGTAAAAGTGCAGCCGTTAAATAAAAGAAAAAAATCAAATGGAAATTAAATTTTAATACATTGTCTTTTATTTTCAATATTTTAATCTTGTAAAATATTGAAATGTCATAAAATGAATTTTTATTAGAACCAGACGATAAATGAAAAATTCGAACCTCAAGCACTTTAATAAAATTTGTTATATTTTGGCACTTGAAATTGGTTTTGTATATTTCGCTAAATATAAATTAAGCATTTTTACTCCAGAAATATATAAATTAGTATGTTTATATATGTCATAGTTGAAACCCGAAATCCTATACAGCTAAAATCAACTAGTGATAACTAGTTTTAACTGAGGCCATTAGTTAAAACTATTTTCCACAAGCTAAAACCATTTATCCCCAGCTGTTCCTGGTTTTGACGAAATATATAGATTTAAACTAGATTTAACTATAAAAACATACTAGATAAAACTAGAATTAATGAAAAATAGCACGATTTAGGATATAGTAGGTTTGGTTTAGTTAAGTAATTAGGTTTATTAATGAAATACAATGTTGGTATTTGGTTATTTCAAATCTATATTATCGTAATACGATTATAAAATACCTCTTTTTGGAACATTTAATGATGGATTTATGTTTATTCAATAAAGCAAAGGGGAAGATTTGAAATTTCGCCGTGCAACAGCAACGGTTTGCAACATAAAACAAATCTCTCTTTATATACGTATCGCCACTTCTAAGAAATAAACTTTCACAATAAATTAAAAGTCAAGCAGTCACAGTTAATTCCATTTTTTCCAAAACATGTTGGATAATTTTAGTTTTTGCTAATTACAACTAGTTTAAACAATGCAATCGATTAAAACCACGGCTTACTCAAGTACTAAGGCCAAAGAAGCTCTCCCTAACACGCTCGGGGACGGACAGTTTGACATATTAGTTCCGAGTGACGTTTTTCCGAAGATGAAGAGAAATCGTCTCGAAACCTGTTCGGAACCACTCGTTCACGGATGACAAGTGTTTTAAAGTTCCGAATGCGTCTGAACTAGTTTCTCCACCTTCGGCACTCGGAACAGGGACGTAGAAATTTCCGTCTACTCTGATGTTTGGGAGAGCTTCTCCTGCCTCTTTTTTAAGTTTTTAAGTTGGCCGTGTTAAAACCCGTATTAGCTAGGGAAGTTAGGTTATATGTAGAGGAGACAAGTTTTTACAAATGACCTCAATAAAACTAGTTATCACTAGTTACTTACATTTTTATGATATTTACTGATTTTATCGGTAACATATACATTAGCAAAAAAAAACAAAAAAAATTATATTAGTTTCAACAGATATATAGATTTTAACTCTTACAAAACTCGGCACGTGTTACTTATACTAGTTTTACACCAATCAGCGTGAAGTGTGCAACTGCTAAAAAGAAGTTGACTAAAAGAAGCCATACACTGAAAATAAGGATTAGAAGATTAAAAGTTTTTTTTTCGGATTCTTTTTATAAAAAAAAGCCTAGAGTTGTAGAAGTTCTTAAGCGCAAAAAAGTATAATCCTTCAAGCTTCATTTCACTTAGCTTCAGTTCAGAGTTCAAATGGCTTTTCAATGCTAAAAAAGGACTTTTAGTACCTTAGTACGAGATAAAGCAATTGTAGGCACTTAAATATTATTTTGGTAGTTTCTTGAGTTATAACGATAACTTATTGAATTGAGTAAATAAGTTTTTTGAAAATAAAATGTATTTATTCAATCATATCATTGAAAAAATAGATAATAATAATATTTTTGTATTAAGTTTAAGAAATATATAGTAACCTATCGAATTACATTGGGAATATACTTAAGCAAATTATTTGTTATGGACGAACTAATAATTGAATTTGAAAAAGTTTGAAAAAAAATTCTAAAATTTGGAAACTGATATGTTTCGATTTTCCTCGTAATTTATTAAAAATTAATGAAATAAAAAAAACTTGAAATAAAAATATTTTCACTGCAATTTTATTAGGCAGGTTTAGTTTGCACTTAAATAAACTCCATCAAAATTAAATTGCAAAATTTTTCTTGGCTGATACCTTCATTTCTCAAATATTACAAAATCTTTTATTTCTGCTGCTGTGACTAAATTATACTAAAATTATTTAATAGACATTGCAACTTAAATTATAAAATATAAAACCCAACTCAAGTAAGTGGAAGTCTAAAGAACCAAAGCTTGAAGTGTTCAATTTTAGTTTACTAACCAAGGGCAATGAGATGAATTGTATCACATATTTCAATTAGTTTGTTGGACTGACGCGAAATCCCAAGTCCTTAAGAGGATTTATCAGCCAACTTTATTTTGATTCTGACTCGCCAGGTGGCGTTACAAATTTTCGCCAAATGATACGTCTGGCGATTTAAAAAAGGGGATACGCTTCTCTTTCTGGGGAGTGGAACACGGCAAGATTTCTCAATCACAAGATAAAGATTATTCGATTGTAATCAGGTTAAGACTAACGAAAACTGGTTCCGGTACTCTTTTGCGAGCCCGGACGATGTTCTGGAGGAAAAAAAATTGTGTTGTTTGGTTATTTCTCTTTCATTTAATTTTTTTATTTGTTTAATAAATTATATTTATTTTGTAAACATTATGATCTTCCAGGAAACGATTTCTTTTCTGGTTTGCTCGTACTAATACATTATATTTCTATTTATAATTACCGAGATTTGATACCGCTATGAACTGCTCTAAAGTCATCCCTGTAAACTTCGGAATACTAGTTTAGCTTCGGCACATAAACAGTATTGTTCTTAAGGGGTCATAGAAGTCTTAAAAATGTGCAAAGAAGGTGATCTTTAATGTAATTTTTCAACTACTCAATACATAAGTATATTTTTTATATGTAATTTTATAAAATTTATTTATTATATAACAAGTTTTAAAATTTATGAAACTTCAGCCAAAACTAAAATAAATGATAACAAACATAAAACTATTAACACATTGGGATTAGGTTTGCGTGCCAAATTTTGATGTCAAAATTGAAGAAATGAGCAAGAAAATGACTTTATATTGTACAAATATGTACAAACAAAGACTTGTACCTAAATTCTGAGATCAATTTTAATTAGAATTTATGTTAAGAGCTTTTTTCTAAAAAAATTAATAAAAATTTAAGAAAAAAGCTCTGAAAATAATTACTTATTAAAATTGAGTTTAGAAATTAGGTATATGTCTTTGTTTGTACATATTTGCACAATATAAAATCATTTTCTTTGTCATTTCTTCAATTTTGACCTCAAAATTTCGCGCGCAAGCCTAATCCCAATGTGTTCCAATAGTCTTATGTTTGTTATCATTTATTTTAGTTTTGGCTGAAGTTTCATAAATTTTAAAATTTGTTATATAATAAGTAAATCTTATAGAATTGCATATAAAAAAATTATACTTTTAAATTGAGTAGTTAAAAATTGCATGAAAGATCAAACTATGCTTTTTAGTACCTTCTTTGCACATTTTTAAGACTATGACCCCGTAAATCTAGTTCCGTACTTTTAATTGTTGGCGTAGCAATCTGTTTGTTAAAACTAATGGCATACTAATGCAAAAGTAGAAACCCCAATGTATTATGAATCTGTCGTATTAGCAGTTTTAAAGGCTATAATAAGGTCAGCAAGATACAAACAAACGCGGGTTTATGGTCTTCAAAAACATGCGCAGGAACCTTTTGTATTGCTAGTGGCAGTTTGTCAATTTGTTCATTCGGTTGCTCTTGTAAATTAGACACTGGTCTCTTTATTACAAGCCTTACTCCCGCCACTAATCTGTACATTCGTTCTGAAAGAAGCTTTCTACATTGCACACCTTTGGAGCCGGGAAATCTTGACGTGTTTTATTTAAAGGAATTTAATTGTAAATTAATACCAATTAGCTCTTTAAGCAAAAAAAAGTAACACTGTGAACCACTTTCTTAGTAAACAAATATAATAAACATTAAAAAAAATCACATTGTGGTATATTTTTTATAACGCCATTCCAAATCGATTTACAAAGAAAAAATTAATAATCTTTATCATTTCAAATAAGGTTTTTCGTGATATTGCTGATGTGGCAACAGTAATTTAAATGACTAAAAATTAAATTCCAATGCTACTTTAATGGGTCGTTCGTCGAGATGACAATATGACAGATGTCCGTATGGACGTACAAAGAGAAGAACAAAAAGTATGAAGTTAGGTCCCTGCTGTGCTATCTTTCGATGACAAAAATGATTCTTAAGATCTGATGGATAGAACAGATTTCGTCACCGAAGTAAGGACAGACAGACGGGACACTTTGGGAAGACTACCATGCCAATACCTTCTTTTCTATTAAAAAAATGTTTCGAATTTAAAAAAAGATTATAAAATATTCTAAAAATAACGTCAGGGCTTCATCCTCATTGACTATACATCCCAGGACCCCTCCCTAAACATTTTTAAATAAACGTTTATATTTCTCCCTTCAATAAACCCACAGACTACGGCCGTCATTTTAGAAATGGTAAACCAAAGGTCACCAAGTGATTCGATTGAATAACTCGTCAACTATTCAGCCAAATGTAACAAAAACTAAGATTTAGATTTTATGAGGATTCTTAATATTTCTAAATTATAAAATTGGGTGCTGCCATTGGAAATTTTAAAGTTAATAGCATTTTTAATATGAAGACAGCTCCTTATGCAATTTTTTTGTCCTGCAATTAACTCATGATATTATATAAACACAAAGTCAAAAAGGTTCTATGGGATGACTAACGTTCGAAATAATCACTAGTGGGAACTTTTTCCACAGCTGTAAATATCAAAATAGCTAAAAGTATCCAAGCGCCAATAGCCCTCGTGTAGCTCTAGTGCGACGATAATTTAAACCAAATCTAATATAAAAGTATCCAACCTATACTACAACTAAAGTAGTCAAGTTTAAAAGTCGCGCGAAATTCTTTGACTGGATTTATAATGAGCTCCGCCCACTTTTCCATGTGGTTTAGGTTTACAGTTTGGACGATTTAGATATTGGCGTTTTTTTCTTTCTACGATTTGGCGACATTCATTTTTGTGTGTCATCAAATTTTAAAATCATAGATTCTCGTTTGTTATGAACGTTTTTGTCATAAAAAGTACTTGAAATGCAAAAGCATCATTTAAATTCTGTATTAACATACAAAGATAATGCATGAGTGAATTATTTAAATTAATAATAAATCTTTTTAATCAATTAAGCCAAGTTGTCCTACAGATGTCGCCACGATTATCAAAATGAAGCTTTTAAAAAAAATTAATAATTAAAAAACTGATTGATATTGTTCCTTCAAATCTTTTTTAAACTGTCTTTCATCCCTATTTGCGTATCTGGTGCAAACAGATCATAGGTTTAAAAAATACTTTTCAAGAAACTGTGATTTGAAAAATAAAGCATTACGTGTATAGGACTGACAGTAACTCTTAACCCTTTCCTTACTGAAGCGCCCCAAAACTCCCGAACAACTAAGGATTCGATAATGTTATTTCTATCAAATATTACGAGGAAGCAAATGTCCTTCGTAGCGAAAGGGTTAAACCCCAAAACATCCTGGACTTAATTTCACTGACCTACTGAATAGATGAACACTGTATTCAATTTATGTTCAATAATGTCTATTTTTGCGGTTACCTTTTTTTTCTACCTTATTGTGATATACACTCTTCAAACAAAAGAGTGAAATCCACTCCAGTTGTAGAAGTGCATTTTCGACAATGGAAAGAATGGACAATTGAATATGAATTTAGAATGAGTAAAAATCACTCGTTTGGAGTGATCCTGTATGAGGCTTAACACACAAAGAATCCACTCCTTCCGGGTAAGTGTACACTCTTAAAACGAACGAGCGATTTTAACTCAGTCTGAGTAATTTTCACTCCTCCAGTCTGGAAAATGCACTTCTCCTCTTGGAGTGGATCCTTTGTGTGTTAAACCTCCGACAGGATTACTCCAAACGAGTGATTTTAACTCAGTCTGATTTAATATTCACTCCTTTCCAGTGTCGAAAATGCACTTCTCTTACTGGAGTGGCTTTCACTCGTTTGTTTTAAGAGTGTAACTGAATAGATGAACACTGTATACAATTTATGTACAATAACGCCTATTTTTGCTACTACTTTTTTTAACCTTCTGTGATATAATGTTTGTTTACAGCATATTGATGTTTTCTTGACATACAGAGTCATATTAAGTACTTTTTTTTATCTAATAGAGCTTTCAACATTGGCGGTCAAGTCTTTGCAGACTCGTCATATTCCCCAGAACTAAGAGCAATTTTTTGTGGTACCATCTAGGTGACTCTCGCTACCAATCTTAACGCACAGTTCACAATGAATCTGAGCTCTCTGTTAATGTTAAAGTATGTCGAGATTTAATTTTGCCGAGAAAACCCAACCAAATGGGACCTCCAGGGATCTTTAACATGCCACATAAATGAAGAACTTAGTTTAATAGAATTTAAACACATAAGATGTGTTTCCTATTTTAATATATGCCTCGGAAACTTGGACTTTGACAGTAAAAGAGGAGAGGCTGTTAGGCATGTTTGAGCGCAGGATCCTAAGATGTATCTTCGGAGGTACCAAAGAAAACGATGTCTGGGTCAGGAGATACAACACAGAACTGTACCGATTGTACAAGGAGCCGGACGTTGTACATCACATTAAGGTGAACCAGCTTAACAGGATTGGGCATGTTATCAGAATGAAGGACAATAAAACCCTGAAGGAAATTTTCTTAGCTAAACCCATCAGCACAAGAAGAAGAGGAAGACCCAAGCTGTGATGGGTGGATGCAGTTGAGGACTGTAGGGTGCTCAGAACTAGAAATTGCACTCTTAAAACGAACGAGCGATTTTTTAACTTGATTAATTTTTTTTCTCCTCCCCTCTGGAAAAAAAAATGCCCCTCCCTTTTGGAGTGGAACCTGTGTGTGTGTTAAACCTCCGATTAATCCAAACAACGTGTGATTTTTAAACTCAGTCTTAGTTAATATTTCATCTCTTTCCAGAAAAAAAAAAATGCACTTCTCCAAGGAGAGGATTTCACTGTGGATGAGTTTGGCTGCCAGTAGAGGTGGCTGGAAGAAACTTGTTCAGAAGACCCACCTGGGCCCACCTTGGCCCACCCTGGGCTGGTGCGATATGAATGATGATAAAGATGGGTGTATCCAATCACTGCCTGAAGCAAACGTTTAGCTAGTGCCACACAATAAATTTTGCATCACACGTATATTCACAGCACGTGGTGATGGATGCACTTTTACACTGCGCTAGTAAATTAGACTAATACTTTTACAGTGGAAGGCTGAGTGAAACTTTCTGAATCAGAAGTTCAAACCCCAGAGCCATCCATATCCATAACTATCCTTATTTTAAAAAATTCTAAATTTTTTAAACATCTGTATAGAAAAAAACGCTACACCAAAAACTAATATATAAAACCAATTTTATGCTCTCTTCGTAAACTCTCGTATCCCATTTTAATACCTCAAGTCCAAAACTAATGTACATACGTTTAAGATAATCTGAAACGCAAACATATTCTTGAAAGCTGCAAAAATAAGCTCCACTTCAGACACGGCTGGATTTTTCCTGCCATTCATCCAACAGTGTTGAACGTGGAGGTTGAAAAAAGATGGGTCTCCTAGCTTGGCGCGCCAACAAAAAAATGAAGCCAACAGAAAGCCGCCAAATTGGAGTTATAAGTGCAGTGTAATCGTTTCCGGCTGGCTACTTCTAGCCTCCTTGTAGGAGCTTTAACACAGCCAATAACGCCTCGTAATTTAGAACTCTGGTCAAGTGACGAGGTCGACATCTGAGCGGGCACCCAACGGAACTTCGAGCGACATCGTACGCTGGAGCCGTCGGGACTTTGGACTCCACAGATTTAACGAGCACGTCTGTCCCAGTGTACTCGGGCCCATCCGTCACGAGTTGGATTTTCTACTCTTTCCCAGTACAGATATCCGATTTATAGGATGACTGGCAGTAGGTGGGATTCGAACCCCCGCATTTCTGAGAAGACTGAATCCTGAGGCGGATGCCTTTCTCGGCCACGGACGGGCCAGGAGTTATAAGTCAAAACATACTGCACACGTAATTGACTGCCGCCTCGGTGGCCGAATGGTTAGTGTACTAGCTTTTGGAGCTGCTGAGGTCGGGTTCGAATCCCGGTCAGGCATGGATGTTTGTGTGTCAATAAATAAATGTTTTGTTGTATATGTGTTGTTTGTTCTTTGTTTTTTTATTTTTTTTCTTTCTGTGTCTGTCACTTGTCCCACTTGACGAAGCGGTTCTATTTAAAGCACAGAACAGAACATAACAGATATATATATAATATCATACGTAATTGACTGCTCACAATAAGACTTGAGTATACGCAAGATCCAGCAATCGATAGGAATCGATAATGAAAATGAAACAGTTTATGCAGTTGTAAATTGTAATTCAAAAGAGCCGAATTACTTCAATTAACCGATGTTTATATCAATGGTCAAGAAAATTTCGACAGTTACCTGCTAAATAAAAACTAAATAAAATACTTATTTTTTTAATACTAATATAGAATGCAATTCATAATGATTACTTAGAGGAAAAACAATGGACATATTTCACGCCTTGAGTGGCAACAGCTAAAGCGGTTTTGTTTTCATTCTTGGTTCTGTTGGAATTGCATTTGTTTATATTATCAAAAGTTCAGTTGTTTACAAACTTCTCTCTCAGTGGAATTAAAGCTTTTCCTTTGCACATTAAATTGCTATCCCAAACTTTTGCTCAATTGCTTCACGTAAAACTAATATCATCTATATCGAAGTTTTGCAACAACATTGACTTTTGCAATGCTTTCACAGTTGAAATTTAATCAAATTAAAATCAATAAAGTTTAATAAGTGTCAAAAATAAAAACAAGATGCGCGTAAAGAAATTTACAATGAAACACAGCATATGAAAAGATTGCGAGTTAAGATTGAAACCGGAACAACCAGTGAAATCGCGAAAGCAAAAATGAAAACTTGAAAAGTTACGAATTATGTAATAACCAAATTGAAAACCATGCATGAAAATGCAAATGAGAAAAGAGTAGGAGCAATTTCTGCTTTCCAAAAGTTCATCATCCATTTCAATTGAAAAAATCTCTATAATACATAAAAAATAAAAACCATAGAAATTTATATCCAGGCCCATCAAATATAGTTTAGCATTTATTCAAATGTTAACAGGCTGGTAAAATGCTAGAATTCAATTTAAGCGAAATTAGTCAAGTTCACATTAACTATACTCGACTGCGTTAGTGGTAACAAGGTTCTAGCATTTCCCTTTTGACAAAACATTAAATTTTAATACATTCATTGTATTCTTTCTAACGCACCTATATCTAACATAGCTATAAATTTCAAAGATTTCGTTTGGGCTTACCTTCGAAACGATTATGGCTTCACTTGAACAAACCTTTTCCGCATTGGATTTGACATTGCGGCATATCCATCTTATTCATTCCTCCATGTTTGAAAAACAGAAAACGATTCTTTCAAAGGATTTTTTACAGTTAAAAAAATGTTCCGGGACTTTTTCAATTGAATGTAAAACTCGAGAATATAATCTTACGCAAGCCGAAAAAATGTAGTTGCTGACTCATAAAAAATTAAATTTTCTTAGTTTTTTTTTATTATTTGGAATAAAGACTCTGTTCACTTCAGTTCTGAATTAAAACGACAGGCGATATATTTAAGATTACTTTAAAAAAGACATGTTTTTACTTTGCTTAACAGCTTTGAAGTTTTTGTATGACAACAATAGAACGTTTAAAGATGTCAAAAACAGAGTGAAGAATTATTTAAACAGAATATTGTTTGTTCAAGTTTTTCAATAATATACAGCTTACGTATACATGCAAGCTTTGCCATTTAAAAACACATCAATGTTTGTAATAAATTTATTTAATCTACAATTTTTATTTTACAAGATAAAAAGGTAATAATGATTTTTCATAAAATTCAATGCCACGTTACACATTTTGTTTTAAAACAATGAAGACAAATATTGTTTTGTTTTGAATGTGAAACGTAAAAATTATGCTACTTTTATATTAAAATTAAGGCAAAATGTAATATTAATTATAAAAGAACCCGCATACATTAACAATCTGTTAGTAAATAAAGAATTACATTATTATATCAATGTTTTACTAACTATAATGGAAATATTTCAGGTGGTGTAATGATCTTGTTTTCATTCTTGACATACTGCGATTTCATTGGTTGCTTTGATTTCACTCTCAAAATGACTTATTATAGATGGAAAAATGTTTTTTTTGTATGCAAGCTTTTTTTGACTTGAATGGGCATTTAAAAATTTTAATAAGTGAAATATTCCTAGAAAACTCATTTTCGAGTATCAAAACAAAAGTAATTCCAGAAAACCAACAAAATAAACTTTGGGCCATCAACGACGTGATACAACAAAATTTAATAATAAATAAATCTCAATTTCATATTTGCTAACATTTATTTATAAAGACTATATGATGTGTCTATCTTCCATACCAAAAACAACAATTTGGTCTTTGATGCATAGCTCACAATAGCTCCCCATCCGAACCTAATTGGTCATTGTGAATTTCCAAAGCGTTAAACTTTATACTTACTCTTCCACGATCACAAAATCTCAAATTAATCATTCCAGAAGCATGCCGAATACTACTCAACTCATTTTCCGAGACAGAAAAACTACTTCAACTTTGATTTTGACGGCAAAAAACATGGAACTCAAGTGCCGTGTTCCAATTAGAACGTTGCTAAAAACAAGATACCAACTTTTTTTCCGACCATGGAACGTTTACTTTTGACAAAAACAACATTGGATGTTTTTCATCACAAAGTAAGTAATCCTGGGCCTTATTTTTTCGTAAGTCTTTATTTCTGTTCTGTCAACTGGTAATCGAGTAGTTTCTGTGAGTATAAGTGCGAACTCACAAACCTATAGTGCTTTAGATTGAGGAAGTTAAAGAATAATAGTCCGTTTATGTTTGTTTGTTCTTTTAAGTGGACATTTACATGTTATTTTTAGATTAACTCTCTCTTCCGCACTAGAACGTTTGAGTTGTAATTTAGCTTTTTTTTAAAGGCAATGTTACTTTTTGTAACATTGCTTTTTTTTATTTTCTGTCCGTCTATTCCTTACCTCAAAGAACAGATTTAACGCAGAAACATACACCACGTTAATTTAAATCATGTCCAAGCGATGAACAAAGATCTATCCAAATTTCTTAAGGAAGATTTGAAATAATAAATCTTCTTTAATAACGAAGGCTAAGAAAAGCGTTTCTAAGATACCTAATAATTTTGTGCACTAAATTGTCCAAAATCTGACGTCAACCAAACGTTACTTATTTGAAATTATAAAGGACTACTTGTATTTAAAAATATAAAAAGGCAGTTCATAAAATATAAAATACAGCGAGCAAAGAAAGCCTTCTATTAAAATTTACGAAAAATGGTTTCCATCTGGTTCAGGTAAAACTCGTCATTAATAAAGGGTCTCTTTCCAGTATTTTTTAAATACTGCTAGTGGTAGAAGGTACAATCAGTTGACCTCTCATGATCCCATTGTAGTTGAATATTGATTTAAATCAAAAGAGAAATTCACTTGAAAAGTGATGTTGAGGTCAGTCATGGATAAAGATTACTATATACCCAAACGAATTGCGAATCACAAAATCTACTGAACGCACGCTATGCATGAAAAGAGTACTTATACCCTCCATCTGCCAACTTCACTGAAATTAAGATACTTTGCACCGGCGCTAATGATTATTACACAAAAATGTCGTCGGGAATTCAATCCACTCAATTCATATCGAATTCTGTATAGCTCAAAATAGCCTATGAACAAGAGCGATCTTAAAGTGCTGGAGAACCTTCAATACGTATCTGAAGAACCCTCAATTTTTTATAAAGACGGCTATAAGAAATCGTAAGAATAAAGAACTAAAAGATGTAAATTTTCATCGATTTGAAATGACAAAAATAGCACAAATTGTTTGTTTTACATTTTCTTGCAAGTTTCATCCAAAAAATAATATTTTTATTGTGAATAGAAGTGAATAAAGTTATCTCCATTCTTATACGAACTTGCTTTATCATACATTCTTATTTTAAAGTCAAACTTGACTAAAGTCAAGTGTAACTTAAAACATCCAACCAAAATGCCCTTCCTCATAGATCATCGTAATAAAGATGGTAAATGGTCCCCTAAATTTAAAAACTTTAACTTTAATACAAATTTAATAGACAAAAAATAAACTTTATACATATGAATTCTAACTGTATTACAAAAGCAAACTTCTTATTAAAAAAAAACTGGTTAAAAAAGCAGTTCCATTCAAAGAACGTAAAAAATCTCATCCCTCCTCCAAACTGTCACGCGCTTTCTAAAATTCCAAGATGCCTTTTCCAGCAGCTGGCATCGCATTAAGGGCCTGTCAGTCAGAACCGTCGGCATGGCGACCCCAGCGTCTTAAAAGCGACAAAAATGACTGTTTCGTAGCGCAAAACGACTGTTTCGGAGGTTCCGGCGATGGAAACTTCAAAGTTATTAGGATAGATGTTGAGAATAATGATGGATCGAGTAATAAAATACAATATTTTTTGTGTTAAAGTTATATACATTCTTTAATAAACAAAATTGAATAAGTTAAAATGAACGATTGGACAGCGAGCTTCGTATTAAGATTTTTTCAGTCATGACAGTTGGCATGGTGACCCCAGCGTCTTAAAATAGAATAAAATGACTGTTTCATTATTCAAAACTTCTTTTTTTTAAGGTTCCAGGGATATTAACTAATTGGGATCGATGTAAAATTCTGTTGAGAATAGTGGTGATAGATAACAACAGAGTATAATATATTTCGTTAAGGTTAAATATATTCTTTAATAAACAGAAATAATAGGTTGGAATAAAGTAATGAAAAATAGCGCGTTGCTTTAAAGGCTTGTCAGTTAGAACAGTTGGCATGGCGACACCAGCTTCTTAAAAGCGTCAAAAATGACTGTTTTCCAGCTCATAAACGATCGTTTCGAAGGTTCCGCTGATGTTAACTCATTGGGATAGAGTTAAATAATTCTGTTGAGTATAACGTTGATGGATCAATTAACGAAATATATATTTTTTATTAAGTTAAATACATTTCTTAATAAATAAAATTTTATAAGTTAAAATACAAAAAAAAGCCTATAGATTGGTTTAAAGATTTTATCGGTCAGGAAATTTGGCAGGTGTTACTTATATGTCAAGTTTGTTTATTGACACTGAAAGGAAACCACAATAAAGTAAGTCTTCTAACTTAACATAGTAGTCAACGAATTAATAATTTAACCACACATTCCGTTGCTCAATAGGACGTCCTGTGTGGTAGATTACAATTATTGAAAGTAAACAATTAAACTATCAAAACCAATAATAGAATCTAAGTAATGCATATTAGCTTCCGACTCATTGTTATGTTTAAAGAATGAAACAAAATACTTGATGGTAAAATTTTATTAAGTACTACAATTTAACGACAACTTAATAACTTATATACATCTTCATATCCGAATTCAAACGTCAGCTGTCATGTTTCTTAATTCGTTTTTCTAATAACCTAATTTGACCTACACAAATATTTTAGGACTAAAGTCTTCATTAGTGTTATATATATTTTAATTTAAATAAAATTAAGCAAAAAAAAACATATTTTCTTGCCGTCTTTAATGACTTAAAACACATCAGTTTTCATTTAAGAAAAAAAATTAGTCTCCTTTTCTACAGGTGAAACATAGAAACTGTAGCAAAACAATGCAAAATAACTAGTAAATTGAAATTTAAAAAAAACTTTGTACTGATAATTGTTTTTAGAGCTGTAAGTGATGATCGTTACAAAGATTTTCTAAACAATGCCTTTTGTTGTTTGGTTCGGTAATTGTTTGGTACCTGTGCTATGTTTAATTTTGGAAACTGTGCGATAATTTCTTTTGTTGGTTGCGTGATAATTGCTTTTAGACTTTGCAAAAGATAAAATTACTTCGTGAAATGGAAAGCAGTTGTGTTGGAAATTATTTTGTGACGGAACTGAATTAAATTTCGTTAGATACTAGCTATTTAAAATATTCAACTAAAAAGTAAAATAGTAAGGTGTTTATTTTCTTTTAAAGCATTTATAAAAATTAAAAATTCAATATTTTCTTAATTGGAGTTGCAAATCTTTTAACTTTCTATTAAAATTTCTATTAAGTTATGAAAAACTTAAGTTAAGTATTTAAATTACCAACATTATCTTTTAAAAATAAATAACAATTTTATTTGTTTAACCACAAACCAAAGAGGCCATGTTTATTTAAAAGATATAATTTCGCATTAAAGTTTTTATACATCTATGTAATGTACTCGCTTTTCCAATAAATGTTTAATAAAACAAATGTTGGAATAGATTCCAATTTGCCTAGAAATAATTGAATCACCATTACCAGCTTGAGATATAGCCTGTGCTTTCAATAGTCACATCATTGAAGTAAGCAAACTTTACAAATAATAAAAACGGGAGGCAAGTAACTATTAAGTTCACTCTTTATTGACGAACTCGTATTTTGAATTTAGTTAATGAGGTTATTACGAGGAGTATATAGGCCGTGCTTAATGTATGTAAAATATACAAACAAAAATTGGGCAGAGGTTAATTCATCGTTTTCGGCTGTCTATTTCTAGCTGTAATCTACAATTTGGTATTCTAAAATTTGGTAAATTGGTAATTTAATCGTATATATAGCTGTCTATTTCTAGCCTCCTTTAAGAGTTTTGACACAGCCAATTACTCCTTGTAATTTAGCACCCTATTCAAGTGAAGAAGTCAACACTTGAGTGGATACCCAACGGAACTTCAAGCGACATAAACTTTGGGAATTTGACACCACTGATTTAAAGAGCATGTCTATCCCAGTATATACTTCAGTACTTAAGTTGTATATTGGCTGCATATTTGCGTCTATAGGAAAGCTGTGACTGCCAAAGGGTTTGAACCCACACCAAACCATTTAGATCCGATATGGACAGATAACGTGACCAACGCTATACCAACTGGGCTACCAAGCCCCATGTAAACAATCACCCGGGACTTTTATTAAACAATGCATTCCAAAGCGAAAACCTTTACTTCACCACTCAGAGTAATCCACTGTAACGCTCCACGAATTCCACGCATTTTACTGCTAGCCATATTTCTTTCGATACATTTATGATAATGTAACTCGTGATGTATAAATGTTTTTTTCTCTCTCTTACCGATGTTCCCTTATTTGTATGTCTTCAAGAATTTGCAATTTGGGAATGGCAACATGCCAGTGGGGGTGGGATGAGAAGTGAAATCATTTATGGACTAACCTAGAGTACTTTACCGTAAAGAACGGCAAATGGAGTGTGAGCAAAGAACATTGGGGAGCTAGTGTCAGAAAATGAAATTATGTATCAGAAATATGGCTTGAAATATATTTTTACATGGGGCTTGCTTTATTTGTGGTATATCATAAATAATGATTCAAGTCAGTGGCATGTCAAAATAAATTTTAAAAGTTTTCTTTTATATTGTCTTGTCGAACAGTGATTATAAGAAACTTGAGCAATAAATAAAAAAAAGTACACCATACATATCCAATTATACCTAAAAAACTATTTCCTAAATACAAAATGTTTTTAAATCAAAATATTATCATTTATGTTCACATATAAACTGTGTTTTGTTCCAAAATTAATCATATATTTCATGATAATTTTATTAAACCGAAATCCTCATAGTTTTTTTCCAAGTAGCACACCAATGTGAGATCCACTTAAGTAAACATGGTCAGACGAGCATGAGTGATGCCTTTTTCCCACAACTATAGAGAAGCTAAAGGTCCCATGAAGTAGATTAAATAGATTTTAAATTAAGTGATAGATATTTCCCGTTTTCAGGAATTTAATAGGATATCGGGAAAGCATTGAGAGAAATAACTCTTAGTTTATCACATTTTTTATATGAGTTTAGCATATATAATTATTATGTATTATAAAATACATAGAGTACATTTTTTTGAAAATTATTTAAATAGTTATTCACAAAAAAACAAAAATAAAAGCAGAAATATTATTATTGAATACTCTTAACGTCTAATTTTATGTAAACTGTTATTAACTTAAATGAAACAATTACAAAAATAGTATTTACTATGAATAATAAAATCAAAATAAATTACGATACTATATATTTAATTTAAAAAAAATAACAAAAAAGTCAAAGAAAAAGAGAAACTCAATTTGCTTCATTGTGACCAAAAACTTAATTAATTGACCTTAAAACCCATTTTTCAAATCCGTACAACGTGAGTGTCATTCAACTAACATTTGAAAGTCGCTTGAAAGCAATACAACTCTTTTTGGGGATTAATTTTGGAATAATATTAAAATAAAGCATCATGTGAAGATTTTAATCGGAATGATCAAAATAAACTTTTGAAATGTCATGAATCATACACCTCAATATTTGTTTTATGAATGAGCCTCTTTGTTCTAAAACTGAACACAAGTAACAAACTACCTCAGGGAAGAGAAAGCTAACAATATATGAGAAACATGCTCAAAACAAAATTCGCAATCATTATTTGAGCAATTATTCAAATAAATGTTTAATCTTTTTTTCTAATACATACATTTATAACCAACAGAACGAGAACAAACTTCAAAAAATCAATTATTTGTTTCGAATTCACATCAAATAGAAATAGTTTGACTTAAATACCTCTCTTAGCATACTTTATAAATGAATACTTTTCGGAACCAAGATGTTGTAAACTTCTTTCTTTAAAACTCCGTTTTAAATGCAATAGTTTAACAGTTCATATTCTATATTTATATTTCTTTTACATTCTATTAATTTCTTACATAACTTCGATTTAGATTATTTTCTTATGTAACAAGCAATCAAATTTGTTTTAAAGAATGTAAAATAAGTTTTATCAAAAAGAATTTATACGAAATGGCCAATAATATACTTGAAAAAGATTCGGAAATTATAATATTTTTAATATGTATGTTGTAAAGCTTTTATGCGTCAGAGTTCTTATCGAAGATAACATAAAATGCACTAATAATCATTTCCAATCGAAATAGAATGATTACGAAAGGAATTATAGCTTTTAAAAAACCAATTTAGTTTCCAAATATTATTTTCTTGGTAACTTTTATACTAATCGGAAAGTTCTTTGACGTAGGCCGAAGATTTAAATAACTTAAATTAATTATATTATTTTAGTATTTATTACAAGATTTTGACCAACTAAGTCTCAATGACTACTTATGTATTACTTAACAACAACATTTTCAGTAAAGTAATTACTGTTTTTCGTTACAAGCTTTATAGAACTAATATTTTCAAAGCAATAAACATCAAAGTAAATTATTATGGAATGATATTAAATTTATGTTACAAAAATAACCATTGTTAAACGAAATTATTAGGATTTTGTTTTTAAACGTTGTAAATTATTATCGAATGTAATTAAATTTATGTCACAAAAATAACCATTGATAAACAAATTATAAGGATATTGTTTTTAAGCATTGTAAATTAATATTGAATGTAATTAAATTGATGAAAAAAATGACCATTGTTGAACGATATTGTTAGAATACCGTTTTAAACCTGCAAAGAAAATTCATTAATACAAGAAAGGCCAAGAGGATCTGAACATCAAGAAGATTGAACGCGAATAAGCAATTTGCGGGGGGGGGGGGATAAAATAGTATTTTATTTAGAAATTTTATTTGCTAATTTTCTAAATGCAATACATTAGCTTAGATTAAAGGCGCCGATTAGTTATATTTGCTTTTAAAATATTATAAGCAATAGGACTTATAATTTAGTCTAAACTGTCAAAATATTAACATAACTGCGGTTAAATGCCTGGAATAATATCGTAGTAAGAATGTTTGCAGGGTAGATTATTATCCCAAATACCATCATATAATTGTTTACGTTTACTGAAAAGCTTAGTTGGTCTCATGTATAACTATGTTAAGTTGAGCTTGAGCATTAAATTATAATAAGTATTAACGTTCAATGCATCAAATTTGACATAAACAATTAAATAATTCTACTAATAATAACACTCAACAAACAAAGCAAATATTTTTATGAAACGTGTTTACTGCTTATGTTAAGGAAACTATTATTGCTCTTGTCATGCTCTAATTTACAAAATATCATGATTTTTGTAAATAACATTGCGTATTAGAATAACACTGCATTCTTTAGGGTTTGTTTTCTTTAAAAAATTGTAATTGGCTTATTACAGGTGACGTAGTCCTTCTATATTTGCTCATGATTGATTAACATGTTCCGATTGGTTCTCTGTTCCAACGTTACATTGATTCATTTATGGAGGCCCCAGAAATAATTTACTTTCATTCAGACTTTCTGTTGCCTCTCAAAGCCTAAAACATGCCCGTCATAAACGAAGTATGGTATATTAAAATCTAATTGTTGCATATAAAAATACACTTAAGTTTGTAATTATACTTCTACATTAAATGTGTCTTGAATTTCATTAAACTTTTTAACCGCTTAAATTCCACGCCAATTTAAGTATTTTTGGCATGGAACTCTATTTATAGCTAAACTTAAGTATTCGTTGTTGTTTTTAAGTTCAAGTAAAACCATATGAAATATGTCATTGACATAACCATTCTGTTTACAACTTAACATATTAAAAGTTTTTGATTACAATCATTTTTTCTAAACATTTTCCAACTGAAAAACTTACAAAGAAGGCTATTCATTTGAATAAATATTTTCAAACTCGCTTACCCATTGAATGCAGTATCTTCTTACAAGATATATTAAGATAACACATGTTGGTTAGCTGTCTGCTGATGGATTATCATATGCAAAAAAGATAAATAATAAACTAAAAAATTAATAAAAGTAGTTGAAAGATAGGAAACAAATATTAAAGGTTTTGACTATCGAATCGTCAGTACCAATTCTTCTGTGATTTATACACAAATCTTTCTAAAACAAGCCCTAAATATTAAAATATAATGAATTGATATATTTTTAAGTGAGATGTCATCTTTGCGAAAATTAACTTAATTAGGAATTTTTAAAGCAAATATATAATATCGATAAAATAATATGCTAAATACTGTCGAAGCTAAAAATGTATTAATTTTATATTAAAATGTGGCATATATAATGCGTTAAATTATATTATTATTTAAATAAAGAAATATTTTACAACTCTAAGTTAAATTTAAACATAAAGTTAATTTATTTAAATTCGGGACATAATAATAAAGTGTCCGGAGTAAGAATTCGTGATTTTTCTAGAAGTTGTATTTTTCTGAAACTAAATTGAAAGGGTAGCTAAAACACGTCAGAGCTAATTTTGTTCATTTGTAAGTTTTTAACTTTTAAGATTTTATTCTTATCTTAGAGAAACGTCGATTTCGTCTTTATTTCCAACTATCCGTCTTTATAACAAAGTATTATTTTTCTAGTTAAATAATACCAAATTCGCGATCTTTCTGTTTACAAAAGCTTACTAAAAATTTTAAATCTTATCTTTTCTTTTCCAAAATAATTTTTTTGATCCTTTATAAAAAAAATAAAAATACTTATTAACTAATACGGTAACGTAACTTTAAAGTTAAATAATCCTTACCCAAAGTTCAACTCTAAAGTTTCTATACCATTTAAGACAGCTCATAGCAAAACTATGAATAATGCATGCTTATTGGTGTAGAAGAACTGAGCTTACTTACTGTGAAAAAAATGTAAGTGGCATTTTACCAAACATGAAATTTAGCATTTACATTAAGTAAAAAAAGTTCGGCAGCACACCGGTTAGAGAGCTAGCCTTTGAAGCTTCTGGGCTCGAGTTCGAATACCCATTAAGACATGGATGTATATCAATAAATGCTATTTGTGTGTGTCGTCCTTTCTTGTGTGTCTCTTGCGACTGTGTCACTTCTGACTAGTGGGGTAACGGGCTATAAAGCCTAGGCTCTTCCCTTCTAGAGGGCGCATTCATTGTAATTTGGCAAGTAAAAAAGTTGAAAGTATTAAAATCGTATCGTCCGGCTGCATTACTCACTTTTTAGCTGAAACTACAAATTCTGTAGAAGCAAATTCTAATGAGAATAATTTGAAATGTCTTGAGAATGTTCTAAGTTAAATTATAAATAAGTCCTAGAATGGATTTTCGAATTATACATTCTTAGGTTCACGAAAAAAGAGGGATAACATGCATACGTACTAAATAATTTTAAAACATGTATTTATAACTTAAATTTCACTACATTAACTTCACTATATTTCACTACATTTACTTCCTTATAACGTTTCGCAATCCTGAATTTTTTCAAATCTTCGTAATTATTAAAAAAAATTGATAATTTGCACCCTTAAAAATGTGGCAAAAACTATATCTGAATGAAACTTTCAAGTATAAATTTTTAAAGGAACAGTATTATAACTGTAATAAGAATTTCATTTTTATTACAAAGTTGTTTTTTAATTCACTATTATTATTATATTTTGAAGCAATTTTTTAACAAGTACAAGACATTTATATTCAACTAAATACAACAAATAAATTAGTCATATTTAGTAAGGAAGTCTAAAAGTAAAAGTTATTTTTGCGAAATTTTATTTTCAAATAAAAGAATATGTTAATTTAAACCAAACATGAATTCAAATATTTTATACAAATACATATGTATTACCGTCGTTTTATTCATTATTATTTGCCAAAATCAAAAACCGCGAACATAAATTATCAAACATTTAAGGAAGAATGATAAAGGAAGCTAGGGATACTTGACCCAATTTTTAGTTTTGGAATTTTTAATTTTAAATTTAAACATTATTCATCAGAGTGTAAATGTAATTTTTTTAATACTTGACTTATATAGCATTAAATAAAATTTATCATTATTTTTCCAGAGTATATACTGTAAAAAGTTAAACAACTAATATGTTCAAAACTTAAATTTTAGGTTCGTGTCCTTATGTGTATGGATACTTGACCACCCAAAAGGTACTTTGCCAAATATTGAATCAAAACAAGACAATATTCAAATACAAATACAAAAATTGTCGACGAACAACAGCCCAGAGACCCCAGAAGGTTGGTCCAAAATATATATCGAAATTCCCTTACCAGTTTCAGTAGCTCGAGATTCTTCTTTTTTGAAATCTCCCCCCCCTACCACAACACACACGTTCGGGTTTCAGCATTTTTATTATTAACTTACTAAAAAAAATAAATAATTTCTCCTGCCTCCCTTTCTAAAGCATGATTTTTTCTTTTTTCTCTGACCGTCCGGGACCGGCTATTTAAGATAAAAAAGCTCCCTCTCCTCCTCCCTGTTTTTTGAACTTGAAAACTGAATGAATTAAATACCTTTGTCCCCCTTTTCCAGGGAATACACATTTAAAGATTATAAATCTTTTCGTTACCTTTTAGTCAAACCAAGCAATACATCGAACGGAAAATAGAATCTTGCATTTCTAATAGAAGAAGCACCGTATCGCTTTTACCCAAAATGGAATTTCGAATTCGGATTTCCAGATGCTAAAATTCGAATGGTTTTACTTTTGGAATGTCTCCAGGAATTTAGTAAACATGAAGGTTATGCATAAAATAGCTTAAACCATAAATAATTAAAGGTATCTTCTTAAAAGAAAATAGCATCAGGCTAAATAATAAATATAAGTGTGGATTCGAATTACTAAGGGTTGAATTTAGGATAAATTGCTGTTGATAAGAATGTCGTAACTATTGCTACTGAATTGAAACTTTCACTTTAAAAATAGTTTTAAAATATAAATGGTATATTTGTGCTCAACTTTTAGTTAATGGGACTCACTATATCTTTTTTCCTTAAATTATTTAATTTAACTGATTTGAAAGAACTGAATCCTCTGCAAAACAAGATGAATCCTCTTTAAGAATTAGTTGAAACTAATCAACTAATCAGCTCAGAAAGTTGTTGATCAACTGAGAATAAAATATGAGGTAAATCGAGTGATGAACAACCAATTAACAAGATTGATGAATGCACTACAGTATTAAAAATGTGACAAATTAAATGTTAACGATGTTAAAATTACGTCTGTTTTAGCTTACTTTTTAAATTTAATTTCAATTTAAGGTTTAAAACAGTAAAAGTTTTGAGAAATTAGTGTGTGCAATTTAATTGCCACTCTAACTTATTTGTTAGTAATATTGATATGAAAACGACGTTTTACGCAAATATGAAAAACTACTCAGGATTTTTAGATCAACTTAAAGTTTTTAAAAAGACGAATATGATTTACCGCCAATTGATAAGACACAGCATTTTTTTCTGTTAGTCGGAATTTTCCAGTAAGAATCTGACGAACCATTTAACCAAATGATTAAAACAATACGTCATTTTGTTAGATATATGACTAACTCAATGCCACAGATAAGATCCGTAACATCTTCACAAAAGGGTTTTGGGCCATTTCTTTCAGAGCTTTGAAATGTATAGGCGAATCGAACACCAAAACGCACTCTGACCATCTAAACTACAGATCTGAAAGAAAATAACATTTGGTTATCTTATCTACGTTATCTACGTTTATCTTATCTTATCTACTTTTATCTTATCTACGTTTGGTTATATTATCTACGTTCTTCAGCAAAGATAAGTATATTGTATTCTGATTCGGAAGTTAAAATTGACAATACATATCTGCTGGTTTTAACACCACTTCTGAAACGGTTGTTCTTGTCATGTAAGCAGAAAGTGCTGGTCTTCCCCCTCTCAAAAAGAACATATACTGGTTATACCCTCCCCTTCTTCCCTCCAAAATAATACACTCTTAAAACAAAAGAGTGAAGTCCACTCCAGTAGGAGAAGTGCATTTTCGACACTGGAAAGGAGTGAATATTAACTCAGACTGAGTTAAAATCACTCGTTTGGAGTGATCCTGTCGCAGGTTTAACACACAAAGGATCCACTCCAGTAGGAGAAGTGCCATTTTCTAGACTGGAGGAGTGAAAATTAATCAGACTGAGTTAAAATCGCTCATTCGTTTTAGGAGTGTAACAATAAATATTTTAATCAGAATTAACCTTTTACGTGAAAGTAATAAACAAGTGAGTATCTAAAACTTTAACCCTCTGAGATATATACTCGTTTCCAACCTAAGTTGGGTAAATAGAAATATGCTATGGAGAAGATTCTTCCGCGGATGCAAAGAGTTCCATAAATTATTTGTGAATCCATCCAGGAAACATGTATAAAACATTAATTTCGTCTAACAGATTTGAATATTATTTGAGAAAATTTGGCAATTTTATCCGAATGAAAAGTGTATTTTGGTTGAATTGTATTCAGATCATTTTGTATGTAAATATGTGTGTGTTAATATTACAAGAGTTTCCAACTAACAGACCAATCGCGCTTTTCCAAATGCCTTTTTACTCTTTGTTTTTAGCCAAGATAAGTTGGCACGGAGTGTAAGTAAATAGCTTCAATGTAAACATGGTTTCCCTTCATGAGATTTTAATTTTTAATTGAAAATAATAATTTCATTATATTTCTTTCTATATTGTTATAAATAGCTCCTGCATGCTTTAACTTTCAAAATTTAATAAAATTATTAAACCTATAATTTATTAGTTTTTTTGTGTTATGGAAAACCAGGCAGCCAGGTAACTTGTTTATGCGTTTGGGTCCCTCAGTGGAGTTGAGATGCATGCTTATATTGCTTATTAACCTTCAGCATGGGCTGTGTGGAGCCCTGTGGTCAGTATCTCGATCTCCGGATCGAAAGGTCTCGCGATCGAGTCCTGGTCTCTGAAGACACACCGAGTATGTGCAAAGTGCGTGCTCGTTAAATCTGTTGGGTCCGAAAGTCCTGTGGAAGGTCATTACGCAGTTTCCCACTGGTACAGGTCATTGGAGACTATTTCCCTCTCCTTCAGGGATGTGGAGAATTGTCAGAATTGTGGAGGTGGCAGCATCTGTCACGTGTATGTTGTGACTGTCTTACTTGACGAAGGTTTATAAGCGGATCTCTGACCAAGCACGCAAGCCTGAAAATATATGTATACCAACCATCCAACCAACCCTAAGCATGAAAAAATATTTTTTATCATTTTTTTTATTGTTATAAGCTAGAGTAACCTAAATAGGATACCAAGGTAAAACGAGATACCATGTTTGTTCCCAAGAACTTTAATCCAAAAATTTACAGCAGAGCTCAAATTCTTAATATACTGGAAAATATACATGAGAATGAAATTAGTTGCCTTTCTCACGGTATTTCTTGGGTACAAAAATAAAGTATCCCATTTTACCTAAGCTTCCTATTTTAAACAACTCTCCCCAACATAATGATATGTAGAACATATTTTTTGCTTACACAAAATGCTCTAAAATTCAATTGAATTTTCATCATGGGACTTCAATTAAACTTTGAGCACGCATTCTAGATTTTTGTCCGTAATTACTTTTATTCAAACTGCAGAAGCATTTAAATTTTTAGGAAAAAATTACAAATATGCTTAAAACAGCTAGCTAAGAAACAAAGATCTAAGCACTTATTAAAATAACACATACAAAATATAACTTCTTTCTAGAAAATGCAAAAATTTCCAATCTCTACCCAAACCTACTACGAGAGAAAATAAAATGTCTTCTCTCCAAGTCAAAACTCGTAGCTTCTCGAAATAGTATGGCTTCGAGCTGTGTAGACACATATTTTTTGGAAATGTATGTGCAGATCAAATATATTCCAACTTGGAATGATAAATAGGGGCTATATGATCGACGAATGTAAGGGAGTTCTTATTCGTTATTAAAGGCAAGGCATAAAAGGCAAATTGTCGGGCAAAAACTGGCATTTTTCTCGCTTAGTTGAGTATATTTTCATGCTTACTGAAACTTAAATTGAACGTATATGAACGCAGGGATACTGGTTTTGGATATTTAATTTTCGTTATTTATCAGGGCGTATATGTATTATATTTATACTTTGTTCAACATTACACAAAATTTATTATTGGAAATTTAAAGTATTAACTGTAAAAGTTGAAAAAAGTAATATCCGATAAACTCCGATAATATCGTCAAGGTAATATCGTAATACCGATATTTTTTTTGCAAACTCTAGTTATACTTAAATCAACCTATAGAAACGAGGATTAAAACGTTACTCCACAATAAGAGGAGTTACATAATTTGCTTTGAATTAGTGAACCAGGTGATAATAACTATTTCAAAATATACAATAAAAAAGTAGAATAGCCGGGAAAACAATCCCTACACTCTTAAAACAAAAGAGTGAAATCCACTCCAATAGGAGAAGTTTTTTTTCGACACTGGAAAGAAAGTGAATATTTAACTCAGATTGAAAAATCACTCTTTTTTTGGAGTGATCCTGTCGAGGTTACACACACAAAACTCACTCTCTAGATGGGGAGAAGTTTTCTTTTTATGACTATAGGAAATTTACTGAACTCTGAAAATTAAAAATTCGTTCGTTTAGTCTTCCCTACTTTCTTTAATTAAAGCCGTAATTATTTTTTAAAAAATGGGAGGAATTTTTAGTGTAGAAATACGCACTGTAAATAAATCAATCTATTTTACAATGAAAATGTGATAGTAAATTGAACTGATTTATTTACAGTGCAGTAAACGTTAACAAGATGTAAAAATAATTGTGTGGTACTAGTGAAAACGTTTGCCTCACTGGCAGTGATTGGATGCATCCATCTTCTCTGTTCAAACGATATTGTTGTAAATTGTACACGTGACTCTGTACTTCAAGAAAGCCGCCCGGTGGCGTAATCGTTAGGATGTTATCCTTTGGAGCTGCTGGATGGGTCGGGTTATCCCCAGGGGTATGGATGTTTGTTTGTTGACATCAAATTGCTATGCTATTATGGTCTATGGTGCCTGCGTTCTTTTTTTGTTTGTGGTGTGTTTGTAAAAATTCTTTCTGGGTCTTTCCACTTCACGAAAGCTTATAAGCGGTTAAGCTACAAGCTCACACACAAGCACAAGCTGGATAATATATATACCCCACCATACATACCACTTAAAAAAAAGCATCAATCAGTTGTAAAAATAACTTTACGACACTGTAATGAAGATAAACCCCTAAATGTGCTGTAATTTTACCGATTTTTTTTACAGTACGAATTTTTCTGACTGTACACATATTACTACAACTAAACGCCGCCGCACTTGATACAAAAATTTAATTTAGGGAATTCTTTCGTTCCGTAGTTAAAAGCCTAAATTAATCTAAAGTTATTTCAAACACAATTAAATTTACTAACGAAACAAGCTCCATTGCATTGGTTAAAAGACGTCCGACATTCTTAGCGAACTTCTAACTAGTCGAGAAGTTTTAGAATAATTAACCTGTAAAGGATTCCGACATAACGTACTTTGGAGACGCCATTGTTAAGGCAGAATGCAGCTTTTCGCAAATGGAAATCCTAAAATTCAAATTATCGAACTCCATTGTTCGAAAGTTCCACATCTCAATTACTCATTCAAATACAGAAGAATGTGATTGGGCGAAATCAGACGACAGCAGAATTTCAGTAGTTTGGCTTCCCGTTCCTTCTAAGTTCTAAAAAAGAATGTACCTGTTCAATATGAATAAACTGATTGTGTCAGGAATATTTTATAATATCGTATTAGGAATTCTCCGTGTCTAAAGTAATAGTTTCTGGAAGGATTTTAGCATAAAGTAAAATAGAGGTTGAACTGTTGACGTTTATAAGATTTTTCTAGCCATGTTAAAAATAAAAATATAATGCGTATTTGCATAAACTTATTTCAATATCATTATTTACAATAAGTATAGTATTAATATGAAACTTCTTAAGAATTATAAGAATTAAATGAAATTCCATACTGATTTTAAGCAGTTATCCGAACGTAAACATATCTTTCTCTCTCTCTAATCTGAATAGTATAACAAATTATTTACAAACAATCACCACACATTACATAAACAAAATTGATGGATCACGAACAAATTATTTGTCAATTCCGTAAAAAAAAATTATATCATTTTTCAAGGGATCGGGGGTTTGCGGAGCGCAAGCAGGAGGCTTAGCTCCCAATTATTATTGGAATTAAGCAACGTTTTCACTTCATTCGACGCTTTAACTATATTTATTCTTTTTACTACTTTTTTATTTTTTATTTTCATTGCATTAATTAAAAAAATAATGCTCTTTATACGTTTTTTTAATTGCTAGCACATAATCTTTTTTATAGTTAACAAAGGTCGCCACATGTTTTATTTTTTGTAACATTTTCAGCTCCATTTGACATTAAAGTACTAAATAAATGTCAAACATTTAAATTCGACATTTCACGGTTTTTGTACACAATGAATTGTCAATTATTATGCTTTTAAATGTCAAACGATTTAAAAATAAGTAATTTTTTTATTTATGTAATAATTTCTGGTTACCGTTTTTAAATTTTTTGTCTATAAACAACAAAGGAGCTGATTGAATATGTAATATAATGTTCTTAAATTTTAAATATTGCTCTCGATACCGCCATAATACCTGCAAACAATATTTATTCCTTATAATAGCTTTTTTTTTCATCGGATTATTTTAAAATTAACCTTTTTAGTATTATAATACCTTCACGTTTGCTTAAATGTAAACTCTGCTTTTAAAGTAATACCTGCTTCAAATTAATAAAATTTTGGGTTATATATGGAATCAAACAAGTTTACTTTGAAAGGTTCAAGAGTGCAATTTTTCAAAACTGTTCAATAAAAATAAATCTTACAGCACAAAAATTAAAAATAAATATTTTACATGATTTAAAGTACTTAAAACTTTAACGAGTTTTAAGAATATAAAATTTGATAATTCAATTAAATGGAATATTATATTTCTCCATAAACACTCCAAATGTGGAAGCCATGTACTAACTTTAAAAATAAAGATCAAAGTAAGGATACAAAGTTAATTTGTTTACATGTGGGAATATCAATTACTTTAAAAGTATTATATTCACAAAGAGCTTAATTTAGTGAAAAATATTATGATTTTAAATATTGGTTTTTCTTGTTATAATTTAAGACTTGAACCTAATGTTTACTTTTGATGTTTCACAAATGTCTATTAATGAAAATTTCATAAATGATAATTTCAACATAAAAAAACTAATCTATTAAGTATTTCACTATTTTAAAGATAACGATATACATTGAATGTTTTTTACATGAAGTACTCCTTTCCGCTTTCATACCGATATTTCATTTGTGGATTCGGTGATTGGTGATATGGTTTGTGCCCGGATGGCCAAGGGGTTTGGACCATTACGCTAGAAGTATGCGTGCTGTAATGGGTGCGGGTTCAATCCCGCCTTCGCCCTTGGTGTACTTCCTACCTCTGTGACAGTAAAAATTCTTTGTTTCTGTCTTACTTGACGAAGGCTTATATAAGAGGGTCTCTGATCAAGCACACAAGCCGGAATATACGTACGCTACCCTGTACCCTGTATTATGGCATGTTAAGCTTCTCCAACTACGTTGATTATATATCACGTGTGCAGAGAGAGACAATTGAGAAATTATTTTCATTCCTGGAACTGTTGCCCCTCAAGACGTGAAACAAGCCCATATGAATCAAACGGATAAATATTTTTTCGCTACAGGAAAACTGCGCAAAATATCCAAATAAATATAACACTAACTCTTAAAACAAACAAGCTATTTTAACTCAGTCTAAGTTAATTTTCACTCCTCCAGTGTCGAAAATGCACTTCTCCTACATGAGTGGATTTCACTCTTTTGTTTTGAGAGTGTACTCCATTCAGTCGTAATGCATTAACGCAAACAATTATTTTTAAAATACTATGTTTCTTATTTTCTATTTAGTTGGAGAAAAAATCTACCAAGATACCTGACTGAAAAAAAAAATCATTGGGGAAAACTCCGAAAACAGAAAAAAAATATGACTCCAAACAGAAAAAAATCGAAATCAAACTTAATGAAATTATCTGGGTTTTTTTCGTGTCCCTAAATTTATTCGAATATTTACTGAATAAGTAACTAGTCAACATCATGTTTTGAGATGGTAATTTTTTAAGTAACGCAACGTTTATTAAGTAACGCAATGTTGAATAAATATTTGCATACTGTTGAATCTTTGGGTTAAAAATGTGTTTGGTATAAAAGGTCAGCGTAAAATTATTTGGAAGCATTTCTTCATTTACGAATGATTGTGCAAATGTGTTGCGAATCATTTTTGCGCTAATATCCAAAAAATATGTAACCTTGTATGATAAAATTTAAAAAAAAACTTGTTAATAAGTAAATACAGAATAAAAAAATCTACTCTGCCAAGTATGTCTATCAATACAATCCATGAGTTTGAGATGCATTTAAAGCTCAGATCTTATCATCTAATACATTTAATAGGCCACCCCGGTGGCGCAATCATTTGGATGCTAGCCTTTGGAGCTGCTGGGGTCGGATTCGAATCCCGATCAGGCATGGAAGTTTGTGACCGTCAATAAATGTTGTTATTTGTCTAAATGTTTGTGTTGTACTTTCTTTGTGTGTCTCTTGTGCTTGTAAAAACTCTTTCTGTGTCTGTCCCACTTGAAGAAAGCTTATGAGTGGTTCTCTGAACAAGCACACAAGCTGGAATATATATGTACCTACCATACCATACATCTAATATTTCAAATGTTGGATATAGTTTACTGCTTGTTCCGGCACAACATGAACATCAGGTTATTAAAGAACTGGAAGAAAAGGTAAACATTCAGCCAATAAAAGGCAAAAATTTGTGTTCCAACCAGACCGAAAAAAAAATAAAGAGTTGAATATCGCTGAAGTAGAACATTTTCAGCCACTGCCGCTTCGGAAAAACACAAAAATGGAAAAGAAATCAAATATAGCGACGCAATTTGAGCTTCAGTTTGCCCAAATACATATTTACTCGTTGCAACACTGTAAGGAAAATATAGTTTTCGAATTACTTATCAAACTTACAGAAAAGAGGATATAAAGTTTCTTCCGTAAAAGTTGTTCCCTGAACCGAATATATTTCGGGAAAAAATAAAAAATCACTTAATAAGTAGAAGTTTTAAAATGATTGGTGCTTTAATAAAAGTTTGATTGAAATTATAAATATTTATTGTTTTTCTGTTAATTTAATTTTAGTCTTTATTTCTAAGTTTATCTAAATCTTTTTTATATTTGCGAATGAGTGCGCATCTTAGAAATGCAATGTGAATAAACTTGGGTTAACTATCACTATAAGAGAAGATAATAATTGGGAGTTTTTTAATCCATTCTTTTACACTTCAAATTTAAACGATAGTTAATTTCTAATAGTTTGTACTAGCTTTTAGCTTCCAAGAGCGTTGCTTTTGCATTTGCATATATATGATCATTAGGCGAAATAAAAATAAAGATGCACAATTTACACAAGAAAAATCTATTAAAATTCGTCAATGACTTTTTATTCTGAAGTAGGTGAATTTCATTAAATAAAACCCTTTTCCCTTTATAACGAAGTTTACGACATGAAATTTGAAACCTTAATGGAAATTTACTTGATTTCAAACTCTTGTAACTAGTTTTTTTTTTTAGTTTTATGAATTAAAGTTATGAATTACTTTATACAAAAGCAATCTGCCTTCCATATTTAAAATAGTTCACCTAGAATATGTGCATATTTGACTTTTTTAAAAAATAGAAAATTTGTCATGCATCCCAGATAATAATGTGAATCAATTGTATATTTCGGTTTCTGCTATAATGTGTATTTCTTTGACATCGCTTAGTAAAATGTTTTGGTGTATTGATGATTTGCGATGAAAAAAAGGATAATAAAACAAATTATAAGATGGAAAAAATGCATTAAGAAACAGTGACAAAAGCTTTCTTGAATTTACAAGTTGACTGAAAATGCGACGGGATCAATTTCCAAGTTATCATAAAAATTAGAACCGGCAAAAATAAAAATGGGAGGATACGTAAAACTTTTTATTTTCAAGAAAATGTAACTTGATATCAGTCTCAGAAGGAAATCAAGATGTATTATTTAGGGTGGGATCATTAAAGCTTAAGCAATGCTTTAAGGAATAACAATTTTTGTGTTTTATTTTAAACTTTAGTATATTTGTTAAATTAAATAATGTTAACCAGCAGCAAGGGCCCGGATGGCCGAGTGGTAAGCATCGCAGGCCAGCAGTCTGCGTGCTGTAACGTGTAGGTAACGATTCCCCGCCTCGCCCTGGGGGTATGGGTGTATTTTGTGACAGTAAAAAAATCTTTCTTGTGTGTCTTTACTTTTTACTTGACTTAGACTTATCTCACAAGCAGCTACACAGCACACATAATATATATATATAAATACCTACCCTACAGAGCAATCTGAACTAAAAAGGATGACACAAAAATACAATTTTCATTCCATTAAATATTGAAAATTCTTTGCATCATTTCAAAACTAATATATGTAATAAAAAGCTTTTGAAATTCCGAAAACGATAAAAAATATGACGAAGAACTAACAATTAAAAATATAGAGTTTCATCGATTAAGGTAATTTTGTCTTGTAGGATAAATTTTTGCCAATCATAAAAACCTTTGTACTGACTATCTTCTTTAATATTTTTTAACTCCAGAAGAATAATTACCACTAACAGAAGAAGGTAAGCATCTTTTTTAAAAATTGTATTAAATGAAAAATTAGTTTAAAAAAAAGGTTTACCGAACTTTTAATTTACCAAATATACCAAACTTCCATAGTTTACCAAACCTTTACTTTTCCAACTATACCAAACTTTCACTTTACCAATTATACCAAGTTCCATAGTTTACCAAACCTTTACTTTACCAATATACCCAACTTCCATAGTTTAGTTAACCTTTACTTTACCAAATATACCAAAGTTAAATTGTTTACCAAACCTTTACTTTACCAAATACACCAAACTTCCATAGTTTACCAAACCTTTACTTTACCAAATATAACAAACTTCCATAGTTTACCAAACCTTTACTTTTCCAACTATACCAAACTTTCACTTTACCAATTATACCAAACTTCCATAGTTTACCAAACCTTTACTTTACCAATATACCCAACTTCCATAGTTTACTTAACCTTTACTTTACCAAATATACCAAAGTTAAATTGTTTACCAAACCTTTACTTTACCAAATACACCAAACTTCCATAGTTTACCAAACCTTTACTTTCCCAAATATAACAAACTTCCTTAGTTTAAAAAACCTTTACCAAATTTACCAAACTTCCATAGTTTACGAAACCTTTACTTTACCAATATACCAAATTCCAAACTTTAACCAAAGTTAATACTAAGACTGTAGCTAATGTTACGAACAAAAACTGGATTGTTAGATAATAGAAGAATTATATTTTTAATATTCATTCAACAAGCACTTTAAAGGTGGGAAATATACTAAGAGTTCTTCACGCATATTAAACTAAGGCCCATGACATAGTTCAAATTTAACTCTTAACGCAACGTTAATATTTAAATAGAAATTATGCCTATTTATTTAAGCTGTGCGTGCTTGAAGTGCTCAAAGGACGCAAAACAAAGTAAGAAAAAATAATTTAATTTGTAACGCAAATTTTCGCGAAGAACTGCTTCCAAGCAAAATTCATGCGACTAAAAAAGAACGCCAAACACAGTAATAAGGGATATTACACTTCCTCGTGTGATTGTTAAGTGACGATGGCGATTTAATTTCATTGCAAATTACCTTCTTGCTCTTTTTAAATGGGTATAAAATTTTGCATTCTTTTTTAGTAATTGAAGCACTACGATTTTTAAAGAGATTTTCAGAGACTTTTTCTTTTAATGGGTCGAATTTTTTGCCGTATGATACTTGTCTGTAGCATTTGTAAAAGTATTTTTTAAATGTTTACTGTTCAAAAAAGAAATAATAAACTTAACATTGGAATCCTTAGAACAGTATAAAGCGAGTACCTTATCAGTATGCCAGCTAAATTTATTGATATCCCAAATATATTTCAGTATTGATAGAAAAAAATATTTTGCCGGTAATTTGAATTGAAAATTTTAGAGAAAAATGTATTTCTTCAGGGCATTAGGAATTCTAAATAATCATTGAGTTTCATTTGAGCGTTATTTTTTAAGTGCACGCCAGAATACCAAAAGCAATTATGAATTACTTTGACATCTTAAAAAAGTTGTACTTGTATTTTTTAGAGAATGGAAGTTGTGCTCTATTTTCTAAGCATAAAATCTTATTTAATAAATTCTCAGAGTTAAATCGCATTTAAAACTTTGAAAAACTTTCTTTTAAATATCTTAAAAAACTAATTGACTCATTATTCGGCTTTAATCTAAAACTTTGGTACGACTCTAAGTTAATAGTATCACAGCCGAATTCGCCCTTTATTGTTTCTTGAGTTATTTTTACTATGGCATTGTCTCATAATTTTCAATCTTTCTTTTAAAACAAACACAATTGCTATCGTCTAATTTAATAGAGAAAAATTTCTGTCGACATCAAAACACTATTTGTTATTTATTAAGCTGACTCATATAAAATTTATTTTAATAACGTACAAAAAGTTTTTCGCAATAAATTTATTTGTTTTTAAACCCATTTTTTTAACCTTTTTTTACTAGTGTTTAGGACAGTTCTAGTTTTAGATCTTGGGATTTTACAGACAGGAACATCCTCTCTATTCATTTTCTGTTTCCTTGTTTAGTTACGTGCACAGAGTGGTTGTTTTCATTTTTATTGCTTCTTTTTTGTATTGTATTTAGTGCATATACATAATTGCACGTCTTTTTAATATGCATAAGTCTATTATAGACGGAGCCTTAGAAACAATGAAATTTATTTGATGAAATTATTTTATTTCATTTATTTTAATTTGCTTAAAAACGTTATTTGGAGTAATTTAACTCAGAAAAGTATATACTTTTATCAATATAAAAACTACAATTTTTTTTATCATTAAAAAAATAGCATTGTATATTTTACGAAAATTTGATTTATCTCGGTATTCTGAACAACGCCCCGAAAATTTAAAAAATACAGAATAAATTCGGTTAATTTGATAATTTTGAATTGGTGTACGATAACTTATTATAAATACCGGTCATTATAAATACTTTCATTATTTCTTTTGTCACTTTCGTGAATTAATATGTATTTTTATAACATGCAATTATATGTATTTGTTCGTACATAACTGTTATACTTATTTGTAAGTTTGTTAGTTATTTAAAAAAAATATCTATTACGTCATTTTATTTCCGCCTGTAAAGAAATAAAAAAAAAATCACAAAATTCCCATTTAACTTTCATCAGTATTCATAATTCCAGTGAAATATGACATTTCCTATACACATTTTCATTTTGTCACTTCCCCCTGGACATTTTTTAAATTGCCCAAGCGTTAGGTACAATGTCCAATTATTCATTCTGTGCGTAACATTTATGATAAAATTCAAGATACTATTAAAACCTGAAATATCCTAACCCATCAACGACGGACTAGGGAAAACCATTAACACCTTAATTTCCGAATCAAAACGTTAACTTACAATGTTATATATTTTGATATATATAATTTTTTTTATATTTTCTTAAATTTTTATATTTGTTTATCGTGTAATGTAATTTTTTTCTATATAAATTTTCCAGGACAATGGTTTCCATTTGTCTTCTGTTCTGTTTACTTAGATAAATTATGCATAAAGCTCATTTTATCTTGAAAATTTTGTTTACCAACCGTCGTTCATGAGTTAATATAATTACAAATCACACCAAAGCAAACCAACATTTCAATTCAAACACAAACACTAACCTGCCACGAATCCTTCAGCAGCGGACACTCCACGACGAACAGCTGCGACAAACACCGCCGCAAACAACAGACAATCCAACCACCTCATCGCCGGAACAAACAAACACAAACAAAAACTACACGTGTTCTATCACAGACGATCGGCGGTCCCACAGTCGACAGAGAAGTTGGGAGATGCGACCAGCGATCCCCGAAGCTGGTTAAGAGACTGGCGGGAAGATTTTTGGGAGAGGTTCGTTAGATCGATGTGAGGGCGCTGTGTGATAGGGAGATGTTGGAATAAAAGAAAGGGTTCTTTCATTATTTTGTCATTTTTTATTGTTATTAAGGATAGGCTAGGGTTTTATGTTGAGTCTTTAGGTTGTTTAATGGGGTATTGTACAAACTAAAGTAATATTTTACCTAGGCCTATGGCTTTATTTACCTAGGCCTATGAAGCTCATCTGACGGTGCCCTTTTGTTTATGTTTCCTTTAGGCCTGAGGCACGGACGACATAACTTATAAGGCCCGAAAATCTCTCTATTACGTCACACTATCCGTCTGTTTCCGGTTATCGGATCTTGAGAGAGAGAAACTAAAACCTCTACAAACCTGGAAAGTATAGTCGCCCGTAAGAGAATAAATATTGTACTTCTTCGCAACCGGAACGATATTGTGAAGTTACGAATGGCTTATGTAGTATTAAAGTTAATTAGGCCGTACCTGAGGTGCTAATGCCAATGACTGCCCATGCCCAAGTGGCTACACTCTTAAAACAAAAGAGTGAAGTCCACTCCAGTTGGAGAAGTGCATTTTCGACACTGGAAAGGAGTGAATATTAACTCAGACTGAGTTAAAATCCCTCGTTTGGAGTGATCCTGTTGGAGGTTTAACACACAAAGGATCCACTCCAAAAGGAGAAGTGCATTTTCCAGACTGGAGGAGTGAAAATTAATCAGACTGAGTTAAAATCGCTCGTTCGGTTTAAGAGTGTAAAAGTTATATTTTGCCTATAAATATGAAGACCATTCGTTAATGTCTATCTTCTATTCTGTAGCCTTTGAGCCAGATATGCTCCTTCTTATTACAACTCCTACTATATATAAATACTACTTACAATCCTTACTATACTCCTTTCTATTACAACGCAAGCTTGGAAAGCTCCTTTCTTCCTTTATCCCTTCGTGTGGTTTTTCAGGAAACGGTGTTAAAGACGCTGTACTAAACCTAAATTGTTTGAGGCCTTTCTGTGAAGTAAATCGCAATTACTTTCCCATCCTAAGTAGCGTGGGGAAAAAACGAAAGCATCGAGGCTCCCGTTGTTTAATAGAAAACTACATGAAGGGGTAGGGGAAGAAATTGCCTTAGCAGCTTGCGTTGCAATCGGAACGACCATAAAGACTGCTCAACTGCTCATGCCGAGTGGTAATTTCAAATCTACTTGAACAGTTAACTTTGCCAAGTAAGTTTGGTACTCATTTATGCAAGACGGAGGACTCCGTTAACCGATGATTTTCCATCGGATCTCTATAACGTACCCAAGTTTATATAGAATGAGAGTGAGACGTGCTAACCACTTAGCCACAGTGGGCAATTGTATAACATCTGCTTTCATAGAATTGGTTCTTTAAGTTAATATTAATGCAACTCCAAAAAATGATACCATAAGATCACAGGTTGCGTTAGGTGCCTACTCAGGTGTCGCCTTGATAATTGAGTGTGGTTCTAAAATACAACTCCTATCACCAGTAGCCCTCGTGTAGCTCCAGTGCGAAGATATGGTTGGTACATATGTATTCCAGCTTGTGGGAAGATAATTCAAACTAAACTAAACTAAAGATCACACCTCTTGATGTTGGCGCATTTTCACAACGACAAAATGATTTTGGAATAACGTCGGGAAAATGTAACATACGATATAAAGTGCCAGTAGAGAAAGCTTGGATATCAGTAAGACATTTGAGTTGCTATTATAATTGTCCCGAGATCGGTGTAGAATTGTCCGACGTTCTGAAGACAATTTCAAGTTATTTATAATAATAAAAGAAAGAGTCTGCCTGTCTGTGTGTATGTCTGTGGATCGCAAAATACCTACTTGGACTGCTCTAAAAAATTCGAAACTTTTAATATAGATTCCTTTTAATACCTACGTGTGCACATGAGGCTTAGTTTTTTCATATTTGATTGCGATTTTTAATTAATATAATTAGTTTTAAAAAAAGTCATCCACGTGGGATTGCGGGACCAAAACAGGGCTCGAAAATACATGGACCGGGCCGAAACGGGGGCTTGACGCCATCATCTATTAGTTTGATTGATTGAGTTTGGTTGAGATATGCGCTCGCCCTAAGGCTGCTTCATCCTCTATTAGCGTTTGCTTTTTTAAGTGTGCATGCGCCAACACGAATTTAATTTTGTTTTGATTTTGAGTGTATTTTCACAAGTAAGCATGCCTCTAAAAGGAAGCAATGCGAAGTTAACGGGTTCCCAGTAAGGCGGCGGGACCATACTGCTAGTAATGTGATAACTCAAATGACGTGGTTCACGATCACGCAAACTTGCTTCCAGGATTTTTCTTGGACATATTAAACTAACGTGATATTCACATGGGCCAATATTGATCAGGTACGCATAAGTGGGCTGATTTTTATAACCATCCAATGTAACTACCATTTGCAATTTCTGTCAAATAAATATAATAATTTAGATAAGCAAACTATACTTACGAGTAACCCATACGAGGCCCTCATTATCGAAAAGAGTAATGGTATTTATTACTATTCAAATATATGATATTCTTAATTTAAATATAAAGTTATGTTTCATTGATAAATCAAAATTATCTTACACAAAAAAGTGAATTTATTGTTAATTATTTCCAAAAGGAGGAGACAATTCAGGCGTTTTCCCATATTGTCTCCTCCTTTTGCCATAGTTTTGCCCTTTCTCCTCCTTAACCCATATAAACCTACAACATAGAGTGGCTTATTAACTCGTTATCGTTACTGATGAGCAATAAACACTCTAACAAAACCTTAGTATCCAAAACAAAGGAATTGTTCAAGAACATGTCTGTACACATGTTTATAGAAAACATGTTACGTACGCATATTGAATTTTTTGATAGAATTAAATTAAAATCATTCATAAAAAATTTAAATACCCTTTGTTTTAAAACAAAATGGCAAAAAATCGAATAGTACTTTCATTTTTTCTCATTTTCATGAAAAAGCAGTGTTAAAGCCACCTCATTAAAATCTACACATTCATGAAAAATCCCCAGTAGAATGACTAAATAAGTAAACACCAAAAGCTAATCAAAAACCCTAAATAAATGTACGAAAGTAGCTAAAAAAACAACGGAGCAAATCGCTTTCGCATTAAAAAAACTGCTGCATTCATATAATCTTAAATGATACACATAAATTGGTGTAGCAATTATACACATGTCCTAATTAGTCCTTTAAATTGAATATAATTAGTACCTCGATAAATAAGCTTTTTTTTTGTCTTAATGAAGCATCATTTGTTAGCTTTTTTTTTTTTTACTTTTAAGTATTGAATGTTGTATTTCAGCTGGCACCGAAAGGGTTTCGTATGTCCCCTCAGATGAATATGTATGTAATTACCAAAAAGCTAATAAGTAATGTACCTTTTGTGATTGATATGCAACAAGTAAGAAGGAAAATAAACCTGAATATTCAAAATATTATATTCATGGTGATTTTCTAGGATTTGGCAAATGTTTTTGCGAAAAAATAAATAAAAATAAACTAACCGGCGCAGCAGCACATTACTAGGCCAAGGCCAGCCGTGCCCATTTCAGCTTTCGTGACCTAGGGCTCTGTGGTGCTAGGCATATGTCCCGGAAAGGTGGTCAGCCTCACGCGGAACCCTCAGTGTTTAGTGCCCAAGCGTACTTGGTACACATTTATCGACTCACTCAAGGGATGAAAGGAGGGGTAGGGATGATGCTAAAAAAATTCCTTTTTATTAAAACTGACTAACAAATGAATTACGGCAGATACACGGTCTACTTTTGCAAGATATAATAGTTGTGAATTTCTTTTATAGGCCCACGCTGAAAATTAGCTAGAACTGTGAAAATGTGGTAATTTAGCGTTTTTACCTTTGAATTAATTCGTTAATTGTTTTCAAAACATTTGGAGCACTTTTTCGTTGAAAAGCAGTAAAAACTTGTTCAATATTTATTTAGTTCCCCTCCTAATCGAGGATATTAATTTATTAATGCCTGAGTGTAGTTCCCCAAAAAAGTTACTTGTAAATGTTGGGTAAAAAAAATCTCAAAAAGCAAAGCAAACAAAAATTCATATTATTCCATGCTTATTACGATTCTTACTACTTATTACTGAAAATAAAGAACCATTTGTCAAAAGTATCATAAAATAGTTAAACTTAAAACCAATATCGTTTATTTTAAATAAATATTTACAATTCAAACAATGAAACACTAAATGACCTACAACAGTTGATGTCTCTAGACATGCGTATATTAATACTTCACAGTCACCTCATTACTAAATGCTTTACTTTTGCACATATTCATATCACAAATTACGAGTTAAATTCTGGAATTCAAAATATTTCCGCAAAGATAAAATCTGTTGGGAGCATCGGGCCTGGTACTTAACTTTCACCTGGGAATTGGAATGTTGCTAATACAATGAACTTCGCATAATACTCGCTGAAAACACACGGCTTTTGAAATAACCCTAATTACTTATTACTAAAATCTCTTCCAATTAACTATTAAATAGTTTAGGGATGAGAGCTGTGTTGTTAGGTGCTAGTTTATGGAGTAGTTAACGAGGAATGTAGTGGTTAAATAGTAAATGATAGTCTCAATGGTGATTTTTGTGTCTGAGTAAATAATTCGTCGGTTATGAGTTTCTTTAGTAAGCACGCTTGGGTATAAAAATAGTCATATTTAAAAAATAAAATACGAATTTCATTTACAGAATGAACTTTAGATTTCCAATTTAGTTAATTTGTTTATGTTGTTCATGTGGATCGTTTTAAAGGTCCTCATTTTATTCAAGATTAATCACACAGAAGTCACACAGTAATTTTACATTCAATAGTCCACACAGGATTTTACTTATGCCATGTTTTATGGCGTCCGTTCTCTTTCCACACAGGAGAAGAAGTGGTGTGTGCCTCCCCCTAGCGACGAACCTCATCGCACACTTTGTGCGTGCGCCACATAGGCATAGAAAAATAGTTCGCTCGCCAAAAGCAACCACACACCCCTCCTGCGAGCAACAATTTTTAAACATGAGAAACAATTAAAACAAATTTTCATACACACAATACATTGCAACAATTATAACATTAATCTAGAAATTAATTAAACAAAATATTTAAACATTAATTTAAAATTACTAGTAAAATAATTACTGAACACAATCATTTAAATCAAAGAAATGTTGTTTAAAGAATACAACAATTTATCTTCATTTACTGCCTTTGTAAGAAAATCTGCTAGTAACAAGTCAGTTTGTTGGTATTTCAGTTCAATAGTATTGTCCATCAACAAATCCTTCACAAAATGAAATCGCAAATTCATATGTCTAGACTTGTTAGAAGCTCTAGTACCTTTAAGATACTGTATAGCTGCTTGGCTGTCAGAAAGTAAAATTACTTTATCATTTATAAATTGTTTACATGTCATTTCAGTTAATAAATTTACAGTCCAAATAATATTCTTACACAGTTCTGAAATAGAAAACAGTTCAGCTTCACATGTAGATAGACTTACACTCTTTTGTTTTTGACATTTCCATGAAATCAATGAGTCACCTAATAAAATTACACTCCCACTGAATGACTTGGCATTTTCCGCATTTCCCCATGAAGCGTCAGAAGTGCCAGTAATATAACCCATTTCATCGCTATAAAACAATTTTTTGTCTTTAGTCCCTTGCAAATATCTTAAGACCCTTTTTGCTAGATTCAGATGTCGCTTTTCTGGTCGTTGATTGAATTGTGATAAATAGGTTGTTACAAATGATATGTCAGGACGTGTCCTGTTAGCTAAATACAAAAGTTCACCAATTAACTCTTGATAAACAGTTTGATCAATTAAATCCTCACTTGGTGGAAATATTTTATCTTCACCCCTTACAATTGGTGTTTTCACAGTTTTACAATTTTCCATATTATGCTTAATTAATAATGATTCAACATACTTAGATTGTGAAATACTTATACCATTTTCATGTTTTTCTATTTCAAGACCTAAAAACTTAGAGCTGTTATTTTCATGCAATTCAAATACACTTTTAAGCTTAGTTATAACACTTTCATACATTTTTTCACAAGTATAAAATATTCCTAAATCATCAACAAATGAACATAGAATTAAAATATCATCATTATCAGTCATTATAAATACACAATTATCAGAAGCTAATTGTTTTAATCCAATGCGCTGCAATTCACTCTTTAATTTTAAATACCAATTTTTTCCACTTACAGATAAACCATATAAACTCTTTTTCAATAGACACACTTTATCTTTACCATATATTTCATCATAGCCAGGTGGAATATTTACATAAACGGTTTCTTTTAAATCACTATAAAGATATGCTGTCTTAACATCATAAAATTTTACATTCATATTTAATTTAGCTGAAATCGCAAGCAATAATCTTAAACTTTCCATATTTACAACAGGTGAGTAAGATTCAGCATAATTTTTATTGTTAAAATCGGCTGCTACGAGCCGTGCCTTATAAATCAAAATACCATCACTATTTTCTTTTAAAGTAAAAACCCACTTAGTTTTTATTATTTTGTTGTTTTGTGGAACATCTGTGATTTCAAATACATCGTGTTTTTTTAGAGATTCTAATTCATTCCTTATGGCAACTTGCCAATTGTTCCAATCTGCACTACTTTTCGCCTCCTCGATATTTTTTGGAATAAGCTCTGTTTGATTCACATATTTTATTGTTTTTTCTTTTAATCGTTCAGACCGACGTGGTTTTGTCGTCTCGTCAAGGTTATTCGCCTTTGGTTCCTCGCTGTCGGTTAAATCGCTTGGACTCGCATTATTTTTATTTTCTATTACGCTATCGAAATCTTTTATTTCCCATAACTCTGTTTTATTTTTTGATAGTAACGTACTACCTTTTAGATTCTCGTTAAATTTAACTGATCTTTCTTCTATTATTGCGCCAGTAGATATATCGTAAATTCTATAACCTATACGCTGTCTAGAATAACCAACAAAAATTCCAGTTTTTGCCGGAACATCAAACTTGTTGTTCCTCTTTACCTTGGCAACATAATAGTAACAAACTGATCCGAATTTCTTTAAATAATTAATTTTTGGTTTTTTCCCAGTCCAAATTTCAAGTGGCAATTTTTCCTTACCATTTCTTGGTGTCAAATTAGTTACATGAGTACAGAAATTAATGCATTCCGCCCAAAACTGCATGCCTAATTGACTTTCATGTAATATAGTCTTAGCGTGTTCTAGTAATGTACGATTTGCCCGTTCGCTTTTATTACTTTCGGGATTGTAGGGTATGGTTTTTTCATGAATTATTCCCGATTTTGCAAATAAACTATCTAACCTATCATTAACAAATTCACCCCCATTATCACTTCTTACTCTTTTAATTCTTTTCCCAGTTTGATTTTCATATCTAGCTTTCAATTCGGTAAACACATCATACACTTCATCCTTATTTTTAATGAAATAAGTAAAGTACATTCCACTGTAATCATCCACAATTATGAGAAAATATCTACTTTTCCCTAATGATTCTGTTTGCATTGGACCACAAAGGTCAACGTATAGTAACTCTAAAATATCTGAACTTAGTTCGTGATTAACAGTCGGATGACACTTTCTAGTAACTTTACTTATATCACATGCATCACAATTAAAGTTTTTTACATCATTTGTATTAACATCAATATCAATATAATCTTTCATTTTAAACATGTATTTATAATTTAAATGACATAATCTACTGTGCCACAATTTATAGTTGTTATATGTTTCATTAGACAAATAACATTCCAAATTATCCAATGGATTTAAATATACTTCTAGTCTATTTTCATTTAAATGAGCTTTAAACAGGAATTTATCATCTTTATCAAATACTAAAATACCATTCCTATTGGATTTAATTCTACAACCTTTTTTCATAAGACAAGGTACCGATAATAAATTATTTCTTAAGTTTGGTACATAATTTACATCAGCTATGGTTAAATCAATAGGATATTTACTTACAGTTTTAGCTCGAACAGTACCTTTTCCTTCAGTACTTATTTGGGTATCCTTACAAGCCAGATTTAACTCACTAGTATCCGGATGGATTTCTTTAAACCAAAATGTATCCTTTGCTAGATGATTTGTTGCACCACTGTCTAAAATCCAAATATTGTCATACACAGTTTCTTGTTTCGTAACTTGTAGTGCGGTCCCGTTCGTGGCACTACCATCCTCGCCGGTAGTTTCCGTGCTGTAGATATGGTTTGGTTTTCTGGTTCTGTTTCCAGATCCGCCGCCACGTCCCCGGTTGTTGTTCCAGTTTTGATGCCTATTCTTGTAAAAACAATCCTTCGCTACATGGCCAATTTTTCTACAATTGTAGCATACTCGGTCGTCTTTTCCATTTTTGTTCTTCTTCTTGGAATGACGATTTCGGGAACTCGTCAGCTCCTCCTCACGTAGTATTTCCAGCACCTCATCCATAGACTTGTCCCGCTGAGTTTTCAAGATGTCTCGGACTCTTGCAAATCGGCAACGCAGTCCCCGGACAGTGTGGTAGACAAGCTCACGTTCGGAAACCTCCAGGCCCAGTGCTCGACATTTCGTCGCTAGTCCTCGTGCTCTGGCAATGTAGTCGTTTGCACTTTCATTTTGAAGAATTTCTAAGTTTTTTAACTCGTTTGCAACGTCGATTTTTCGATCTTCTTGCTGACCCGTGAAATTCGATTTTATTTTGTCCCACAATGTCTTTGCATTGTTTTCTGTTGCGTATTGGAGGGCTTGCTGATCGGACAATGATAATTTAATGTAGGCAACAGCATCAATGTTTTTTTGATCCCAATTGCTGGATTCATCACTTTTCAAATCGTTGGGTTTTTCTTCTAATATTTGTCTGTCTAGTCTTTTTAGCGTTAACGCGGCCTGAATTTTCAATGCCCATATAAAATAGTTCTTGCCATCCAGTTCAGGAACATTTAGTTTTTCCATTATTCTAGTATAACACACAGTAAAGTCGTCAGGATCACACAGACATCACGAAAATAGTTTACGTTTCAAATTCACTTCACGTACATTGAACCACGTGCTAAATATACTTTCGGTTTCTCCGTAAAACGCTAACTAGTAACTCGTTTGAAATAATCCACGCTCTTGCGACCATTTGTTGTTCATGTGGATCGTTTTAAAGGTCCTCATTTTATTCAAGATTAATCACACAGAAGTCACACAGTAATTTTACATTCAATAGTCCACACAGGATTTTACTTATGCCATGTTTTATGGCGTCCGTTCTCTTTCCACACAGGAGAAGAAGTGGTGTGTGCCTCCCCCTAGCGACGAACCTCATCACACACTTTGTGCGTGCGCCACATAGGCATAGAAAAATAGTTCGCTCGCCAAAAGCAACCACAGTTTAACACATTGACTCCGCGAAGACACAATAGCATTTGCTAGTTTTTATTATATAAATCACTTAATTTACGATTTGCTGTCATATTTATGTGCCAAAAATGTAAATAATATTTATTTTTTACTTTAAATTTAGATGAAGACACATGGGTCAAAAAAGTATTAGTATTAGCTTTAATTGAAAGATTTAATGTAAAAAAGCAGTCAATTCCACAGAGATATTTCCATACACGGTCTTTCACTAAAATTTGGAAACAAGGAAGAGCATTGGAAAATTCTTCAATGTACTTGACCAATATTTAAACTTAGCGTGTCACTAAAAAGTGACTTTCAAATAATGATTCTCATATGGGTTAATAATTAATGTGCTTTTAAGTGCTATTTTAGTGCTCTGCAGGTTCCAAATTACGACTGTTTCTTAGGCTCCCTCCTAACCAAGCTCCGTTTAATCCAATCTCTTTTTAAACCTGAAGAATTTTTTATACATTGTATCTATAAAAACACATGTTTTGTTATAATTTATTATGCGATGCTTATAAAAAAGGGTGGAACTATGCAACAAGGTATCGATCTTCTTTCTATAAGGCTTTGGAAAAAATTTAATAATTTACTGACATTTAACTATTCATGCAAAGCATAAGATGATGCATTCATTTTAAAGCCTATTTATTTTAAGTAGAATATTTCAGCCGGTTAAAAGGTGTCTACCGCTACTATATATTTGGTAAATATAGAACCCTATATTATGCAGATACAATTCTATTTACCAAAAATAACTCAGTTCCATTCCATATACTGCTAAGATATCTCCAGAAAGGTTTGTGCCCGGAGAAAAATATCACTCTCCGCCTCAGAATAAAAACCTCAAATGCTTCCGTCGCAGAATCCATTTGTCTTCATACTTCATTAATCAGCATGCAGCGGCCGACTTCAAACAGCCCGCAAGGATCCACACAAAAAATATACGTAAAAAACTGAGAGCTAGAGCTGTATGAAAAAAAAAGGCTTGAGACTTCATCAGTTGTCGAATTGCGGATGAGATGGAGTTATGTTCTTAGGGACAGGCTTTGGTATGTATGAGGTATGTGGAATTACATCAACATTATGTGGAATGAGGAATGAGTGAAAGTGACTACTTTTCTTTGTTGAGTTGGTGCTTTAATGATGTTTAATAAAAACATATGTTCCATTCATAATGTGATTTTTTGTGTACACTACACAAACACTCTCTGTACTTTGCACTGTACAATATTTCTTTAAAATTTCAGTACATTTTATGGATATTTTTACATCATAATGTTGCAATATTCCACACAAAAAATATACGCAAAAAACAGAGCTGTAGGAAAAAAGTGTTGAGACTTCTTCACCAGTTGTCGAATTGCGGATGAGATTGAGTTAGGTTTTTAGGGGCAGGCTTTGGTATGTATGAGGTACGTGGAATTACATCAACATTATGTGGAATGAGAGAAAGTGACAATTTGAGAGTGAAAGTGACTTTTTTTATTGCGTTGGAGATTTAATGGCATTTAATAAAAATATATGATCGATTCATAGTGTGATTTTGTATTTCACCGTAAAAATATTCTGTAATTTTAGTGGCACATTTTACGGATATTTTTGCATCATAATGTTGCAATATTCCACACAAAAAATGTACGCAAAAAACAGAGAGCTGTATGAAAAAAAGCTTTGGGACTTCTTCATCAGTTGTCGAATTGTAGATGAGATGGAGTTATGTTCTTTGTTGAGTTGGTGATTTAACGATATTTAATAAAAATATATGTTCGGTTCCTAATGTTATTTTGTAATTACACTGTAAAATATGTCTGTGAAATTCCAGCACCTCTGTTAAGGATATTGTTTACATCACCGTATTGTAAGGTTCCACACAAAAAAAATATGCATAAAAAGAGAGAGAAAGTGAGCTGAAAGAAAAAAGCTTTGGGACTTCTTCATCGGTTGTCGAATTTCGGATGAGATTGAATTATGTTCTAAGGGACAGGATTTAGTATGTATGTGGAATTACATCCACATTATATGGAATGTGGAATGAGTGAAAGTGACTACATTGTTGAGTTGGTGCTTTAATGATATTTAATAAAAACATATGTTAAATACATAATGTGATTTTGTAGTTGCACTGTAGAACAGTTCTGTAAAATTCCAGCACATTTCACGCTTATTTTTTACATCATAGTGTTGTAAAATTCCACACACAAAATATGCGTTAAAAAACAGAGAGCAGTATGAAAAAAGCTTGGTTCTTCTTCATCAGTTGTCGAATTGCGGATGAGATTGAATTATGTTCTTAGGGACAGGCTTCGGTATGTATGGGGTATGCGGAATTACCTCAACATTATGTGGAATGAGTGAAAGTGACTACTTTTCTTTGTTGAGTTGGTGATTTAATGATATTTAATAAAAACACATGTTACATTCATAATGTGATTTTGTAGTTGCACTGTAAAATATTTCTGCAAAATTCCAGCACATTTTACGCTAATTTTTTATATCATAGTGTTGCAATATTTAGCACAAAAAATATGCGTAAAAAACAGAGAGCTGTATGAAAAAAGTTTGGGACTTCTTCATCAGCTGTCGAATGGCTGATGATATTGAGTTATGTTCCTTTGGTACGTATGATGTATGTGGAATTATATCAGCAGTACGTGGAATGTTAAAGTAGTAAAAGTGACAATTTGGTTGAGTTAGTAATGTTATGGCATTTAATAAAAATATATATGTTCGATTCATAATGATATTTTGTAGTTTCTAGTAAAAAAATTCTGTAATTTTAGCGGAAATATTTACGGATATTTTTGCATCAAAGTGTTGTAAGATTCTACACAAAAAATATACACAAAAGAAACAGAGAGCTGCATGAAAAAAGCTTTGGGACTTCATCAATTGTCGAATTGCGGATGAGATTGAGCTATGTTCTAAGGGACAGGCTTTGGTATGTATGCTGTATGTGTAATTACGTTATTACATTATTTGATTTTTTTTACATTACAGTGTTGTAATGTTCCACACAAAAGGATCTACACAAAAAATATATAAAGAGAGAGAGAGAAAGAAAGAGGGAGAGAAAGATGATATGAAAAAAGGCTTTAAGACTTCATCATTTGTCAAATTGTGGTAAAGATAGAGTTAGGTTCTAAAGGACATGATTTGGTATGTATGAAATTGTGGAATCAACAAGGAAAAGGAAGTGGAAGTGTTGAATTACATCAACATTTTATGATATGTGAAATTAGTTAGATTGAAGTGACAACTTGGTTGAAATGGTGATTCAATGATATCTAATAAAAATATATGCCTTATTCTGAATGTGATTTTGAGGTAACTCATCCATAAGATGAGTATCTGAATGTATACGTTTCGTCTTGAGTGGCAACAGAAATGCTGAATGAAAATAAATTATTTATCAAGCACTGATCAGGCAGGAATGAAAGCTAAAAGAAAATATGTCATCTGAAACAAAATAATATAATATTCCAGGTTGATTAGAACAAGTTAGCAACTTTCGCAGAATAAATGCATTTTTACATGAATTTAGTTTATTGCATCTGCAAAAGAATGCAGTTACTAATAAAATTAAATAATCTATTCAAAAAGTAATAAAAACTATTTAAAAATATATTTTGCAGAATAAACGATTTTAGAAAATTTGGTGGAGAATTGTTGATCTAACTGGAAAAATGGTTGAAATTATAATTTACGGCAAATTTCCCAGTTACTTCTTGAAACTAATAGCGAAAATAACTATATTATCAGTTAATCCAAAATTAGTTGCTACAATCATTGACTGTTTCAAATGAAATCTACAAGACAAACAAAATAAAGAAAAAAGTTTTTACAGATGCTTTGTTGACCTAGGCAGGGCAGAATTATTATGTGATGCGGGTTTCAAAAACTCCGAAGGTCTGCAAAATTGGCAAGTGCATCGGCTTATAGTACCGGCCGGTGCATTAATGCCACAGCAGCGAAAGTTACTTTAATGCGCCTATGATTTGCAATCCTGTTATTCGCAAACATACGTATTCGGCATAACCGTTGTCGATTTTGATTTTCAATTAAGTTTCTTAAGTTTCTTTTCTTGTTAAGTCTTTGTTTTATGATTAGTAAATATTTTAGGCGTACATTGGCAGCACTTAAAATTCACCAAATATGTATTGCTGCGTTGGCGTTAATGCGTAAGCATAGTTTAATCTGATGATTATGAAAAAAATGAAGTAAGTTTTATGCGTGAAAAAATTGTTTTATAATGATAATCGGTTTCGTTATGATCCAATTAAATATTCCGAATAGAATTCAAAAGCCTATATCCAGAATATGAGCATATTTAGTGACGTATCTATACATTGTTACTACATATCTATACGGATGTGTCTCTATTGTTAATCCCAGTATAGAACATTGTTTCATATTGCTAACTACTTTGTTCTATATTATTATAACTAAGAAAAACATCGCTTCTGCAATGGTTACTCAATAACAAACTTCAGTTTTCCCCATTCATTCGATATATTGCGATACAATATATTCCTGATCTAAGGATACATTGTTATTGCTCAACTGAGCAACAACCCTGTGCCGTCACTGCCACATGATATCCAGCACTACGTAAACAACTGGATGAACCCGGGCAAAAAATATCTGACTGTGACAAATGATACCAGGTTGCGCATTCCCTGTCTGACGTCCTGGCTTTTGGTGATATGGATGGTAGGGTTTGGTGAGACATGGAATCAATCAGTGATACTTCAGTTTTTAAAGTTGTTATCACTTGTGTTTTTTTTAATGTTATCGCATTGGCGGGAGTTGAATTTCAAAAATAAAATTCTTATCAGTTACGATTGTTAAACTCTTGCGAACTGGCGTCCCTATTGTGAGACTTTTTTTAAACATTCCCACAAATATTTAACACTTTAATTAGTTCCAAAATTGACCTGGTCCGATAGAAGAAGATCCAGATCGCAAGAGGTTGGTTTTCAGCCTTTGATTTCAGGTATCAGTCATTTATTTATATAAAAAAATGAAGTTGAACGATTGTCAATACGATATTAGAGTTCTAAAAAAATACTTTTTTTTCAAATGTTTCAAAAAATTATTTTAGTAGTTAATTTTCGAGACAGTTTGCATTAAAAACAATATAAAAATACTCTATTAACTACAAATACGTGATTCGGTGTTTTTGATGCATTTCTAGCACAAAAAATGTGTAATTTTAGAGTTTAAGGCGCGTCCCTAAGTAACTATAAAGCAAAAAAAAATTAAATTTCTTTGCAAAATATATTTTTTAGCATATATTTGTGTAAAAAGTATGTTTAGATTTTGAATATTTGTTTAGTATATCGCTCAGGTCTTAAGAGGTTAAAATTGAGTAGCATGCTAATGGGTATTGAAGATTGCTGGAGTAAAGAATCATTTGTTTACATGTTTGTTTTTGATTTGATCGATAAAACATTTAGAGTTAAAGAATCGTTCAAATTCATGGTATGTGTAAAATCAAACTTATTATTTATACATAAAAATTTTGCCATATTTCGTAATATTCGGATTTACATTTTACAGTATTTCAAAGAGCTTTGGTGTTACTCAAAATTCATGTAAACTAGCATAAAATAACATTTTTAAAGTAAACGAGAAATTTTAAAGGAACTAAAATAGCCAACTTTACTATTACTAAAACATTGACTAAATTTCTTATCGAAAAACAAGTGATTTGTAACAGTAATTCTCACATACAACCGCTTCTACATAACATTTATACACCGCTTTCGAAATAAACAAATGATAAACAAGACTCACATTATGAACCATCAAAGAATCCCACTGTCACATCATTTGATGACGTCATTCTAAGGTGGTTCATGCGACAAAAAATAATTTTTTCCTCAAGTAATGTTTTGAATAAACAAAGTTCATGCTATTTTTGACGTGACAGCATTGATGAAATGATTTAAAAAAACTTCAATGCTAATTAAAAAGGTAGTTTTGTCGACAGACAGTTAACAGATGACGGTCAGGATGCACCGACGGGGAATAAAGAAATAGGTTTCTGGTGTCATATCTTTGTAACAAAAACGAATTTTTAAGATCCAATGGATAAAACTGATTGTGGAAGAGAGGTCAGAAAGACAGACGGACATCTTCAGTGTGCCAATACCTACTTTCTTTTTTCTTTCGAATTTAAAAAATGAAAGTAGGCAAAAAAATAACGTAAAATTATTAAAGTGAAGAAAATAGAGAAAACCTACTAGAAATCCTCTTGACTAATGCTTATCTGAATGAATGATCAAAAGTAATTATGGTTAGGGCCGCTTTGCTAAATTTTTCTTCAATCGAAACATAAAGACCAAATGTCTTCTAAATTCGAAACCAGATACGTCCACAATTGATTTAAACCACTTTTGTACTGAAACCTCAACACACTTGATTAGGTTAACTCTGCTAAGCACAAAAACAAAAACGGTTTAAGTACTATGTGGACTTATCTGGTTTTTCAAACTAGACGACCCCATAACAGCTCTACAAACAAACTCAAAAACTCATTCTAAGAGTAATCGCCCAAACTCAAAAGTTTAAGCCATCAACTTCAATTCGGAAAGAACGTTCTCCTCCAGATGAGTTGCAATCTTCACAAATTGCCGCGAACAAACGGAACGAAGGATGGAATCGGATTCGAACATTCTTCTGTAATGAGGTAGAATGCGCTTTTAGGCCTGTGTCGCATTTAAAACTAATTGCGAAGATTTGCAAGTAAACCGCATGACGTCGTGTTTCTATTTGAAGAAGAAATTGTAGCTTTTGGCGATTGTTTCGAATGGGTGATTTCTGAGCTTGAAGGTAATTAGTTAACTGATTGTAGTTTAGAATATTCCTATTGGTGATATAGGGTTTATTCTGCTGTATTTTATAGCAACAATATTAACGGTTTGATTGTTGTGGCTTAAGAAAAATTTTCTTATCAAACAAGATAATCTCTTTGACCCATAGAGTTAAGAAAGAGAATAAAGAAAATTTCCTAATCATATTTCATCAATACTTTAACCCCGAATTTCCATACCCCTTCACGTCAAAGTAATAATCAAAAACTAAATGTTCGAAATCACTTCATTAGCTTAGTCCATCATGAAATAAAGGCCATTGCCTGTGCCACTAAAATGTGCCCATCTTTGAATTTTCGCTTATACTCGATTTTCAAGCACATAGAAAAATGACTTCGTCTAATTTCATTGAATATGAAAGAATTTTTAAAGTAGTTTAACATAAAGACTTGACACCAATGTGACTGATATATTCTTCAAAATTTGATTAAATATGTGCTTTTAAATACAATTTTTTGGATGTACTTACTCACTTACAAAAACAAAAACTCAAAATTGAAACACCTGGGTCTCATTTTTAGACGCTTCTACCTTTCAAAAATTGGTTGAAATTGACCTTATTTGCATTTTTTGAAAATGTCCTTCTTACAAAATATTGTATAAGGTTTTTTTTTCAAATTATAAATGATGATAAAATTAGTGTAAATTGGTTTGAAAAATTACATGATTTCTTGTTAATTTTTTATACTTTTTCTATTAAATATATGATTTGTAGAATGGCAGGTAGTAGATGAGAAGCAAATATCCGCTTTCCACAAAAGATCCTATCTCAAATCCAATATTACAATATGATAATCATTTCGTCAATTTACGAAATAGAAGTAAATATGTTTGAAACTGAGCAGGCCTGGTATTTCAAAACTGAAAGCATTTGGTCGTCATATTTTCGAAACAAACTGTTTCATTTCAAAAGAAAACGCCGATTTGCTCAGATTTGAAAGTGTCAACTTTCTCATTGAAAATATTGAATTGTAGATACTTATATTGAGAGCCATTAACTTAATTTCCAAAATTTCACTCGAATTCAACGTTTTCGAGTCTCTGGAGAATCGTAAACAGAGTGTCTTGTTTAATAAATATTAATTTCTGCAATAAGACATCATGCATTACGAGAAAAATTCAATTTACTATTTAACCTGAGAATGAATATTCCATTTAATGTAATTTGGTTAGGCGAGAGAAATATTAATAATGAAATTTGCTTTTGAGTAATAAAATTGCGACGTAAAATTAGGTAAGTTATGCGTCAAGACCAAATATAAAAGTATCGTTTCCCGATTTCATGAATATCGGAATTATTTGAATAATAGACAAAGCTTTCAAGTGTATAATACGAAACAAAGCATTTTTAGTTTATTATGGTTTCATAAGTAGAAAATTTTTTATAGATACTGTATCCGTTAATGAAGCTTTTGAGCTTTTTAATTTGATAAGTTATGCGTCAAGACTAAATATGAAAGAATGGTTTTCCAATTTCATGAATATAGGAAACATTTGATTAAGAAACAAAGTAATACGAAGCAAAGCTTTAGAGTGTATAATATGAAACAAAGCTTTTTTAGTTTATTATAGTTTTTATAAGTATAGAAACCGATTGATTTAGATACTGTATCCGTTAATGAAGCTTCTGAGACTCATGATATATATTCTTATCTATTAATATATTTTTTTATAAATATTAAGTTCATTAAACTTTAATCCTCTTAAAAATTTAATTTTTTAAATTTAGAAGTTTTGAAACTTGGATAATTTTTAAAAGTGAATTTCGAATAGAAGTCGTTTTTCATTTCGTTTTTCGCTATTTGAATTCATGTTTGACTCCATGCTTTCTTTAAAGAATATATTGTTAAAAAAGGGTCATAAAAAATTGGATAGAAAAGATCTCGAAAAACTTTTTTGATTTCATATCAACGACTAAATACTAATTTTTACAGTATTTTAATTAAAGTCAGAAACCTTTACAAATACGAACAAAACAATTATAAAACTTTTTCTTCTGCAGTCATACACTCTAACACTTGATCATTCATGGTACGCCTACGCGATCTGAATTAGACTTCTTTGTTCTCAATTTTGTTTTTGTTTTTGTCCACTTTTTTTTTCTTAACACGAGACAAAATAAACAGGATCTGTTACAAAACTCTGTGAGTTCTCAATCCCTGAAGATCCTATTTGCTTGATGTTCTACAAACGCTGTCACTTCGCGCTTTTTTTTTTTTTTTTTTGTACAAGATTTTTGATAAGGATAATAAACGATTTTGCTTATTATGAGAAACCGTTGTTTTTCACTATTACTTTTTATACATTTTTATATATAACATATAAATTTAATAATATAAAAGAAAATGTATTTAATTTTTATACTCCTATAATAAAAACTTTAAATAAAAAAAATTAAGTCAATCTATAATAATAAAAATGAAGTTTTGTGTGTGTGTGTGTATGTATGTATGTATGTATGTCTCTCTGAAACTCACAAACTAGACATTTGTTTGACTCGTAACTTGGTACAAATACGTAGTTCATACTTAAGTTGCAAAATAAGAACTTTCAGAGCTCAAAGTGTTCTATTTTTAGAGAAAATTCGAATTTTCTGGGAAAACTACACCACTTTGGCTCAAATCCGACGATTTCTTTTCTTTCCTGATGCCATCTGAAGAAACAATTAAATAAAACTTTCAACGAAAATAAATAAAATTGAAAATGTTTATTTTATTGTGTTGCCATAACTTTCAGAAACTAAATTCATTATTTGAAAATAATTGATATGTTTCAAGTGACGTGTTTCCAACAAGTCTTGATTCATGGATTTCTTATGGGTTTAGTTGATGATTTCGTCAATGATGGTTCTGTTGATTAAAAATATGCATGTTCAAACAATAAATGTGTAGTTTACCTATAAGTTCTAGAGCTGCATTTAGGTCTTTATTTTCTCGCCAAATACGTTGCCAATCCCGCCAAATTATAATAAAAACTCGCCAAATGGGCAAATGGTTTGTAAGCTATTACTGAACAATGATGGTTAATAAAGATCATCGCACGAGCTGCATGTTAGGGTTTTATGTCTTTACTTTTTCGCCAAATCCATTGCCAATCTCGCCAATTCATTGATTAAAACTCGTCAAATGAGCAAAATGTTTGTTAAGCTATTACTGAACTATGATGGTTAATAAAGCCATCGCACTAGAGCTGCATATAAGGGTATTATGTCTTTATTGTTTCGCCAAATATGTTGCCAATCTCGCCAAATTATTTATTAAAAATCGCCAAATGGGCAAAATGTTTTTTAAAATAATTTATAAGCTGGTTGGATATGCTAAGGTCGTTGTGTTAGAGCTGTATAATGTGTGTGTTTGTAGCTATATCTATTTTCTCGCCAAATTATTTACCAAAACGAGCCAAAAGAGTTAAAAAAGGTTTTATGTATTTATGAGGGAATTGTGATGACATTTATGAGTACAGTTTACAGCGTATTTTTGATTTTAGAATATTAGGGCAATGAATTGAGATTTTTTACTTGATAACGAGTGGAAAGAGAATAACTTAAGTTTATGATTTTATAACAGGTTATATGGTACACATACTTGGATCGATTTGATATTTATTTAATCCGTGCGAAGTGCGGGTATAAATTTGCTAGTTCTAAATATATGCAATGGATCTCTCCTTTCCAGTGAAAAAATTCAGCATATGCATTAAATTCTTTTTTTTTATTTTAATGCTAAAAACATAAATTAATTTTTGGCTGTTGTATTCCTCATATGTTATGAATTAATTATAATTTTTATTGAATATCTCTGCACAAGTACTATTGTAGGAGTAGGTACCGGCTTCTGTGCTTGATCAGACAGCTTATATAAGCCTTCGTCAATCAAGAGAGACACAGAAAGAATTTTAACTGTCACAGAGAAAGAAAAGTACACCCATGGCGAAGGCGGGAATCGAACCCGCACCCGTTACAGCGAGTAGACTGGTGGTGTAATGGTCTCGGCCATCCGGACCACTAGTACCAACCACTGGGCCATCCAGACCTAAGTACTATTGTACAAGTACTACGCAAGCACTATTGGCAATGGGTGTTAAACAACACTTATAGTTTTGAATTAGGATATTTTCCTATGTTGATCATAGATATATGTCGGTCACAACTATCGAATATCAATTTTGCAACTTTTTTTCAAATATTTTAAAACAATTTCAAGCGAGAAAAATGCATCTTTGTATATTATCGTGCTAAAAAGTTTAAATTTATTTGTTAATTTTATTATTCATTTTGTCAACTGGGAACTCTTTTTCATATATGCCTTTCTTAGCTCTATGTTTGAAGATACCTAAATGTTAAATACACATATTAAAAAATACACATATAGATAAAGAAATATAAAGAAAACTTGAAATAATCATTCATGAAACAATAATTAAAAACATAAATATACTTTTCTTGTTTAACATAAACAACATGTGGCTGTATATCAACTGTTATTTCTTTTACTTTTAAAGTTTACGACATCTTTTTACATCACGCGTACAAAACCAATTAAGGAAAATTAGCAGCTGTCTTGATAAAGTTAAACGCAAGTAATCCCCAACTATTTGATACAAAAAAAACCTTTATGATTTATTCTGAACACTGGACGCACAGTTCTGTTGCGTCCTTGATAGCTGTATTGTTCATTGATATGCAAATGGTAACTGATATCTTGGGTTCTTGGCTTTAGTTATGTATAATATGTGTGTTGTGTCGGCTAAAATTAGCATCGCTTTGTCAAAATGTCAAAATATATGACGTTGAATGTGTTTAAAAAAAGGCTCATTGGACGTTTCACTTGAGGATTTTAGATTAAGTTACAAGCTCTTAAAAGAATTTTATTTTCAAACATAGAGGAAATTGTGAATCAATTTAAAAAGTATATTGAATTAGTTTGCCTAATTCAACGGCCCTATTCTTACCATTTAATTTCATTCTGTTTGTAAAATATTACAAGCCAGCCATCGAGTTTATGTACCAGTTTCAAAAACTTTTCGCTCGTATGTATCAATTGGAAATAATTTAAGTTTTACTCTACAACTACAAAATTCCAATTTTGATAAGAATTTTAGAAAACTACTAAATATATTTTAAAATTACCCTCTCGAACTATTGTTATTTTTTCAAAGCAATTTATTTTTATTTTGTACTAATATTATTATACTTTGAATACTGCCAAAGACGTAATTTCACAACAGTTAATAACTTCGCTTTTTAATTTCGAATACATTTTTACTACTGTATTCTATGAGGGTTATTAGTAACTAAAACTTCAAAATGGAATGTAAAGATGAAAAAACACAGATTTGTCGAAAGGGAGCTCTACTTCAATAGAATAAAGTTGATTATGTTACTTCTCATGGCATGGATGTTTGTGTCCGTCAATTAATGTTGTTATTTGTCTAAGTGTTTGTGTCATCTCTTTCTTTGTGTGTCTCTTGTGATTGTGTCATTTCTGGGGTTGAATACAATAGACCGAAGGTCGCAGTGTTCGGCGAACTTGCCCCCCACCAAGAAAGTCATAAGTCATGTTACTTCTTGCCATATGGCAACAGTAGGCATTAGATGGTTAAAGGGATCAGAATACTAGATTAACAGTTGATATTTTAATGAAAGTGACTATTTTTTTTAATATTGTATTTTCCATAAACATAAGATATAATTTTGATTCTTTTTATAAGGTAGTTCTCTTCACGCATCAGTTTCATCAATTATGATAATGGACATTAAAGTGTTAATAGATAAATAAATTGAGATTTTTTAATGTAGACCCACAAAGTATATTAAATAGTACATAAAAGAAAAAAAACATACATGTAACAATACATGCATTGTGTATAAACTTCGCAACATTTCTGTAAGTAGTATATCAATTCTACTAATCCAATCATAAAAACTATAAATCATATATAGTTTATATATTGTTACTATAACCAAAAATGATAATCACAATTAGCGTCCATTACTTTAACATTAACCATTTTTAACCATTTTTCACTCCCACTTTCCACTAGTTAAATAATAGTTTTAGTAATTAGTATAAACAGATAATCTCTAAGCAACTACAAAATGTTTTATTCAAATTAAGTTCTATAACAATGCCGATTTGAATAAAGACTAAATTAATTATGTGTTGATAAAGATTTTTTTTCTTTCGTAATTGGTTGGGCTAATGATTATAAATTAGCAGTCGTGCGATTCTAACACAACGCTTTTTATGATAAATGATCATGGTTTTTATTTAGAAAGAAAAATGACGTACTTAAGTTGGTTTGTTGGATGAAGAATAAGCTCTCCTATATTTCTAAATAATTATCAAGAAATATTTTTCGATAATTTTGAACCATTGCCTAATGACTATTACTTCTTTTTTGTTTCAGGATTAATTAAAAGTTGCCGCCTCGGTGGCTGAATGGTTAGTGTACTAGCATTTGGAGCTGCTGAGGTCGGGTTCGAATCCCGGTCAGGCATGGATGTTTGTGACTGTCAATAAATGTTGTTATTTGTCTATGTGTTATTCATTTCTTTGTGACTGTAAAAATTGCTTTCTGTGTCTGTCCCACTTGACGAAAGCTAATAAGCGGTTCTATGAACAAGCACACAAGCTGGAATATATATGTATCATACCATACCATACTAATGAAAAGTATTTCCTAACCAACAACGTTAAATTGTGTGTCATCTACATTTTCGACCGAAAAATGGCTCCTGATATATGCTATACCTACCTATCTACTGTATAAAGTATAAGACAAAATAAAAGATTTTGAATACAATGTTATATAATATTTCTTAAAAACTACATAATCAGGTGTCATTGTGCTTGTTCATTCGTAACAGATGTCTAAATACACATATTCCCATTTTTTTAAACATAACTCTATGGAAAATATATTTGAATCTTGAATTTGGTTTCAGGTTAAAAAGGTGTTTTAGATTAATAAATATTTTTAATCTTTAAACATTAGTATTTGAGTAGTTATATGTCAACGTCGTTCCCGTGCATTGTGATAAACTTGTTTGAAATCATTTAAGATAAAAAAAACATTTTAAAATAGAATACGGTTTAGAATTAGTTAGAATACGGGTTCAATGGAAACCAACACTGTTCAAAAAATTTTAATCAATAAGACAAATGTCTGAAATGCAAAATTTACAATTGAGAAGACTAAGATAAATTCGAAAAATTATTGGCAATATAATCATTCTAAAACTTACTTTAATCAGTTTTTTGTGTTTAAAGGGTCTTGAAGAGCAAATTTAATAAAAATAAGTAAAATATACTTTTAAGTAATCATATTAGTATTCAATATGTTCCGTCAATAAGCAAACAAGCCTAAAATACATAGTCGTGTAAATTTTACTCTTATTTTAATTAGAATATTATATGCAGATAATATTCTTACTTCTTAAAAATTCGTAATTTAGAACATAGTTCATATTATATTTTAAAACCAGAATTGACTAACTATAACAGGCCTAATCAATTTCTATTGAATGAAAACTTCTTGTTTCTTAATTTTATTGTCCCTACAATTTCAATAATTTTTGTTTAATGCTCGACTACATTAAAACGTTAGTTAAGGGTTTCTGCGAGGCAAAAGCTCTAAAAACCTGTAAATAGTACTGGAAAGTAGAATGAAGACTTTCACGACATATCTACAATTTATAGATGATATTTTTCCTTCTTAAAAGAATAATTCGATGCATGAGTAAAAGAAAAAAAATAGGAGACAACTTTAAAATGATAATTTTGTAAAAAAAAAAGTCATTTAAGAAAATCCACATTACTAATTCATTCAACTTATTTCTTCAAAAAAAAAATCCTTCAATGCTCATTATCTGTTTCAAAAATTGTCTTAAAAATTCAGAAGCACTCTCTAATAAAAAATTAAACGTATTATATTACTGCGAAAGAGCATTGATAAAAACTTCACGTTTACGTTTTTACTATGAATTTTCTACTTCTAACACTTAATGGACCATTAAAATTGAAGACCAGTAAAAAGTAGGACAAAGAGAGTTCGAGAAAATCATATTATTTTCCTCCATCAAAGTTTTTTTATGAGCATTTATTTCAGGCTTTTGAAACCATTTTAAACGTATCTTATGCCCATTTAGTTATCATAAAAATAATAATATTACTTATTTTATTCAGTTAATAAATTCATTTTTTAATATTTTTAAGTGTTTTTTATAAATAGCAGAGCAGGTATCAAAAGAAAATTTTAAATGACTGCGCTTTTTTGTGAAGGATGTTTGCATAAATTTTTGTTTTTGACTCCTTCATTTTCAGAACTGTAAATTGGAATATATTTATTTGAATTTAAATTGAAAATATAAATATATTGAAAACGAAATATTTTTTGTAGTTAAATTAGAAAAAGTTTTTAAAAAAATAATATATAATACTAAAATTTCTAATAATTTTGAATATTAGGAGTTAATGAAATAGGACCATTTTATTAATGCAAGTTATTGTAAATAGATTCGTTGCAATTTAACAATGAACAACTATTACTACAGTAAGACTATATGAAATATCGCATTCTTATAAAGAAAATCATAGATTTATCCACCTTTTGTAATAAATTTTAGCTGTTGCAATTGTATAAAATATTAAGGGTTTTAAAAGTACACACTATTCAAATGTTAGCATGTTCTGTCAAGATCTAAAATTGAAATACGTTTAGTTGTATTTACATTGCAAAAATCGAGATTTCCTAAAACCGTTACACTAATTTTTTGTCTTCTTTTTATCTAGATAACATTAAAAACCAATTATTATATATTTTTAATGGAAAATTGGTGGATTGTAAACGCATTTCAAATTTCTAATGTTGAAAACATCTGTAAATCGAATATTAATATTCACTATAAAAACCAAAAATTTCCAAAGCATTCCATTTTATCATAATAACGGATAAGCCTTTCATTTCACTGACAATAACCAAGTATGGATAAAGAAAAAAAATAAATACGCATCAAAATAACTTCAGGAATTTCCTATTCAAAACAAATAGCTCCTAGGAAGAAAAGAACCCTTTTGAAAGTTAAAGCGAAGAATCCTCTAGCGCCATGTTTTCATTTTATCACCTCCACGAAGAATAAAAAAATTTTAGAATCAAATTAGTGCTTTACAAGATCGGATGGGCGGAGTTCGAATCCAAAAGAAAAGGGAAAATAACTTTTAATGAAAGAGGAAAATAATCTCTCGAGAGCTGTCAGCGCCATCTGTGGTCCTGTTGTTGAACTATTATTGGATGTGAAGAAGAAAATGATAAAATTTGTGAAAAACAAAAATCTGATATCTTGAGTAAAGTGATGCGTTTAACGGTTAATTGGGTGTTAAAAGGTTTTTTTAACATATGATAGTGTCGTGTTTGTGTTCAGATAGTTGAAAGCTTTATATGCAAGGGAAATTACATCATAATATTGTGAAATTTTTGGAAAATTGAATGTAAACATAGATTTTTTTTAGTCTTGAAGCAATTTCGAATGCTACAATTAGTTTCTTTTGGATAAAGAACAAAATAAAAAAAGTGAATTTAAAGTGTTCCATTTCAATGTTTTTGTCCAATATTACAAAGGTTTCTTTTGCTAAAATTTCAAACGCAATCAAGTTGATGTGCGCTACTGTACCATTTAAGGTAATTTGCATTACTTTAAAGTCAACTCAAAAGTCTTTATTACTTAAAAATCCTTGTGAATTACTAAAGAGAAGTCTAAGTGTCTAAGTGCATTACTTACAAAGATTTCATTTAAATAGTTGTTGCATTTGTTTCCTTAAATAATATTTACTTGGCAAATTTGTTGCATTAAGTAACTAGAAGAATAAAAGACAAATAAAGCTTAAAAAAGAAGTCTTAGTGAACTAAAATGTTCCAACTTTCTATTAACGTTCATACCTAATATTCAGGGAATGATATACAGTAAAGCCCATTAGGCACGGGACTAGAGCCACCAAATTTTAGGGGCCACTTATTGTTATTTTCTATTATACTAATTGCTGTAGGCCCCAAATTTTCAGTATTTTTTTTTTAAGTGAGACTCTACTTTGTTTTGAGCTTGACTTTGACTCAGATATTGACCTAACGTGATTGCTTCAATCAATGTTATAATGAATCCAATAGAAATAGTAGAAAAAATATGATACATCGGCCAACTATCACCATCATTACGGGCATTCATGCAACTTTTTAAACAAAAAGGCCACTAAAATTAGTTGTGCCTATAGTCTCGGTCTGTTTAGATCAGGTCCTTCTAATACTTATAGATATTTTAATTTAAAAGACAGATAAATAAACAGTAGCTAAAGCAACTCTGATTCACACACCTTTTAAACAAACAAATAATGTAAAAAAAATTGATATTAAGAAAAAAAAAAGTGGTGTGTGAAATCGAATACTGAGAGACAGACGGGTGGAAATCTACATGATGACAATACCTTATTTCCAATTTTTATACTCTTTCTCAAATAAAAGGATAAATGAAAAGCATTACATTAACATACTGTCAGTAATATTAGATAAAAGTATTGTAGTGGCCACGATAGCCCGCAGTCTACCAAAAGGATCCTCGTGGTGGAGATGAAATACCTGGGCTTGTATACTACTATTAACGTTGTAATTTGGAATAGTGGTAGGAACATGGGCTGTTAATCCGCGCCACCTAGTCGTTGATGGTATATCGAGGTTGCGTATGGGGTAACCGCCACAGTATTGAACCCACTAATTAGTTTTACATCAAACTGCATTCCAGTTATATAAAGGAGTAAAAACACATATGACGGTTACCGACGTCAACCAATGTCGTGGTCGACGAAAGTCTTTCCTACACACTGGGGTCTCAGAAACACCTCAAGTTTTCGGGAACGAAAATACTAAAAAAACTATTATAAAATACTAAATTATCTACGTGTATAAATTTGGAAAAAAAAATGGCAATTTTCTTTCAATATTAAACCAATATCGTTTCATTCCCTCTATTGTTGTTTGCACAAAATATCAAAAATAATTAAAATTAATTTAGTTATTTAGAAAATTTTAAAAAAAAAGCCGTTTTAGACACATGAGGTTGGCTTCTTTTCTAAAATAATCTAAATACTAAAAAAAATAATCTAAAATACAAAATTTATCTCGCTCAGAAATGTTCCCCAAAAAATTTTCAAGTGAGTAAATTTTGTGACAGCCCACCCATGATTGAAGGACATTGTTTTATAGCTCATGAAAAAGACGGAAGTTGACATTTGTTTTTTTGCTAACAAATTACGCATTTCAAAGGTGGAACAAAATGTACACAGCTGTTCGCAGCCCATCGGTTATTTACCATTGAACAAGATGGATATGCTTGTCGTGGGGGGAAAAAACGCCGTCTGAAAGTCACCAAAACTATTTGATACACCCAAACAAAGCGAAACGCGGGCAACTTTTAAATGGTGCAAAACGCATTTAAATCTTTAAGAATCCTTTATTATACTGCGCATGTTTCATGACTTGAGTGGCAACAGTTTTACGGGAACAAAAATGAGCTATCGATTAGTTAATGCAGTGGGCGGAGCTTACCGTGCCATACCAACAATTACCGAAACAACCAATTGATTCTAGAAATAAAATCAGGGAAGATTTTACGTCATGTGAAACAAGCCAAATATGAATGATCATTTGATAAGTTACGGATAAAGTGCGAGATGTTTTTGCCATACATTTAAGATTACTCTCTTTGGATTCCACATCTTAAAAAACGTAATGTTATTCCTATGGAAAACATTCGCAAGTCAATTACCGCCACAATTTTATTAAAAGGTTACTAGTTTCTTGTATCATTGTAAAGAACGAAAGGAACTAACAGGATAAAACTAATTTGTTTTGTGAAAATCACATATTTAGTATTTTTTATATTTTTTTTGAAGTTAGGACTTAATGCTTACTCCATTTTTTCCTAACTTCAAAAAATTATTAAAAACACTAAATATGTGATTTTCACAAAACAAATTAGTTTTATCCTTTTAGTTCCTTTTGTTCTTTACAATGATACAAGAAACTAGTAACCTTTTAATAAAATTGTGGCGGTAATTGACTTGCGAATGTTTTCCATAGGAATAGCATTACGATTTTCAAGATGTGGAATCCAAAGAGAGTCCTCTTAAAGGGGTCCGGTTGGCCTAAGATCGCAGACCATTATGCTAGCAGTCTGTGCACTGTACCGGGTGCGGGTTCGATTCTCACCTTCACCCTGGGTGTAATTTCTTAATATGTGCCTGAAAAAAATTCTATATGTAACTGTCTTACTTGGTGACGGTTTATGAGCGGAAGCGGGTCTCTGATCAAGCACACAAGACGGAATTGTGTGTTCCAAACAACCAACACACAGTTAAATTATTCCACCTCAAACAAAAAATGTTAACTATTATTTATTAGTTTCATTGAATGCAACTAGCGCCATCGTACAAAAAAAAGTTGCATCTCTGTCATGTCAAATCAAAACAAGAAGCGTCACTTCTCTGCGTGTAATAAATATACAAAAACGTATTTTCATTACAACAGGACTGTTTTAAAGAAAACAAGATTTAAAATAAATAAAAGATCAACAATAAGCTTATGGATAGACGAATTGCATCAAATATCGTAATATCAATCAATCTCATTTTTATATTACTACACTTATTACAATCTCTAAGAAACTGTGGCATGATTACATGACAAGAGGTTAAAAAGAAGAACTACAATGACGCAAGGCAGAAGCGAAGCCTGTTTCTTGTTCCCCTAGACAAAGAGCCAAAAAACACCAAGAAAAGTTGATCACGTTTCGCAGAAACGTTCTTAGAGGGGAAATCTAAAGCTTGAGAAAACATCTTCAAAAGATGTAGGAAATATTTAGCTATTTTGAAAATTTCTAGAAAGTAGTTTTATTTTTTCAGAACACTACAAAACACCTGGGAAGCATCAATATAGATATTTAATTCGTGGAATTGCATGTTGATCTGCATTGGCGTTATATAAAAACTTAACTTACCTAAAATTTCAGAAGAGATGTAAGCTTGAGAGAGAAAAAAAGCTCACAAAGATGCCGAAACTTTTTGCGACTTAGAATTTTCTTGGAAATCTGTTTCGTTTTTCAGGACACTGGAAAATTCTTGGAAGTTAGGTTCTTAGGTTTTTCTTCTTAGAATTCTTAGATTTTTTTTATGTTGCTCAAAATTTATGTAATGCAAACGAAATTAAATTTTTTAAAAGTATGAAACGAATTGCCTATAGGGTATACCAAGAGGTTAGACTATTTCAAGTACAAATGCGTTTGCAAATTTCAAATCAAGGGAATGATGCAATGTATGTATAGATGTACAGGATCAGGTACTTTAGGGTTAAAAAGAATCGCCAGTCCCGTAAATCTAATACATTAGTTTTGAAATCACAATTTCTGCTAAAGTATTTGCTTAGTCATGCAATCATTTTTACAAGGTTTGAGAATTGTAAATAACAAAAAAATAAAAATCATTAAAAGGGAAAATATATGATTATTTTATTATATTTTTTATGTTTTAATTCATCCAAATTATTCTGAATATAGCGACACCATTTCTAAACTTAAATGTTTAATTGTAATATAACCTAGTGCTATTTTAATTTAAAATTTGTTTTATTTTGCGTTATGACGATTCTAATATCTGGTTAAATGCTTGCAAGGCAAAAAAAAAACTTTAGAAGAAGGCGTAATTTAAAAACTAATGCATAAGCTCTATAGTACTGACCAATACTGTACACCCCTCTTAAAACCTAACAGCAGCAGCGTGAAAAAATTAAATCAACAAATTGGTTCTACTTAGCTTATGCTAGTGTATCTTCGAAAAGTGTCCAATTTATATTTTAATTGATGAGTAGGGGAGACCTGGGTTAGTTGGCATAAGGGGTTAGTCGGCATTGTGCCTTTAAAAAAATTCACTGTTTATTAAGAGCGCTACTGAGCCTGTCACATGATCGTCATTTAAGCGTCCAACTTGCAACAGAACGCCAGTTGGATCCAGGCATTGCCTTTAGAGGAAGGATGGAAAACGTGATTTTCATATAAGAAAGTAAAATTTTGATTATTCAGTATTTGTTGTTTTGTACAATAGTACAGTCATTCAGGAATAACATTCACAAGTTTTTAGTATCTTTTGGCATTTAGCTAAAAGGTTATAAGTCCATTTCTGCTAAAGTTCATAAAAAAATTTTTGGTTGCCATGTTTATTTTACTTGCTCGATTGGGGTTAGTTGGCATAGGGACTCGGGGGCTAGTTGACATAAGCTGGCTGGGTATGCCAACTAACCCCGCAACAACGGGTAAGTTGACATAAGTATGAAAACATTCACAGCGACCTAATTTTAGTTAGGTATAGGCTACTTCATAATAATAAATTATTATTATTTTTATCTATACATATATAAATGCTGAAGGCGTTTTCTTTTCGCAGTCATAACTCAATAAAGGCTGGGCAGATATTAACTTTTACTTTAGATACTTTTACATAGATTTGCCATACTCAGAGTTTTAAAAATGGCATAATTTTAGACTATACAAATTTCAGCTCGATTTCAAGCAAACGGTTATCTAATTATTATTATGTAATAAACGGAAACTGCAAGTTCACTTTTTCTGCCTTACCTATCTATGATAATGTAAATATTTTTTGTTCAGATTATGAGTACTTATAAACGAAAAACTGAGAGGGCTACAATGACAGCAGATCATCGAAAGAGAGTTGTTGAGGCACACTTAATTGAAAAAAAAGTTTGAGAGAAGTAGCGGATGAATTTAAGATCTCTGCTAGAAGTCTTGCATGGTATTGTAAGATCGCAAAATTAAAAATGAATTCTCTCTGCCTAAAGGGTACCAGAGGGTATTGGAGGATATGGGATAGTGCGGCAGGTGTTCACTCCTGAACAAGAATTTGCTTTGAGTGAATACCTTGCGAAGGTAAGTGACATATATTTCGGCCTGAGCCCAAAAGAGGCAAGAAAATTGGCATATCAATATGCAGTTGCTAATGGCACTGCACATCCTAGTAGTTGGGACTCAAAAGAATCAGCAGGTGTTGACTGGTTTTCTTTTTTCCTAAAACGTCACCCACAACTTTCAATACGTACCCCCGCGGCAACGAGTTTGGCTCGAACGTCCAGTTTCAACCCACATAATGTTCAAAGATTTTTCAACCTCCTATAATCAGTAATGAACCAACATTCATTTACCGCCCAGGACATATGGAATGTTTAATTTTAAGCTGATTAACATTCATCATAATTACACCTTACATAAAGACGAGTAAAAACGCTTGCCTCACTAATGCCAACTTACCCCACTACCTATGCCACTAACCCCGATACCGGGGTAGGTTGGCATAGTTTGACTGGACAAGGAAAAACATTTTTCACACAAAGTGGCAACAATATATTTATTCAATTGTATGTGTGATTTGTAGCCAAAATGTTTACCTACATTACCAACTTTTTACATTTCAAATATCTTCAAACCAAAAAATTAGAAAAATTTTGAAGTGAAAAGTGTGCCAACTAACCCCGGTCTCCCCTATTATTAAAATCTTAAGTACTTTACACATTTGTGTAAATCCAATCATGATCTTTTGTGTATTCTGCCGTGGGCAGGTAAACTGCAGTAGGCAGGTAAACTGCAGTAAACTCCATAATGACTTGAACCATTGTTGCACCAATCATGATCTTTTGTGTATTCTGCCGTGGGCAGGTAAACTGCAGTAACTTCCATGATGACTTGGACCATTGTTGCAAGCACTCAACTATCCTTTCTTCTAAGAAGAAATACTGGAAAAAAAATTATTTCAGAGCAACAATGGTACAACTCATTATTGCGATTACTGCAGTAACCTACCCACGGCAGTATTGCATCATAATTTTAAATATGACTCCAACGAATTGCAAATCAAGGACGTCAAATAATCGTTTTTAGAGTGGAGTAACCTCTAATAATTTAGTCACGCGCAATGTTCATTTTCAAAACATTTCACAATGTCCATTGTGTTGCCTGTTGTTCAGATGACTTAGTATTATTTCAACTTTGAAATTTAGATAATTTACTTGCATACATTTGAAAAGATTTGTAAAAGTAATTACAATTTTTAAAAAATGTGTAATATTACGTAGTATCCCCCTTTCAACGGCAAGAAATTATTTTGTGATTTGACCTACACTTAGTACTGGAATGGATAAATAATCATTTTTTTAAAATACTTTTTTAGATTTTTATTTATCAAATTTTTATAAATTGCTTTGCTTTTTAGCACCGAATTAATATGGAAGAAACGCGCTCATTTAAATGTTTTTCTTAGCTTTTTTTAGAACTAATTTACTACTTGGCAGCAGTATTGAAAAACATATTTTTCAACTTTTCCATTAACAAAAATCTTATTGCAAAAAAAAGGTATACCGATTTCTTTGACAGCATTAGCTCGGATATTTCTTCGTAGATTACAGAACAACATCTCAATAATTTTTTGAAAAAAATATTTTATGTTATAATTATATTTCTTTATTTTTGAGAAGGATTCATAACTCGTGTGCACAATGCCAAGTATCTAAAATTTCAATTTTTTAAACTTATCTACCTGATACTCACGACAATATAGTTTATTCTCTTGATACTTTATACGAAAGCATTTGGAATTACATGATTCATCAGAATTTAACCAAGCAAAGAGATAACATAAAATTAACCGCTATTTCTATGTCATTAAAAACAAGACTCTCTCAATTTATTTTACATATAAATACAAAATTCTAGATGGCAAAACAAGTATTCGGAATTACATGATTCAACAGAATTTTACCCAGCAGCGAGATAAAACAAGAACATCCAATTAACCAGTATTTCTATGTCATTAAAACACTGTCACAAGACTCTTTCCAATTTGTTCTACATGTAAACAAACATTCTAGATGTCACAACAACGTCTTGAATCCGCCCCGGTGGCGCAATCGTTAGGATGCTAGCCTTTGGAGCTGTTGGGGTCGGGTACGAATCCCGGGCAGGCATGGATGTTTTAAACCGTCAATAAATGTTATTTGTCCACGTGTTTGTGTTGTCCTTTCTTTGTGTGTCTCCTGTGATTGCAAAAACTCTTTCGTGTATGTCCCACTTGACGAAAGCTTATAAGCGGTTCTTTGAACAAGCACACAAGCTGGAATATATATGTACCTACCATACCATACCATATGTCATGAATCCACAAACATAATTTTATGTTTCACCTAGTTCCTTTAAGGTTAACTGGAATCCAGAGGACTTGTTTCAAAGTTGGTTTGTAGAAAAAAAAATTTGTAAAGGGGAGAATTCTTTCTTTGTATAAGTGCACTTTTCATAGCGGGTATTTTCTCTGTTCAACAGCAAAGCTTTTAAAAGCAAAAGGGGATACATTTATTTTTTGGTTTTGCTTTTAAGTAAATTTTGGATGTTTTCTTTACATGCTCAAGGTTTGAATTGAGAGGATGGTGAAACATGCGTAAGAATAAGCAATATATGAGTATATTCTTCAAAAGCGTTACATTTCAGTTCTTTGATCGTTAAGAAAATATTTCTTGAAGAAACAGTTTGTAATAAATTTTTTAAATTATACAATATTTGATAGATTTTTTATACCCTTTTAACCTATAAAGCTAAACCATCTTATACGAATTAATAATTATTATATTTGCAATGAGTTTTCAATTTGTATTAAAATCAGTTTTAAATAAAATAAAATTGTAAGAATTAATAAATTGCGCTTTTTCTGATAAAACTGCAACTAAAAGCAAAATATTTTTCTTTGGAATCACTCAAACATTAAGAAGGGGTTTTTTCGGTCGCGAATATTAATTATTATGATGATTTAAATACGGGTGTTCAAAAGTAGTTGTCTATCAAGAGAAAATTGAAGATTAGAAGAGTTTTTCTCATTAATAAATCTTTTTAATTTTTCATTAACTGAAAACACATTACGTTTTATCAAATCTTTTTTTTTAATCTCCAGCAGGTACTTCTCACTAACACCCCTAAACCAGTTATTTTAGTTGTTAATCACAGCAAAAAAACATAAACAGCACTAAGAATGATCATCTCAATTCCACGGTCCGCAATCAACATCATTAAGTCCAAATCAATTTCAATCATCACCGTTAGATGTCGCGGGGAAAATATGGTGAAACATTTCAAAATACAACCGTTGCAGCTACCAGTAACCTTATTTTTGGTGAAACCAAGCACCACATTTTAAACATTGGAAATATATTATATATTATATTTTTTTCAGTTAGTCCCAAAATCAATACTGTCATTTTCAGTTAACAAAGTATGGAATAATTCATCAATATAATATTAATGTAACTAGACTTATAGATATTTGAAATCATCAGTATTTTTTATATCAAATAATTAAAAAATAATAATCTTCATCAGCTATGTCTCACTGAACACCCCTAATCCTATAATCTGTTTAGTTCTAATCACAGCAAAAAACCATTAAACAACACCAAGAATAATAATCTCGAACCCACGGTCCGCAATCAACATCATAAAGTCCAAATCAATTTCAATCATCACCGTTAGATGTCGCGGGTGATTTCGGCAAATAGCCGGTTACTGACAGCGTCTTCTAAGATGATGCTCTTTCTTTACTAAGTCATAAATACCCCTTAGAAAATAACAAGAACTGATTTCTCACTGGGATTGTAAGAGAGAGATTAATGATAAGATATACTTGGGAGAGTGTTGAAAAATTGGAAAAATCTTAACTTGTTTGTTTTCATTTTTTGTTATCTATTGGTGTTGGGTTTTCGATGTGTTTTTCAAGGGTATTTTTTGGGATAAAATTTCATTAGATAGATAAAAGTTACTTGTATAAATTTTATTTATTTTAGTCGAATCTAAAAACATTTTAGCTAAATATTTTATACTTTGACCATTAATTTTAATAGCTAAAGCTTATGAAGAGCTAAAATATTTTTTAATCAAAATTTTCACAAACTTTCAACTTATAAGTTTCAGTAATACTATATAAATCAATTTTAAGATGAAACATGTCATAATTTCAAAATTATAAAAAGAACATAACAAATAATCCAGGAAAATATAATTTTGTGGACATTTATTGGCCATATTTTTAGAGTATTTATTAATAATAGGGATTTAGTTTTTCATTTGCTATTTTTAAAAATATTTAAGAACTAAGATCTGACATAATTTTCTGTTAATTTTATTAATTCCAGTTCTTGATAAGTTAAAAAAAAAGTTTATTTTCGTCTTTATATTTTTCATCTTAATAAAAGTAATGATAAAAATTAATTTGTTTCTTTAAACTCTTTAGACTTCCTCAAAAAATTTAAACTACCTTCTAACTCATATAAATTGATCAAATAAAATTTCTTAGTCTTTGTATGTATATAAATTAATTTCTAAAACATTATTGCTCCATACAAAATACATATTAAAATATTTTAAAAAAACTATTTCTAATTATTTTAATATGTATTTTGCTATGTATTTATATATGTATTTTTTAATACAAAACGTACTTATCAATCATACACAAATTAATAAAACAATAATTAGCAATAAAATAATTTAATTTTACAAAATATGTAATCATTTATAATTTGTCATTTTTCACAAAACATTTCAAAACCTTAATTTTATCGCAAAAAAAAAATTAATTTCAAATTAACCAAAATACCATTTTTATGCATCAGGACTTCTTAATTTGATTTTAAACGACGGTTTACTTTTAAACATATAGATTTACTTTATAGATATAACTCTTATAAATCTTATATATTACATCATAAATACGAATATAGCAATGTTTGAAATTATTAATGAAATATAAGTTTCACTATAAAATGTCTTCAATGTATTAATAATCACCTACCTTTAAGGTACCTTACCTGAAAGGCATGCTAAAAATAAATAAAAAATTTCATTTAAAGCTAGCCACACACATACACGGGCATTTATAGAGTGTTGCCTACATTTAACGCGCTACGTTTATCACAATTACCAAATATAACAGCGACAAGAATGGCACTTACAATGATAACAAAAACCAATATCCAATAAAGCGATTGTCATCATAGTAAAGGTCTTCGTTGTAATAGTAATGTCCGATAAATCCAGATGAACGTCGGATTATAATCAGCAAAAATTATTACACTTTATCATAAACTGTAAATGAGACACTTTAAAATAAATAAATCAGTGTTTTTAGGATAACTTTCACTAATAATGTCGTAATGAAACGGTTCAAAGTCACCTTTGACTATGATGCTCTATAATGGCATCCGGATTGATTTTTCGAACAGATTTCAACATGTCTTTCTTTTCCAACAGAGAAGGTATTTGACTAGACGTGGTTGTTTGTAAGGTAAGGTTCGACAAACTGCTGTACATGGCCGCCTTGATACCCATTGGTTTTTTCATTCTATATTTGTCAGATCTCAATTTGAGCCTCACTGCAAGCATATGCAGGATACTCCTCTTTATGGTAAATGACAGAAATATCAAGGCCCCTTGAAGGCCATTCAGAACTATAAATGGGTACCAAAAGGCATCCATTTGTGTGATACCCGCCAGCAATCCAAGAATCCAGGTCAGTCCCAGAACGACAGCCAGTTTCAAGTAAAGGTAGTACCGAACTTTATCCGAGAAGTTGTTCACCATTTTTGTTTGTTTGGACACTTTGTGGATGTGGAAGGCCGTGGCAGCAAACAGAGATATGTTGGCGAGTAGCAGGATAGTAGCTGGAACCACGAAGAACACCAAAAGACCTTTCTTGTTGTTGAACCAGCATATTGGATCACCGTACTTGGGTCTGAGTTTGCTGCTACTGGACAGAGAAGCATCCACAATTACGCTGATGATAACCATGGCGAGCGAAGATGACCATGCGTATAGAGAATATCTCACAAAAGCCTTCTGCTTCCTGGTGTTGTGGGATTGTGTCACTGAAAATGTTCCATGAATGTCGTATGCCATGACGCTCATCCAGGAGAATGCAGACAAGTATCCAAAGTGAGTGGCCACACCGTTGATGTAGCACATCCAGAAGGTCGACACGAAATGGGGTCCCAGAAGCAGAAAAATGTGGCCTATCAGTAGCGACGCTGATAGGGACATAAGAACTTTGCCAGGACAGTTTCTCAACTTTTCCAACAATGAGTACACCACTAGATGGAGGATCAGACACGTTATGGATATGCTTAAAGTGATGACCGACACCAATGAGTAAGCTTTGGAGTATGGTAAGAGATTCGGGTTCGAGTCCAGACACACTGCTATATTGACTACTTTTCCGTCTACTGTTTTATGCACTTCAAATTCCTCTGCAGGAAGGATTCGCATTGTCCTGATAATGTAGGCACTTCCGTTAGACATAAGAGTAAATTCATCGATGTCAAGAATTATTTTTATGCAGTTGCGGTTCATGCCAGTCACTGACTCGTTCAGCGGGAGGCATTGAAATTTATCCCTCACGTAATTTGAACCGCATGTGGCATTCCTACATTTTTTAAATACTGGGTCCCACATTTGATCGTTACTCATTAGACACGATTGCTGACCTCCTACTGTCTCCGAATCATCCAGAAAGTTAAAGTCAAAAAGCAGGGACATTGAGGCTAGCATGTCGACTGTACGCAAACGCCCTTTATATGGATCTCGACAGATGAGATTTTTAGCTGGTATTCCATTACACATTGCACAGTGAAAGTTATTATAGACTTGTTGGTCTAATCTTTCCTTCATCGAACCGGAATCTCTATACACGTATGAAGAATACTCTTTACATTTACGTTGGACTTCAGTGTCTGTATCGGGTGTACATGTATCAATAACGTGTTTGCACATTCTGGCACCAAATTCCGCAAGCAACCTCTCTAATTTAAACTCTTGTATTTTCATGTAACAATTTCTTAACTTACCACCTACTTTTACTTTTCGGTACATCATCGTTCTAGGATCGTACGTGGTGTTTGTGAAGTCGAGTTCCTCGCTTTGGCTGCTGAAGGAAATGTTACTCCCAAAGCAGATAATCTCCGACTCCATTTTGTACGTCTGTGTGTCCCGATTGCAGACGGCGCAATACACGTTCCTGTACAAGATCCTCGAGGTCTCGCTCAACACAGGTATGTGCTGCAGGTGATCGAACGCCATTCCCTGTCGCTGTCGCTCACTCGCCTCAATCTCACACATGCCGCGGATAAACTCATCGTCCCAATCGTCCAAACACTTCTGGTGCACATAAATACGATTGAAAGATCCGTTCGCATCCCTCACTTCCACGCAACTCCAGCTCTGGCCATCGTACGACGGCGCGACGCTGTGCTTCCCCGACAGCACCTTGTCGATGCAGCAGTCGCCGTAAACATGGCACAGATCGTCACAACGACAGTTGGACCACCTAGACTCGTTAAATGACCTCACTTCAACGATTGAATTTTCGTCACAAACGTCAATTTTTGAGTAGTTTCCGCGACTGCACGCACCACTGAGCAGAAGATTTCGCTGTTCGTCCTCTATCGACAATAATGCATCCCGATGACCTAACTCGTCATCGCCAAGGCTATGATAACACGAGACCAGCGATAAAAGTATGACGACTGCGTTGACCAAGCACATTTTCTTCTATAACCGGCCGGTCAGCTTCTAGACTGAAGAGTAAATACAGCTTCCGCCCATGCATGACCTACGCAGCCAATGAAACACTAAGTAAAGCCGTCTTTAATGGTTTCCCAACGTAAATAGCCTGTCAAGATGGAGATGATTTTGTTTAGCTTTCGTTGAGTTTTACGAGAATTTAGCATGAGGGGTCGTACTGACATTTAGTTTACGAATCTTTTCTACATTTGTATATGTTATTAAAATACAATGATTCTGTTTTTTAGACAACTATTTTAAATAGGTTTTAATATTTTCAACATATTCTATGCTGAAATTATTTTTAAAAAATTTTACCTATTGAAAAAATAATGTAAATATAAAATTATATAAAAGGAATTCATTAAAAGGTAATTATGTGCTTGTCTTGTACTAACGCAAAAAGAACAAATATATGTATATTTATAAATCGTATAAAATAAATAATGTTAATATAAAACATTTTTTTTAGTCAAATTCATGACTAAAGCATGCTTTAACAATTGTTTTATTACACATTTGATTTCACATCTACAATCATTTTTTACAATGAAGGTTGTTTTTTCCGTTTCTTTGTTCAATGAAAAAGAAATCACATTCAAAAAATGATTTCTCATTTATTGTTTATAATATTTTTAATGGAATTTCATTATGAACAAGAAGAACAATGCCTGAAATAAATTGAAGAATGTTATTACTTTTTCACCAAACATAACAATTATACGAGAACAATGGTACAATAGTAAAATACAGCTGAAATACAAACAAATAGGTGACGCAAGCTAATTATTTGAGTTTTTTGGATTTATTTAACTACAACAAAAAAAATACATAAATATATTATGAAATATTTAACTAATAAAAATTAAGATGTTCTTTTATTAGACAACTTGGATTCTTGGAACTCCTTGGTTAAATTATCTCAAAATATTACTGTACTCAAAGTACTCGAAAAGTATAACAATATTTTATAGTGAACTGTGTCATTTTATATGCAAATAATCCCTTCATTAATGCTATTTTTTGCACAGGAAATAATAAATAGGGGTTGATAGCATCCTTTCCTCATCAAGCTTTCATTCAAGTGTATTTCCGACTTTTTGCAGCATTCTCACTGGACACATTGCATAATGAATAAACATACAGCATTTATCTCTTTTTCTTTTATTTAAAAAAAATAATGAATAAATCACTATTCTCTGCATTAGTATTTATTTTGTAAGTTCATTCTTTTCAAATGAAAACATCAAACTGGGTTTCAAAAGACAAAAATGTTGATGTTAACAAAAGATTCAAAAACTAGAATAATTTTATTCTAGAAATTTAAATGTTCCATTAAACATTAACACATTAAAATTTCATGATTTAGATATTTTTGATTTTTGAATAATTTTATTGTGTATGCATCTATCCAACTGGTATGTAAATTGTTGAAAAAAATCAGTATTAGGAGAATGTAGAACTTGGTAAGAAATATTTCAAGAATCCAATAATTTAAGAATGGAATGAATAATTTAAAAATAGATTTTAATATTTGCGAATCAAAAAAAAGTAATTTAATATTTAAATAAATAATTGTAATACTAAATTATTTCTCTGTTATTAGTTTACCATACATTTATTCTCAAAGATACTTAACCCAGAGGGATACAGACTCAAAAACCGATTAAAGGGCAGTCAGTTTTCTAGCAATGCATTTGTTTAAAAGTTTATTAATGTTTAAATGTATTTAAATATTTAATAGAAACTTTTGAAGATGATCTTAAATCCATTTGCTGCATAAATGAAATTTTCATATTGAGAAAAAATTAAGTAATGAATCCAAAATTTTAATTCGAATTTCATGCAAAAAAAAAGTTTACACTTTGGCGAAAAAAGCTTATCCCTCAAAGTTTAAAAAATGGGAAAACGAAACATATCGGCCAAGTTTTCGTAATTACGAAATTTCTTTCACCAAAAAAGACTAGATACTGGATTTTAATAAATGGAATTACTTAATCCAAATAATGAATAACCCAAAGAGATATTTTATTTTTAATAATAAACCCAATTTATTAAATATAAACCATAGGTTATATAAACCAAACAAGACCTGTAGAGATACATGACCCAATGCCTTTTTCTCAGCATTGGAAAAGTTTTATAGGTTGGAAGTGGCATCACTTCTTACCGTTCAGTCTGCTGATCACATGTTGAAAACTGAATCATTGAGTAAGTGTTTAGTTAAACAAAAATATGCTTTATAAAACTCTGAAAGTAAATTATTGGTGCCATAAGATTTTTAAGTCTACAATGTTTGGTTTATAGGAGAGGGTTTTTTTTTTGCAATTAAATACTTGGTGATTTTTTTTTTCGTGCTTTTACCTATGATTACTTGCATGAAAGTTTTAATGTATTTATTTGTAAAATACTTTAATTTGGGGTTAAGCAAAAAAAAAATGCAGATAGAGATACTTGACCCAAGCCAATAAGGGATATGTGACCCAAGTAAATAATGCAATAGACCGAAGCACACACCAAATAAAGTTTTCGAAAAATAACGGGAATCCCAAAAGTAAATGACTGGGTTCTTAAAAATTATTTTGGTAAAATGGAATATAAGATGGTTGGTTGAGAAGGTACAAGAAAAATTTTGACGAGCTTACAATTCAGTTTGCAAAATGAATCGATGTAAATTTTTTAAATGGCCTTACATGAATAATATGTCACCCAAGTTGATATTGATAGAATACTAGAAGCGATTCTACAACCATCATTTTTTTTTTGTCTGCAAAATAAAAGAATCCCCAATATTGTATTCAAACGTGACTTATACGTTTAAAATTGAATAATTTGTTATTATATAAAGTATTAATTGGTTTAAAATATAAGCATTAATTTTGTCTGAAAAAAATGAAAAATATATGAAACTTTAAATGATGTTAGTTTTGTTATCATGTAAAAGTATTTTGATAACTTTTAGTCATTCTACAAAATATCTGGGTTTGGTCACGTGTTTCTCATAAGTGGATCATGTATCCCTATACATTTTGATACATAACCCAAAACTTTAGTTTTAAATACTTTATATTTTACTATTATTGCAGTTAATACTTAAAAAAATATACTAATGTTTATTGTGTAATACTTTATGAAGTATAAATGGACTGCTAGCATACTGCTAGTATAATTATGGCATTTATACACCAATAAAAGTGTTTTAAGTTACTAGCAAAAATTACAAATTGGGTCATGTGTCCCTAGTTCCCCCACCTACCGTAAAATGATGTTAGTGTCACATGTAGTTTTTTTCTATCATAAATGATCGATAATACATAATTTTAAGATAAATTTGGGGAAAACTTGGCGAAATCTTACCCTAGTACACTCTTAAAACAAAAGTGTGAGATCCACTCCAGTAGGAGAAATGCATTTTCGACCCTGGAAAGGAGTGAATATCAAATCAGACTGAGTTAAAATCACTCGTTTGGAGTGATCCTGTCGGAGGTTTAACACACAAAGGATCCACTACAAGAGGAGAAGTGCATTTTCCAGACTGGAGGAGTGAAAATTACTCAGACCGAGTTAAAATCGCTCGTTCGTTTTAAGAGTGTAGCCACTTCGATAGTACATTCGATTCCAAAAGTCAGTACTATGAATGCAACGAAAAATAACAACTTTCCATACCCATTCATATTCCCATTTACAGCCAATTCCCATGAGGAACCCAATAAATGCTTTTCAAATTGAGAAATCACAAGCAATCCCTTCAGCCTCATCGAAGCTAAATCCCTGTCACTACAAACCATTAGTCCAAAGTTCTCTCACCCTTTTAAGCCCCTGTCATAACCAGGGTTACCAGACTTGGCTATATAATAGCCATTTTGGAAAATTTAAGATCAGCCTAGCTAATAAAAATGTAATTCATTAGCATTGAGATTAGCATAAGATTGTGATTTGGCTACTGAGGTTGTTTCAAATAACGGAAGTACCCAGTTATCATTCGAGTTCTTCGGCGATTTGATTGGGGTTTTTTTCGGTTTCATTCTCGATTCACGGTTAAGACCGCAAATATTTTGTGTTTAGCGTATTTTTATTTAGATAAATTATTCTACACATTACAGTACAAAAAATAATTTAACATAAGAGAACAAATATGATGAAAAAAACAATAAGGGGAAGGATATAAAAATAAATCGCTATGAAAACATGCACAGTCCCAAAATTATTAAGCTAGATCAATATTTTTTTATTAAATTGAAATCGTTGAAATTATTGACAAAACAAATCTAATTCTGGAAGGACCAAAACTGAAAACAAAACCACTGGGACCCATCTCGTCCAACATGGTTATTTGTCGCTTAATCTGTATTATTTTTAGCTTTTTACATTTTTTTATATTTTTGCTCTTAAATTATATATATTTTTTAAGACAAAATTCAAAGCACTAGTTGTTAATCTAGCCAGAAATGACGTACTAAAAGTTAATATTTGGCTATTTTTTGAGAAGATAGTTGGCAATTTAGTGAAAATTCCATCTGGCAACCCTGGTCAAACGTCAAATGCTTCAGATGAAGCCAAGTTCTAAATGATCCTTCCTAGTTTCGGCCACGCTTATTCCTCAATTTATAATGACGTCTTTCTGACGAGATTTATTGATAGAAATGCGTTCATGAGAAAGTTACTCGCTCTATTAATGGGGGTTGACATCTTTATTGAGGGTTTATCAATTATTTAGGATGATATTTAAAATCAATTGTTCGGAGATCCGTATAGACCTAAATGTATTCAACTGCCTTTTGATTCACTAGGTGTGAGATCAATTTTATAAACTAATTTCTTCAGTAGCATTGTTTTAAAATATTTCATTAGATGAATTTTTGTTTTAAGAAAATGTGTCTTGTGATAACTAACAATCAAGGAGAATAACAGACTTTTTAAAAATTAAAAGTTCACTCGATTTAAAATTATCATAAAAAAAAGCTGTGTTTTTAAATAAGGATTTTTGGGAGCACCCGTTTTTGGTAAACATGCGGTTTGAGTTCTTTCGAACGTGGTTATGATGTTTTGTATACAACACAAGGAAATAAAAGTATTTATATTTACTATGTGGAGATGTACAGGGCCCGACTTACAACTTTAGGAGCCCTGGGCATGAACAAATTTGGGGCCCCAAGCATACCTCGATGAAATATATGTGTGTATTTTCTTATCTTATAGTGTGTACCAGAAAAATTACCGAAATAATTAGCTTGGGAAGCATGCTTAATCCCCCCAAAATAACTATTTTTGTGAATTGATTAATTCAGAGTTTAAATATAATTTCATCTTTTGTGCATGAATGTATTTTTTTTTGTTTACTTCATACTAAAAAGTTGGGGGAAGTTGTATTGAGCATAAATGTTCGTGAAGAAAATTTTGGGGCCCCTTAAAGTGGGGGGCCCTGGGCCCGTTTGCACGTGCCCCGTTTGCCCTGCCGGCAATCAGGCCCTGGAGCTGTTATTTATAAAGTAAGAAAATTCAGCACTAGGATTGAAATCACGTATGCCAGTGCAGATATATGGTGAGGTGACTAGAAATACGTATTTAATTAAAAACCTCGCAATGCATGCCCTGCAATGTGGTTCTTATAAACCAAGAGCTTGTGAAATCTCAAAATTACCGAAAACGCAAATGAAATTTTAAAAACATCGATGAAGTTTAGTTAATAAATCTAGGCATTTTTAGGCACTACGATTAAAAACGTGTTTTTGGAGGAAAATTTTTTTAGAGTAGTTGAGACCATTATTAGAGACTTAAAGAATTATTCGAAGGCAATTTGATTCAACTAGTTACGAATATATATAATCAGAAGGTCATTGCATTGGTAGAAAAATTTAGACTGAGCTATGCGCTCAGCAGTGGTGACAAATTTTCTTCATATAATTAACGGTCTCTTTTCATTTAATGACATTCAATTAACAGAATTGATGATCGAGGGTTTTTTATTAGGAGTATACCTATGAAATGACCCTTTTTTTAAGAAAACTTATCGGTGCATTTTGCATCATTATATGAGGATAATAAATCGAAGTATGTACCATCAAAATCAGTAACTTTTGCTGATCTTTTTGGTGAATTATGGATTCCTTCGTGAGTTCTTACTTTGCGTCCCATGAGGTAAAAAACGATTATGCACATATTTCAACTTCATCAAAATTAGCGAAGTGCTGCTCAACCAGACCATGTTCCATGGATCTGAACAAGTGTTAGTCTGAAAGAGCCAATGTCTGGAGAATATAGCGGGGGCAATAAAATATCCCATTCCTGGTTTTTTAAGGCGTTTTTAGGATTATTTGTAGTATGAGGTGGCATATTGTCATGGAGTGAAATAACTTTTCCGTGTCTGCGAGCCCATTCTGGCCGTTTGTTGATAATTTTCCTGTTTAAATTGGTTAATTGTTGTTGATATCGGTCAGAAGTAACTATTTCACCAGGTTAAAGATGCTTATACAAAAGAATAATCTTTTCGTCCCATCAAACGCAGAGCATTGTCTTCTTTTCAAAGTGATTCCTCTTCGGTGTCGATGTAAAGGGTTGGCTTGGATCAACCCACGATTTTTTAAGTTTAGGATTGTCAAAATATTTCCCTTTTCATCACCTGCGACATTTCGATACAGAAAACTATTTCGTTGATGTCGATACAAAAGTTGATCGCAAGTGAGGTTTTGGTTCTCCATCTGTCTTTCTCTTAAAGCATGTAGTACCCATTTTCCTTCCTTGCAAATTTTTCCCAAGGCAGGCAAACGGGGGGGGGGGGGGGGGGGTTCACTAATACATTTCTGAGTTACATTTAATATTTCTGAAATATGTACACGAGTCATTATTGGGTTTTCATTCAAAATTGTTTGCAATTCTTCATCTTCAATTTTTTTTTTTTTGTAGTTTTCCCTTATCTTTGTCTGCCACATCAAAATCGGCATTTTTAAATCCACCAAACCCTGATTTTCTATTTAATTCATATAGAACATTGTCTTCATAAGCATTCTGAACCATTTGAAAAGCTTCAGCAGCAGTTTTTTTCATAATAAAGTAATGGATTAAAATTTCACGCAAATGACCCTTTGTTGGCATCAAACACTACATCTTCAAAACCGAGAATGACCATGAAAAAAACACAGCAGTAACTAATGACCCCTGTCAGGTGAAAGGTTAAAAGTAGTCTGACAAAATGCTAGTAGGTCAATTCCTCACTTTTATTAACCCGGGTGCAGTGCCATCTGTTAATTCAAGATCATTTCATAGATATACCCCTAATAGAACTTGGTTGTTTTGATTATAAAACCTCGACTAGGGACAACTGCTTTATAGTGTTTATAAGCTTGCTATCGTACAGTTAAATAACTCATAAGCTAGTGAATAAGTAAGATAGACATATAGCCAGTATCAAATGCATGCGAAGTAAATTTGCTTATATTTGTATTTCACATAAAGATATTCTTACCTCTTTCAATTAGATGCAAAAGCAAATGAATACGTAAAGATGAATGAAGTATGAAAAGTACAGGGGAAGACCCGCTTGATTTATTATTAGTCTTCCCGTAGTTGTGTCTGCTTGGCGGACATTGGCGACAGGAAACCTGTTTTTCTTTCGGCTCTTCATTCGGTACAAGCTTGTGACTTGTGTCCATTGATCTCTGGCGTGAATCAGATTTGCAGCGAAAGAAAAAGAGAGTAACCGATTTCTATACACCAGTTTAGGCGATTTTTCGCTATCATCGCCAAAGAGGCTTATTTGAGGAAAGCCTAGTACAAAATCAATCGTTTTCTCCCTTGTTCTCTTCACTTGTATTTCACACAAAGATATTTTTTACCTTTTTTAGTTAGATGCATAAACAAATGAATGCGTAACGATGAAAGGAATATAAGGAAAATTCACAAATATTTACTCACTTCGGTGCCGGCCCGCCGGCGCAATGGTAAGAGTTCCCTTTGAACTGTTGGACTCGGGCTCGAATCCAGGTAAAGGCATTGATGTTTGTGTTTGTCAATAAATGCTGTTATTTGTCTATGTGTTTGCGTCGTCCTTCTTTGTGTGTCTCTTTGTGACTGTCCCTTCTGGCGAGCGGGGTAATGGGCTAAAAAAGCCTACACTCTTACCTTCTAGAGGGCGCAATCACTGTCACTGTCATTTGTCATACCCACTTCGGTAAGCTCATTTTCTAACTCAACAATATAATTCGAAAACTCTAAACCATGTTTTATCATAAAGAGCATTTCAAGCAAACATCACATATGAAGAGTACACGGGAAGAACCGATTGTTTTATTAGGCGGACGCCCGCAATTGTCTGCCGGTTTCTCTGTCAAACCGGTTTCTCTCTTTCTTCTTCGCTTGGTCCAAGCGTCGGGATGGTCAATCTCCTGAATCTTGGTAGCCAGTAACCTCAGAGATGGTAGTTAAAGTATTAGAGTGGCAGATCACGTGACCTACAACACTGACTTCTTTTGGGGTCTTCTGGGTTTGGTTTGGTTTGAATTATCGTCGCACTAGAGCTACACGAGGGCTATTGGCGACGGACGTCGTATTTTAGAACCACAGTCAGGTGACGAGCCACACCTGAATAGGCACCCAACGCAACCGTTAAGGGCGACATCGTACGCAGCGTTAGGACTTTGAAGGATATTTAACGTGCACTCCCTTACACGGGGTATTATTCGTCGGACATTTTTGGCTGCACGAGCCGTTTATAGGTCGGCAGCTATTTTGGCGATGCCCGGACCCGAACCTGGGACCTTCCGCATGCTAAGCGAGTGCTTAACCGACTGGGCTCCCCAGCCGGTCTTCTGGGAAGCTCCTTGAGCGTCCCGTCGTTAGCATTGGAGGTCACGTGATCTTTTGCTCTATTACTTTAACTACGATATCTGTGGTAGGAACTGGTTTCCTTACACAAGTTTAGGCGATCACTCGCTATCATCTCCAAAGTGGCCTGCTAAGGAAACTTCTTTACAAAATCAATCGGTTTTTCCCGTGTACTATTCATTTGCACTCTTAAAACAAACGAGTGAAATCCACTCCAGTAGGAGAAGTGCATTTTCGACACTGGAAAGGAGTGAATATTAAATCAGACAGTTAAAATCACTCGTTTGGAGTGATCCTGTCGGAGGTTTAACACACAAAGGATCCACTCCAAGAGGAGAAGTGCATTTTCCAGACAGGAGGAGTGAAAATTACTCAGACGAGTTAAAATCGCTCGTTTGTTTTAAGAGTGTGGGGTAACCCCACAGCATGAGAATGTTCGAAAACCATCCTGCATTTCTTAAACCTTCCCCTGAATCTTTTTCGTTTGTTGTCAGGTCGCATCTTCAAACCCTTTGAGAAGAGAAACTTCCATGATACAATTTTCCAAAAATAACTGAAGCTTCCTTCCGTAGCTGGGAGATGTTTTGCTTTCCAAGCTAATGACATGGGAGGGCACGAGTAAATATTTCTCCTGGGTTAAGAATAATGTTTCTTTAGGTAAGAGGGGAGGGCTGTTTTCAGACAGTTAACAATGTCTGAACAACTGTGGGACATTCTTTTAAGGGCGACTTGCGAGCGGTATGTTTCCTTTTAATTTAGATGATGTTTGTAGGTGTTAACTAACTTGCATGTTTTGGATTTGAAAAATTCGTCACTCAGTAACATCATCGGAATTACCCGGATAGCCGAGTGGTTTGGACCTTTACGCCAACAATCTGCGCGCTGTAATGGGTGCGGGTCCGATTACCGCCTTCGCCCTGTGTGTATTTTCCTTTCTCTGTGACAGTAAAAATTCTTTCTGTGTCTGTCTTAATTGACCGAAGGCTTATATAAGCGGGTCTCCAATCAAGCACACAAGCCGGAATATATATGTAAATACCCCTACCACCAACATCTTTGGAAAACATACCATTTGTTTTTAAAATGTTATACTAGCTTTTTCCTACAGTGCGTATTTGCGCTAATTAAAATAACTAAAAGGTAGTTGGGACAAGATTACACCAGAAAAACTAGTAATATTTGTCATTGAATGTTTTCTACTTAAAAAAGAGAAAATTTCATTAGAACATAACACATTCTACCTAACTTTCAACAAGGAAAATTCGAAATTTTAATGAATATTTACTTGTTTTAAAACAACTATACCTGGTTTATTTGAGTACATTTTCCTGATCTGTGTTGCTAATAATCTGGTTTTAAAATTATTTATAACTTCTTTTTAAATTTACGTTATATAATTTAAATAACCTACCTAAGATTGCATCGTAAAACACATTCGACAGATTTCTAAATAAAGTATTGAGCATCATTTGGCCTTAAAGCTTTAATGTCCCGCAATCCTGACATGATGTTCATATTAATAATTTTCAGAAGTAGCCATGTGCGGGTCTCCAAAGCAAAGAGCATCAGTTTTACTCCATTTGAGAAAAAATATTTTCTCTTCCACATTTCTCCGGCTGTATTGAATATTTTTACAAACGGATTTTTCATATGATAAATAGCTGACTTACAGGTCCCGACAATCCAACTTTTTGAAATTGGTTCAAATATTTTTGTTAACTTTTAATAAATAATTTACAAAAAATATTCGAAACAATTTTAAAAAGTGGAATTATAAAGGCCTGTAAGTTATCTACATTTAAAAAAAAACAGCTTGCAAAAATATTCAATACAGCAGAGATTTTCTCATTGGATTAACATTGGAGGCACTTGAGTTTGGAGATCCCCGGTCCAGCGTGCCCATTCCCCTTTAAGAGGGAGCAGATTGACTGCATTTAAGCTTTTAAAGGGTCTAGAAATAGACCAACCAGAAAAGCATCCACTTACTAAATACAAGAGCTTCGAGATTAATCAATAAACTCAGACTGGTCAGTAAGATCGTATTTCTAAACGCCATGCCTTATTAAATGGTATTTACGCCGTTTTAAGATAAGGCAATTTAAGAGCTTAGTGAAAGAACGTGCTAAGTGACAAAAAAGGTGAAAACGAGAAAATGAGCTTTCGTTTGCACTTAGATACGTTAAAAGCGACACTTACAAACATAAAAAAAGTTAAACTAAAAGTTTGTAAAAAAGGGGTACTTTTTATCATTAAAGAAGTTAGTATTACGTTCATTGAAATAAAATCTAATTTTTTCGAAAATGTCACTTAGCACGTTCTTCCACTATCCTCCTCAATTATTCCCCGAATGCATCAGTTCTAGAGGGTTAGTTAGGAGTTAGACCATTCAAAATCTGTCTCACCGGGCGCTTCGGGTGGTCATCTAGGATCCTTTGGTGCAGAGTAGTTTAGAGAGTGGGTTTAGTTGGCTATTGATGAATGAGCTTGACCGGCAGTGTAGAAGATACGTCGCTTCGATGGATGCCAGCTCATTGTGCTAGGTGAATTGCAATATCTTCGCACTGAAAGTGAGGATAGGGTAACCGATTGGGGTTTTGGGTATGTTCTGACGGCGCGACCACGGGGCAGTATCCAAAGAGTTCTATAGTAGGGTAGAGGAACGACTCGTACTGAGTGGCCATGGCTCACTACGGAGCCCAAATAGAGGGGCAGTTAAGCCTAATACGTGTTAGTTAATTTATAATTTTGATACTGAGAAAGGAAGTACACCCAGGGCAAATGCGAAAATCGAACGCGCTGACTGCTAGGGTTATGGCCTGCTATCCAAACCACTCTGCCATCGGAGACAATATAGAGGGGAATTTGGGGCCCGTGTTGGTCCATGATGCGGTTGGTAGGTTCTGTCGCTACCCTACTATAGAACTCTTTGGCAGTATCTTGAACTTGTTAATACTCCATCTGTAAATATGTTGCTATTTAATAAAGTAAGTATAAGGGGCGCATAAAGGGCATATAATGCCGCAAATAAAAACGAAACACATTTTGATCAACTCTTATAAGCTCAACTATTTTGAGATCGCACCCATTTACTATTTTTGGCTGTCATCTAGTATCCTATGATGGTGCATCGTAGTTTAGAGAGCGGGTTTAGTTGGCTATTGATGAATGAGCTTGACCAGCAGGGTAGAAGATACGTCGCTTCGATGAATGCCAGCTCATTGTGCTAGGTGAATTGTAATATCTTCGCACTGAAGGTGAGGATAGGATAACAGATGGGGTTTTGGGTTTATTCTGACGGCGCGACCACGGGGTAGTATCCAAAGAGTTCTATAGTAGGGTAGAGGAACGACTCGTACTGAGCTGCCATTGGCAGCCATGGCTCACTACGGACCCAAATAGAGGGGCAGTTAAGCCTAATAAGTGCTGGTTAATTTATAATTTTGATACTGAGAAATTAAGTACACCCAGGACAAATGCGAAAATCGAACCCGCACCCGCTACAACGCGCTGACTGCTAGGGTTATGGCCTGCGATCCGAACCACTCGGCCATCGGAGACAATATAGAGGGGCATTTGGGGCCCGTGTTGGTCCATAATGCGGTTGGTAGGTTCTGTCGCTTACCCTACTATAGAACTCTTTGGCAGTATCTTGAACTTGTTAATACTCCCTCTGTAAATATGTTGCTATTCAATAAAATACACTCTTAAAACAAAAGAGTGAAACCCACTCCAGTTGGAGAAGTGCATTTTTGACACTGGAAAGGAATGAATAATAACTCAGACTGAGTTAAAATCACTCATTTGGAGTGATCCTGTCGGAGGTTTAACACACAAAGGATCCACTCCAAAAGGAGGAGTGCATTTTCCAGACCGGAGGAGTGAAAATTAATCAGACTGAGTTTAAATCGCTCGTTCGTTTTAAGAGTGTAAGTATAAGGGGCGCATAAAGGGCATATAATGCGGCAAATAAACACGAAACACATTTTGATCAACTCTTATACGCTCAACTATTTTGAGATCGCACCCATTTACTATTTTTGGATTTCATCTAGTAATCCTATCGTGCATCGTAGTTAAGAGAGTGGGTTTACGTTGGTATTGATGAATGAGCTTGACCAACAGCGTAAAAGATACGTCGCTTAGATGGATGCCGGATTATTGTGCTAGGTGAATTGTAATATCTTCGTACTGAAGGTGAAGATAGGAGGGTGTATGGTGGTTTGGGGTTTGTAGTGAACTAGATACCACAGGATAGTATCTTAAATTTGCAACTACTCTTTCTGCAGATATCCTTCAATTCAAGTTTGGGGTTTCGTAGCATTGAAAATAAGTTTAAGGTTATCGAAGTATAGTTTAAAAGTTTAAGGTATCACAGCATAAAAAAGCGGAAATTATCCTCAACTTATGCGCGCAACTATTTTGAGATACAAAATATCAATAACCATATATAAACGAATCAATTTGAAGCAGTTTCCATTTGGAAAACCAAAAAAAAGATCAAAAAATCAAATCATTTGCATTTTAAGCTCATGTATGGATGAACGAATGGAGTGGAATGAAAAAGATAACTGTCGTACAGTCTCAGTTCGGTTAAGTGAAGTTCTAGTGTATAGTTGTGTTTAAATAGAAGTTCCTAGAAGTGTATAGATATATTACTAGAAGTTTTTGCAAAAATCTTCTCGGCAATAAAGTTTTAAGGCATTTGGCCTACAAACAGTGTTAGAATAAACTATTAATTGCAAAAACTTATACCCCTTTTTTTCTTTCATAGCGCCAAGCAAATATGTGCATATTTAGGGCTTAAAAGCTCAAATTTCTTGAAACTCACGTGTTCTTTAGCAAATACTAAACTTTGATATTTTACAAAATTACTTGCAAAACATACTTTTTACTACATATTTATTTGAAGACTATGTTTATATGACACGTATGATTTTTTGCTGAGGTCTCAGGAGATGATAATCCCCCATTGTCAATGCATCCTAACGAATACTCTTTTACTAATTCTTACGAAGGGGCAATCGAAACTCCTCGGACATTTCTAAACAGCCCATTCACGGATGAGCATCGGTTTTTCTTCCGGACAATTATGAAAAAAATTGGCGGCCAATTCAATCTGGTTCTGCTTCGTAGAGGGAAGCAATCAGGCAGAAACTGCAGGGGGAAAAAAGGAATCCAGGCTCCGAAATTAGATCAATGTTTCATTTCAGACAGGAGAGTTTTTCTGACTTTTCTGCGTATTGATAGATTTATATTGACAAAATGAGAAAAGAAAATTCCAATAAGAGATTTTGGGAGGATTACGAAAATTATATAGATAAATGTAGTTAGTAGTCTTTTTCTAACAAGCTTTCTTTTAATAGGATTTTTTATTTACTATTTCTTGAGATATTGTGCTTGTTGAGGTGAACTAGTAATATTTTTATGTAACTAAAAACTTTTATACTTTATATCTATATCCGGAAAACATAGAAGGTATCAAAAAAGAGGATAAATTCTTTTAAGGAATTCCTGAAACTCTTGAAGGGCAATTGCGAGCTATACATTTATTTATGACACATAGCCTAAGAGGTGATCACCAAATTGCAAGATTTGAAGATTATTTGGAGATATAGGTTAAATTTACAGCCAAAAAATTCGCACTCGGGAATCAAACCCATACCCCCAGCTTTGCAGTACAGAGCTATAACCGTTACACTACAGGGGCGGCAATATTAGAACTAAGCGAATATATATTATAAATATGTACGAGGAAGAGGTCCAGTGGCTTTTTTAGTGGTAGTGATTCGCATTGCCACGCCACGAACTCCGGATTGGGCTAGGTTGACTCATCCTTTCATCCCTTAAATGGGTCAATAAAATAATTGCCAAGCACCAAGCATGCTTGGGAACTAAAGACTGGGAGTTCCGCGTGAGGCTAACCACCTTACTGGAACATATGTCTAGCACCACGAAAGCTAGAATGGGCATGGCGGGTCTTGGCAAACTAAGGGGCTGTTGGCCCGAAGAGTTTAGTATATGTTCAAGGAAAGGCCCTGTACATACATCAAGATTATCAAAGAATCACACATGCGATACTATTCCTTTAACCAACTCATAAAACTTATATAAGTTGAATTTTCCAAATAAAATGTAAGACAAATGTCATTTTTTGTTGGGAAAACACATCAGTATGCGCAGTTAAAGGATTCAAGGTTGTTGTTGTCGTGTGCCTTCAGGCCTTACACTGAGAAAAAAATTCTGTAAACATACAGAACATTTTTTAGTAATGTTACAGAAATAACCATTTTTACAAAAAAAGTTTTTGTAATTCTGAACAGAAATTTTCATTTCTGCAGTTACATAAAAATTTCTAGTATTTACAATTTGTTTCAACCAATCATGTTCTTCTATATGAAGTGTCACGCGCATCGCCTCTAAAGTCTGGTTAGGTTAGGTTTGAAATATCGTCGCACTAGAGCTACACGAACTAAAGTTTAGCCTTGATCATGATTCAAGACCAATCGCTATTTTCTCTATATAATATAAAATTGTAATTGTCGTACGCTTGAAAGCCACGTGACTGACGCGGCTTCAGCCAATCAGAAACGTCAGAAACGCTGAAAGTAAGTGTGGCGGTGTGCTTTGTTTTGTGCCAGGGCTGCTTCAGCCTGCGTTCCGTGGCTTTGGTAGAGAAAACTTCTTAGCGCTAGAGCTACGTGATGCCCTGGAGCAGTCCCATGGAAACTAGCTTATTTTTCAACTGTTGGCATCGGTCTTGAGTTTCCGGCCACGGACAGAGACATAACATAGAGTGGACTGCGCATTCATAGTAAAGCAGCTTAGGGATGGAAAACCAAAACCGGTTTTCAAAAAACCGGTAGTTCCGGTTTTGACTGAAAACCGGTTTTTTGGTATGAGGCCCTTCAGAACCGAAAACCGGTTTTTTAGGGAAAACCCGATGGAAAATGGAAAACCGTTTTTTTTTCTAAAAAACCGCCATCCCTTGCAGATTAGCATTATGTCCTAAACATCATAAATCGCCAAAAGGGGAAAGGTTGCTACATATGGCAACTTAACGCTACAGTTTCCTTACGAACTATTCCAAATTGTCCCCAGACCTGAAAAATTAAATTAATGGTCTGAACATTGGACAGCTTAGAAGTAGAATATTTTTTTTTACAATTTGGTCTAAACGAAACCTGTTTTTGCAATCGTAGTGTTTGAGTTATTTATATTTAAAAAGTCGAACATTTGTTGAATTTGAAATATATTGATGCGTTTTAGAAAGCTGGGTTTATTCCAGGTGAAATAAAGGAAGAAGCAATACTTAAAAAAAATTGATTTTTTTTTAAATCGGACCGTTAGAACGAAAGTTATAGGGACGACAGAAAATATTCACCATGTCAATAACCAACTTATATTACAGCAACACAACTACATAAACCTACTAAGGTTCTTTTTAATTAATTTTTAATAAAGAGTCCACATTCAATTGTTTAAGTAATCTTAAATAGACGCACAAAATCAAAGAAATAATCTGATATCTATTAAGAGGATCTTAAAATACTAGCGATTCATCCTTGCTCCTTTCCAAGCTTCTTTATCATAACATTATAGATTGTCGGCCTCTGTGTTCAGGTCGTTGTGGAAAAACTCGCCAAATGGTAAACTCGCCATAGATGCCAGCCAAACGCGACACAGTCATGTGACTGTGTAAGTTAGATGATTAGGACACTTTTGGTTTGCCAATGCGCAGTCCATTCTATGTTATGTCTCTGGCCACGGATCGTAAAAACCATAGAGTTAGGAAAAAGAATAGAGCCTTCTATATGTATGTGTGCAGTAACACAGAAAAGAAGCAGGCTGGAGCGGTGCATCTTGGGATACTCAGTGACAGTTTCCATAGTTTCGGCTACTATGTTATGCGCGGTAGCTGAAAAAACTGCTAAAGCGGTGCATCTTGGGATACCTCAGTGCCGGTTTGTTATGAGCAGTAGCTCGAAAAACCAGACAACCTTGTTTCAATAAATGTGAATTGATAGACCCAAAGACATTAAATATAATGGACTGCGCTTCAATAGTAAAGCAGCTTAGGGATGGAAAACTGAAACCGTTTTTTTAAACCGGTATTTTGGCCCCGGTTTTGACAGAAAAAAAGTTTTTTATGAGACCGGTCTGAACCGGAAACCAGTTATTTAAGGAAAAAAACCGACGGAAACAGGAACACCGGTTTTTTCTCAAAAACCGCCACCCCTAAATGCAAATTAGCATTATGTCCTAAACATCACAAATCGCCAAAAGGCGAAAGGTTGCTACAGATGGAAACTTAACGCTACCCTTGCGTTATGAACTGTTCCAAATTGTCGCCAGACCTGAATATCAGCTGGCCAGCCGAAGTAGTGACTTTTAATGTTTTTGCAGACGATTTTTTACGCATATTTCTTATTTTTTCTTCTGGCTTTTATAATAAATATTTAATTACATTCTTTTAATCTCTGAGCATGTAAACAATCGTGAATGTTATTCTCTTAATTCAGTAACGTTTTGTGCAATATGGCAAATGCTTGTGCAATTCCTAATTGTAAATAGAGGTATAAAAAAAGGATTTGTCACACTTCACAGGTAAAATTAGTTCTGCATACTTTTAGTAATTGTGTTATTTGTAAACTCTACTTTCTATCGAGGGAATTTATTCTAAAAGCTCTTATATACTGAAGAATCATATTCATGATTAAGTCAACGTTGTTAGAATTCTAATTATAATTAATCTTTTATGCCAAGTCAATTAAATTAATGGTCTGGAAATTGACAGCTTGGAAGTAGAATATTTTTGGTACAATTTGATAAAAAAAACTGTTTTTACAATCGTAGTGTTTGAGTTATTTATATTTAAAAAGTCGAACATTTGTTGAATTTGAAATATATTGATGCGTTTTAGAAAGCTGGGTATATTCCAGGTGAAACAAAGGAAAAAGCAATATTTCAAAAAGACCTATTTGATTTTTTTAAGCATCGGACCATTAGAACGAAAGTTATGACTTCTAAAAATATTCACCATGTCAATCATCAACTTATATTACAGCAACACTCTACAAAAACCTACTTAATGTTCTTTAAAATTAATTTTTAATTCAGAGTCCACGTAATTCAATTGTTCAAGTAATTTTCAATAGACGTACAAAAGCAAAGGAATAATCTGATATCCAGGGCCCGACTTACAACTTTAGGGGCCCAGGGCACGAGAAAATTTTGGGTTAGGCTGTAGGTTAGCCAATGCGCAATCTTTTCTATTTAATGTCTCTGGATCGACCCCTCTGCTCCTCCTTCCTAACTCTATGGTAAAAAAGGCCAAAGCCGGTGCATCTTCCCTTTTTCGTCTTGCGCACTCTCCCTGCTGGTCGGGACCTTTTAACTAAAATATCTTCCAGATTATTCGAATTAATTTTTGCAGTATGAAATTAAAAATATTGAATTAGTAAACAGTGAATGAATCACCAATTCAGTTCTTTAAATGTTTTTTTTTGTGTTTTTTGTGAAGATTAAACGCACTGATCCAAAGGTAGTAACTAAATAAGCTTAAGAGTTTGACGTCATCGCATCGACCAATCAAATCGTTTTTCACTGGTGATGAATAATTTATGTTTTATGAGCAAGAAGCATGTTTTATTCAATGCAGATTGTATTGATAAGCATCCCTGCATTAGCAGTACCCGCTTATTAGTCATGAATGTTTGTTTGCGGAGCAAACAAAGAGGAATTATGTAGCAATTCTAGGGGGTTGGCAAGCGGAAGCGAGCAAGGGCGAAGTTCCCTACCGGCCGCGAAGCGGTCAATGGAATTGCGCAGCAATTCCGGGGGTTGGCGAGCGATAGCGAGCAGGGGGCGGAGCCCCCTAGTAAATTTATAACGTAGTTGATTGTTTCAAATGAATTTCACTTCTCATTTCCTGACTATCTGTGTGCCGACATAGTACAGTTGGGAGAGTGTTCGATTGGACATCTACAGGTTCCTGGTTCGATCCCGGGTTTCGGCAGTCTGCTATACCTCGGTAGTGTAGTGTCTGCCACGCAGGAGACCGGGTTTTGATTCCACGCTGGGAAAGCAGACATTTTGTTTTTTCTTCGCATTTGTACGGAAAATGTGATATCCATAAAATTTTCTTGTATAGTTACAGAAACATTACTTGTGTGGGATACATGATATAAACATGTAATGTTAACAAAAATATATTATGTGTTTTACGGCACTATTTTTAGCAATTATTTACTAGACATTTTCTAGGAAAAGTTTTTTACAATTTTTTTTTTTTTTTGTAATGGTTACAGATTTTTTTTTCACAGTGTAACCTGGAAGGCAAGAGGGTTGCAGTAGCATCCGTTGGCACAAGGCTTTGAGTACCCATGAGAGGGTGGATGTCTGACATCTACTCCGAGATGGCTCCACCTCCCCAATTTAGGCATGTCGCTGGAGGTTAAGGGCAATTTTCTCCAGACCACCTGCACCCATGACAAACTGATGTACCCAGTTATTTTTTAATGGTAATCTTTAATGGGTACCCGGTTAAAGATTACAATTAAAAATATGCAGTTTAGCGGTAGTTGTGTATGTTTTGGGTGTCTTCATTGCTTATTCTCGCAAAATTAAAGTGTACCATTGTACGTAACATAAATATTTTTTTAAGTTTTGATATGTGTACAACTACATTAATCATAGCACACTCAACCAAAAAAAATAATATCATATGACGGCAATCCTTCCTACTTATCAACTGAGGACGTAATACATCACTGATATTAAATAATTGAATTTCCATATTTCCTAAATGGCTCACTTAGTTAAGATAATTGACAAAACTCCCCGAAGTGGATGTATTTAATTAAGTTATAGATTAAGGTAATAGAGCCATGGCAACTGATAGTGATGCCAAATGTACTATTCGAGTTAAATCAATTTTATAAGCGCATCACTTGAAAGATAACATTATTTTTTAATATGTTTAGTTCATTTAATTTGCGAAAAAAAGAGCTTATATTGTGTTTATTAGGGAAACTGTATCTTTTCTTCTGTAGAGGTATCCTCTTCTGATGGAAAGCAACAAAAGAGAGTTTTTAATTTCAATTCATAAATTCATAGATTTATGTGATCTCGGGTTTGAAGTACCATGGAATTGAGAAATAAAATAAACTACAATAACCAATCAGAAGAATTCGAATGCATTTAATCAGAGACTTTAGCTGAAAATCTTTTAAATTTCCCTTTTTTTTTCTAGCGAAAATGTGGAGATTATACTATCTTTAAATGTTTCTCTTTCATTTTCATATTTAATATTTTATTTCGTAAACTCTTTTTTTAATTTTTATCCGCTCAAAATTCCGTTGGCTGTCAGCTCTGAAGCCTAACTCATCACTTCACACGGTTCAATTTGAGTGGTTATATTGACATTTATATCCTTACTAGCAGTAGGGTCCCACCTTGCTGGGAACCCGTTAACTTCGCATTGCTTCCTTTTAGAGGCATGCTTACTTGTAAAAATACACTCAAAATCAAAACAAAATTAAATTCGTGTTGGCACATGCGAACTTAAAAAAGCTAACACTAATGGAGGATGAAGCAGCCTTAGGGCGAGCGCATATCTCAACCAAACTCAATCATCAAACTAATAGAGGATGATGGCAAGTCCCCGTTTCGGCCCGGTCCATGTATTTTCAAGCCCTGTTATGGTCCCATAATCCCACGTGGATGACGTTTTTATGAAACTAATTATATTAATTAAAAATCACAACCAAATATTAAAAAACTAAGTCTCAGGTGCACACGTAGGTATTAAAAGGAATCTATATTAAAAATTTCGAATTTTTTAGAGCATTCTAAGTAGGTCTTTTGTGATCCACAGACATACCCACAGACAGACAGACAGACTCTTTCTTTTATTATTATAGATTAAAAATTTCGAATTTTTTAGAGCATTCTAAGTAGGTCTTTTGTGATCCACAGACATACACACAGACAGACAGACTCTTTCTTTTATTATTATAGATTACCTTGTCTTTTATTCACTCTTTCCTATTCTTGTGTGAGTTACAAAAGCAAAAAACATAATATTTTCTAGAATTTAATCAATAATAAGAAAAAAAACTTTTTAAAAAAAAAAAATTCACTCAGAACCAGATTGAATATTGAAATTATGATTTTTTTATTATATTGGTTGGAAATAATAATTTTGAAATGTATTCGTGGGTAAATGGAAAACAGTCGAATAGTAAGAGAACTTCCTTAAGGTAGGCGAATACCCAAAATTCTAAAATTTTTACTATTACTTTAATCTTTTCCAAAATTGGCATAGTGATTTCAAATATAATGAACAATGCTTTTTGGGCAATTTTTTTTATTTAAATATAATTGATTTATTTTAAACGGTGTTTTTCGACTAAAAAAAAGGGTTTACACCAACATTTCTATCATAAAAAGTTTTACATTAATTTACCTGAAATTTTTCACAGATGCTATTTCAATATATATCTGTGCCATGAACCTCTAACATCTGGTGTAAGTATACAAGTTTTTTTTTAAAAAATGTCCAAGTGTAAGTTAATCGAAAAAAATCCCTTTTTTTGTGGTTAATTTATAACATTTTTCTTAATAACTTTTTTTTCTTGTAATTTGTATGTAACTCTAGAGGGTCATTGCATATATCAGTTCAAAACGAAAAATTTAGCACATAATAAATGTTCATAGGATGAAAATTCAATGTGGTAGACTTGTTGGCGTAAACCTCTTTTTTTAGTAGAAAAACACCGTTTAAAATAAATAAATTATATTTAAATAAAAACAAAAGCCTAAATAGTATTATTCATGATATTTGAAATCACTATGCCAAATTTGGAAAAGATTATAGCAATAGTAAAAATTTTAGAATTTTGGGAAATTTTGGGTATTCGTCTACCTTAAGGTAGACGAGTACCCAAATTTCTAAAATCTTTACTATTACTTTAATCTTTTCCAAATTTGGCATAGTGATTTCAAATATACTGAACAATGCTATTGAGGCAATTTTTTTTTATTTAAATATAATTGATTTATTTTAAACGGTGTCTTTCAACTAAAAAAAGGATTACGCTAACACTTCTAGCCTAAAAAGTTTTACATGAATTTACCTGAAATTTTTTACAGATGCTATTACAATATATATCTGTGCTATAAGCCTCTAACATCTGGTGATAATAGAAGGGGTTTTTTTTTTTAAATGTCTAAGTGTAAGTTAATCGAAAAAATATCTTTTTTTTTTTCAGTTAATTCCTAAAATTTTTGTGTGTAACTCAGAGGGTCATTGCATTTATCAGTTCAAAACGAAGAATTTAACACATAATTAATGTTTATAGGATGAAAATTAAATGTGGTAGACTTGTTAGCGTAAACCTCTTTTTTTAGTTGAAAAACACCGTTTAAAATACATAAATTATATCTCAATTTAAAAAAAAAAAATGCTTAAATAGCATCGTTCATTATATTTGAAATCACTATGCCAAAATTGGAAAAGATTAAAGTAATAGTAAAAATTTTAGAATATTGTGGAATTTTGGGTACTCGCCTACCTTAAATTCCTAAGTTTGTGAGTTTCAATCGAGTGAATTTGCCTCCATGTACATAATGTATATAAGCATATAAAATAAGCAATAAACAACGAAAAGAAGCAGCGAAAAACTCCTAGATAGTCCCACAAAAAATCAAAAATGTATCTCATTTTCTGGAATCCTGCGAAAAAGGCTTAGTGCTCTAAAAAGCAGCTCAATTTTGTTACAAAAAAATCGACTCCAGATTCCAAAGCCTCTCTGCGTTGTCCGACAAATCCTTATAATAGCAAATAACTATCGATTCGTATTAATGGAATCTTTTTAATGCGACATCTCGCTTCAGAGAACACCTAAAAATCTCGCTAAATGTTTCAGCTCCGGGATTAATGATCTTTCGCTGGATCGAAAATAATGACTCGTTTTTGCCTTTTCAAAAACGTTGTGAAGAATTATTAGGGTTATTGTTTACATACTAGTTGATATGAGTTTGTGTTACTTTTTAAAATAATTTTTCTACCAGATCCATGATATGTCCCAGTTTAGGATTAAAAAAAAGATTTGAATATTAAATGTAGATTGATAAAAATGCGATTTTCGTATAGTAACATGTAAATAACAGTAATTCTTAAGAGCAAGCAAAGGAAAAGGTTTTTATAAAAACAACAGCAAAAAAGTTAAACTTCATTCTACGATTTTCTATTCTATTAAGTAAGATTATTAAGATTTTCTAGCAAATAAACTCCAAGCTTTTTATGGAATATTAGTATTCTTAGGTTTACTATTTATGAAAAAAAAGTCTGAAATTTATAGTTATTTTACTGTTTTCTTTTTATAAGTGATTCTGTTTGTGTGTCATTTGTCCACCTTACTGCTTACACGAAATACTTCAGTTATCTGGTAAACCACTTGATTTCAATCTATACTACTTTATATCTCTCTGTAAGTGCCTCAATCTAAATGAAACCTGCCACTTCCTTAAAATATCTCACAAAACAATTTAATCCTCTGAGAATGGTTGGTAGACATATATTTTCAGGATTGTGTGCTTGTCAGAGATCCGCTTATAAATCTTCGTCAAGTAAGACAGAAACAACACGCGCGCGCACACATACGCGACGGATGCTGCCATCTATCGCGCGCCACCTCCACAATTTAGACTTTTCCCTGAAGGGGAGGCAAATACACTCTTAAAACAAAAGAGTGAAATCCACTCCAGTTGGAGAAGTGCATTTTCGACACTGGAAAGGACTGAATATTAACTCAGACTGAGTTAAAATCACTCGTTTGGAGTGATCCTGTCGGAAGTTTAACACACAAAGGATCCAATCCAAAAGGAGAAGTGCATTTTCCAGACTGGAGGAGTGAAAATTAATCAGACTGAGTTAAAATCGCTCGTTCGTTTTAAGAGTGTAGACTCCAAGGGCCTGTACCCGTGGGAAACTGCGCAATGACTGCCCACAGGACTTTCGGACCCAACAGATTCACACAACAGACATATACTCGACAAACACAAACATCCATGTCTTATCGGGATTCGAACCCGGACCCAAGAGCACCAAAATCCTTTGAGAGATAAGTCAATTGTCTGAAATGTAAACTTGTTTTCAATGTTTGATATCATTGTTTTTAACTAAAAAAGGTATTACTTTAATTTTTTTTATTACATTTCTGTAGCATATAATTATAAATGACTCCTCCATACTTCGAATTTAGATAATTATAAAAATAGTAAAATAAAACATTAAAATTGATAATATTTGTAAAAATTGTGTTTTGCTGGAAGACCTGATGGTAAAGTAACGAGTATATATGTGCCTGTATCTCTCAGATGGTTAAAAATAACCAAATTTTTTTCTTTAGCTTCTCCGTCAAGAAGTCGTTTTGGATGCCAGTTTCCGAGTCATTATCTCATGGGGTAATTCGGATGTAAAACCCGGAGTAATCGCACTTTTATCATTTGCCCTTTGAAAAACACGGTTATCAAGTGTAAAAAAAGGAGAATTCATTTTCCTTTATGGAATCTTTACCTATCAATTTTAATTGATTATTATTTTTTTTATTCGGGTTATAAGAATGGATTTTTTTTTAGGGTGTGATATTGATTTCTGAGATAATGCTCTGTGTGAATGAATTTGATGTCGCCTAATCTTAGAAGTCGTTATGATGTGAGAATGGTGAAATAAAAATCTTTCTTTTATAAAAGATTATGAGATATTTGAATGGCTGTTGGTACACGTTAAATGTAGTTTTATGTTTAATCTAAGTAAGAATTGAGTATAAGAAAAATTGTGTTTCCAGTTTAGTTTTTCCAGTTAAAATCGGTTGCTTTTATCAGAGCTGTATGAATGTATGTTTGTTCATTACGCAATTTTACTTACTAAATTGCAAGTAGCGCATATAAGTGAAGCACATCATATTTTTGTCAATAGACAAACTAAAATAAATTTTCAATTTCTTCTGTATTCCAGAAAAGAAAATTAATATTTCTGAAGTTTGTCAAATCTTAAGGAACATTCAATTTATGTAAGAAACTACTTATACTACTTTGTCACATTGGTCAAAAAAAAATTGTCGTGAAAACTTAAGAAACATTAAGTTATTTGAAATTTAAAAAATAACTTAAAACTTTATTTCTACAATAAAAATATATAATATTTTTTAAAGATAAAATTGTGATTTTTTTTTTCAATTTAGACTTTGAAAATATAAGTTTAAATTACGCTTTTAAATAAGTAATATATTAAAAAAAATTAAGAACATTAACTTCTGATCCTGTGAAAACTAAAATTTAATATGTATTACCCTCTTTGAAGAAAACTAAACATCCGACAAAGGCAAATGGCTCTTAATAAACATTACATAAGTTTGAAACTTGCATAATCTAATTTCTAAACCCATGTATTACTCAAAAAATTAGTCTGGTAATCATTATTAAACTTGTTCCTTCTACAGAAGGATCTAATTATAATTATATCTAAAAATTATAATTCGATTAAATATTGAGTGTGTCCTTGATTAAAAATCGAGTATGCCCTTGTTTCCACATTTAATGTATATTGTGATAGATTGTAGAATTTTCTACTATTTTAGTACACATGCTATTTATAGGAAAACTGATAGTAGGTTGTTTGCAAGTCTCCGCCCTCCAGAAAAGTTTCTCAAGTCCAATACAAAAACCATTCGGCCAGCTAGGGTCACATGGGGGAATTATGGGTCACTCTCTTTCTGGGGTAAATAATGGTCATTAAGTTTTAAGGATTAAAAATGGTTTTCAGAAAAAAAAAATATGCCAAGTCATCCTTATACATTCTATTTTCTTATATAAAGTTCTAAAACAATGTAACTCTGTAGCAAATAATAGAAAAAATACTTTTTACACTACTGTAAAAACATCTTCAAAAAAGATTGTCTTTGAAAAACATGATTTTTTTAAGATCCATACTGGAGAAACATATTTGAACTATTTTGTTGGTGCTATTTTTCAATAGGAAAAGGTCTAAACTTTTCATTCCTACATAAATTTTTCATTATTATCTTTTAAAATAGTTTTAAAGGTATAGTGATTTTTCCCCCAGTTTACTGGGGTAATTCTTGGTCACTTTGGTAATTCTGGGTCAGTGATATTTTTTGATTTTTTAGGTTTTTTTTAGCTAAGTGGTATACGTCATTTTGAGGCAAAAAATCAGATTAGGCAGCATTCCAAATTTCATTAAAAAAATTCAAATTAGAAGTTTATTTAAAATTTAAATAACAAAAAATTTAATCTACATTGAAATGGCATGAAAATTCTATTTTTATTCAATATTTTCACTGTTGCCATTGCGTTAAGCTTACGAGAAACTGTATTTAAAATAAAAAAGTTTGAAAGAATACTTATTTGTGGGATATAATTCAGTTTGGATTGCTGTAATAGAGTCCATTGAATTTTTTTTTGTCAAAATAGAGTTCTTTTGATGGTTCATTATACATGTATGAGGAAAGATGAATAGAGAAATCTAACTTTTGGCATAAAAAAATATGCCAAGTTTCGCTTTCATTATTTTTATGTGCTAAAACAAACTTTTTATGTGCTAAAAATGATATAATTTGGAATATTCATTTACTTTTGACATGCATTACTGTAAAAAAATGGGTGACCCATAATTACCCCATGTGTGACCCATAATTGCCCAAACCCGGGGTAATTCCTGGTCACTCAATAATTAAAATAAAAGTAATAATAATTAAATTTTAGGAAAAGTGATTATTTAAAGAAATTCTAAATTATTTAAGGTTACTCCATGCAAAATTAAATCTTTCTATCTTTCATACTTTAGAAAAAAATAGGATGTTGTGATTTTTTGACCCTTAATTCCCCCATATGACCCTACCCTGATAAAACTCTTTAAGGGTAGCAACTTTTTACTAATGAAAAGAAATTTTGTTTAAATTTGAGTATGTCTGGCGTTTCAAAAGTAAAACATTTGGTCGTTTTATTTGAAACAAAATGTATCATATCAAAATGACAGCCCAGATTTACTCAGATTTGAAATTATCATTTTTCATAACGTAAGAAGAAAAATCTGTTTATTTGTCCAAATAAATCATTTACATTTTTTGCTAACAAGGATTTGTTCCAAAGGAATAAAAAACATAGATTTATACATTTCAATTTCATTATAATATTTAGAAAACATCTTTTCAAACACAAAAATAATCATTACAAAACTAAAATGCAAGGGGTTTTAGACTCATGACCTAAGAAATATATACTTATCAACCAGCCAAAAACAATAAAAACAACTTCGAATAACGAACAAATCCAGATAAAACCGACAAAATCTATTTCGAAGTTTCGCTAGTTCTTTCTGCAAATTGTCAGCTTCAGTTTGAGTCAGTTCTTATTACTGCAGTTGATGAAAGGGACAACTCGGATTATACGAACGGAGAAGAGACACATGACAATAAAAAGGGATAAAATTAGGGATTTTCTATTTTCTTTAAAGTTCGTGTTAGAAACGGGAAGTACACCTTGCTGAGGTATTTCCGAAAAGGATTGTTAAAATGAAATGAGGCACTAAAACAATTCATGGAATTGTTTGTTTTGAGAAATATTTGTTTAAATTTTATTTTTAACCCAAACAATTGGTTTTATAAAAATGTTAACAGTACGTGACGAATCTCATAAACAAGAAAAAAAATTATTTTCAATCATGTAGTGAAAGTTACTAATCGTGTCAGGTTTTCGATGTTGAGAGGCAACAGAAATACTGGATGAAAATAAATTATTTCTCAGATTCGATTGGATATTGAATGTTATACGGTAGCGTTATACGGTAACAGAACACGGTAACAGAATTTGGGAGTGAAAGCTGGATGAAATTACGTCAACTGAAACAATAAGTCAATTGGAACTATTAAAAAATGAATATTTTCTAGGATTTAAGAAACAATGTGAAATACAAACTCATTGCTTACTATTTGAATAGTTATTATGCCTAGTACCTTATGTATTTTTTTTTCAAATTGACCATTTATATAAAATTTTGAATTCGAGTTTTCATTTTTTTCTCTCCTTCCATTAGACAAAAGATAAAAAAAATATATAAAAAATTCAAAATAAAAAAGTTAAGATTTGTAATTTTTCATTGCAATATTAAACCTAGATTAATTATTTGCAAAGAAAATTTCAATGTTATTATTATTTATTTAGAAAAATTCCTCATTAGCCAATCATAAAATACTGTTGTTATTCCCAGAACATCCTGCAAATTAGTACTTCCAACTATGATTCCAAATTCCATACAAGCCATATCTCATTTTCTACCAACTAAAATAGACGAAAACCTTTTTTGAAACATATAAAAAAAAGCTTGCTTAAGTAAGCACTGTCCTCATCCTTTAAAAACAACATATCACCCCCGGTGCCAATAACGGCCCAAATTTGAAACAACGTTAATCCAACCCTAATAGAAAAATTGACGTCCCAAGCAACTTGACAAAGATAGAATTACCACTGTTTACTGGGACTTTCGGCAGATTTCAGCGATTCAGCAAAGCTTACGAATGTGATCGACCCTCCACCCCCACAATAAGGGAGGTAAGATGTTTATATGCCAATCCCATCTAAGTTTTACAGTTGGCAAAAATATGTATGGCTAGTTTGGTGTTGAAAATTTCTGGGCATTGGTTTCCACTTTTGTCTTTCTATGATTGTTTGTCTTTGTTGTTTATTTTATCTCAAAGTGATGCGATCCTGTATCATGTATGGATTCAATTCCAAATAAAACCATATGTTATTGTTGTTGTTGCTTATCTCCTAGGTTTAGCGGAGCTAAACCAGGGGCTATGATGTTAATCGCTCTCTAAAAATCCAGAGCCATGACTGGATTTCCGTTAAAATCGAGTCTTTCCGTTAAGTCGAAGTCCCAGACAGTCCAGGATGTAGGGCATATGCTAAAAGTTTAGTGTTGGAAACGTCTGTAGACATGGCACAGGATTCCATACTCACTTTAAAGCCCTTTTTTTTTAACAAAAAAAAGTTGAGTTAATGGACGAGTGAAACGGCTACGCCACGCCTACTGTGACATCACAGCTTCGTCAACAGTGTATTATTTCCATAAACAAAACACCCGAAAGCTAAGTCTTAAAAAAATTGTCTTTAACCTAGAAGTTTCAGGTAGCACGGAAACAACACCCTGATGGCGTGCTTTAAAATTAGCAAATTGGCTAATTAGGTCCATGTAGTTTTAAAATTTCCTGAAGATCTACAATGTTTAATAAAACCAATTTCTTGATCTGTCGTCTGTGCAATTCCTAATAACTGACATTTTTTTTTCTCTTGCATATGAAACGCTTTTGATTATCCTATCTGTTTCAAATTCAATTCTTGGGGACAAATTCCTAATCATAAAATTTTCATTAAATTTAGTTATTAAAAAATTTTGTTATTTATAGTAAAAAGAAACGCAAATAAAATTTGTATTTGCAAAACTTTTTAAAAATTAATACTGCCTCAAATAATTTGATTTAAACTTATTTAAATATGGGTATGTTTCACATCTTGAGTGGCAACACAGGGATGCAAATAAGGTCAAGATTGCTTAATCAAAGAAGTAGGCTGTGCTTAACGTGTCATACCGACCGCCAAAAACCGAAACCACCAATGAAATCCTGGAACGACTACGTCACTTGAAACAATCCAATTGAAACAATATCAGGTAAAATGTCGTATAAAAAAACTAATCAAAATTGACTTTATACTTTCATTTATAATCTATTCATTACTACATATTTCCAAATACACCACAATAACAACAAAATTTAGGATTTAGTAGTTACTATCAAAAATCGGATAAGAAAGTATAAAATTAAACCTCATTAAAATTGACTATCTAAATAATCAACTTAACAAAACAATAACATTGAATTCAGCATCTGGAGTATACCTTCGGATACTGAGTTGAGATTTGCATTTTAGCAGAAACGAAGACCTTTTCGGAAGCGTTTTTTTCCTTGTATTTATTATTCTTTCTTTGGCATCAGTGCAGAAAATAGAAGTGATGATAACGAGGGTTGACAATTTGTGGAAAAGAAGCCAGTGGTGCGGGTTTTTTAGGAAGAAATATTGGGGAATTTTCTTCTATTTTTGGGATTTTCGGGGTCTAAGTTTTGTTACTAACGAATAGTTGCTTGGTTTATACAGAAAATTACATTTATTAACTTTAAATGGGAAACTTTGTATGGGGCTTTATAAATATATATTTATAGCATTTATTTGACAAAGAAAGTTAAAACATTGTTTTAGAAATATTACAGGTAAATAGATTGTATTTACCAATATAACAAAAAAAATTCTAAAAGAGCTTAAGTAGCTTATTTTTCTGTTACTGTATGCTCCCTAAAACCCTTGTAGAACAAAATAGGTTTGTAGCAGCAACTTTCACCTAGATCCGTTTTCGAGAAAGGTTGATAGACATTAGAGAAAACCGTCAAATGTACCATATGGCTGTGGTTAAAGCTTTTAAAAGTCAGAATTAGCTATTTTCATTAATTTTCTTTCGCAAAGTCAATGAATATTCTTTATATTTTGCTGCATTTATTTGTAGTTGTAATTACATGTATGTAAAATGGCTTTCTCTAAAAATAAAAGCAAAACATATCAAAACTACTAGTGAATTGCTATAGAAGATCAAATCAGTACATTACATTTTACTTAGGCTAGAAATAGCCTCGTGCAACTAAGATGCAGCTTTAATTTAACCAAAATTCAAGCCTCGCTTTCAACGTAAACCATGCTAATTCCTATACTAAATCCAATGACATATCCACATAATTACAAATGGATTAACAACCCCTTTTCAATTACAAACATATATTCAATAATAACCTCCCTCAAAACGAGATTTCTAGAGGGGGATTAAATAAACGATTGTAAAATCTCGAAAATTGAAAAGTATTCATTTTAGTGGTAACAAATCTTGGTTATCGCTCTATTCTGCTGTCCGGCATCTTTAAATGTCCATTGTGGCGAGAAATTCCGGAGGAAAATTCGATTAAAATCTGTAATTAATTTCAGATTCCATCCGGAGAAAAGTTCGGATATTTTGATTAAAGTCCTTTGTTCAGACTTTCTCGACTCAGCTTCCACTTTCAGAAGCTTCAATTTCAAATTAAAGTTAGTTATTCTATTAAATGGCTACGTAAATTATGGCAAAGCGGTTTTAAAGTCACGAATTGAAGTCGTCGACTTATTTCGTATAATAAATAGATAATTACTTTTTCGGTTCTAATATGGCTAAGTGAATATTTTGAGTAATTTTTCAAACGGCAGAGTCAGGAATAATTTTTTGTTTATATGATGGATTTTTTTAAACAGAAATTAAAAGAGTAACATTGGTTTTATTTTGTTCGTTAATTTATGTTTAGTTTTATTCTTTAATATCAGAATTGTAACAAACAAAGCATAAAAAATATCAAATTTGAACAATGTTTTAAAATAAATGCGATAAAACTATATGCTTTTAAAACATTTTAAGTACTGCAGTTGCTTTTAAAACATTTTAATTGTTACAGCGTCTTTTAAAACATTTTAATTACTGCACGCTTAATGATTCATTGTACCTGATAACAGTATAATTATAACATTTGAAGTATTTCAGAAAAAAATCATATAACTTCCAACTTCTAAAACTTCATTAAAAACGCAGTTTTGTCCGACTATCCTAAATATTAAACATTTTATTTCAGTAACAAAAAAATATGTTCTTTCTTTAATTTTTAAGATATGATTACTACTAGAAACAGTACTGCTTTAAAGTTCAAGAATTATGGTGAAATCTTTCACCAAATTTTCAATAGTGTCCACCAAATTTTTGATAGTGTATTACATAATTAATTTTTAATAGTGAATTACGTCTGTACAATAACTGTGAAAATTTTTACACACTGAAAAAAAAATTCTAGTCCAACTACCAGAATACGGTATATCTAACCGTATTTTCTGGCTCATATGGAACACCAAAATATGTGGTTTATCTACCAGTATCTGTTTGGTAATGACTTTATGGTAAAATTACTAGAAAAGTATGGTTTCATTACCATGATGTTTAGTAGTACATTTGGTTTTATTACATTATGTAGTGGTTTTATTACCATATATAGTGGCTTTATTACTGTATATAGTGGTTTTTTTGCCGTATATAGTGGTTTTATTACTGTATACAATAGTATTATTACCGTGCACAAAGTAAATAATACCAAATAAGATTATGTAAACCACATTGTTTGGTAGGTAATTTGGTATTATTACTGTACGCAAAGGTATCGCTACCAAATAAGATGGCAATATTATTAAACAATGTAGTTGTATGAGGTAGTCCCTGAATTGGAGGGAAATAGTCTCCAGGGACCTGTACCAGTGGGAAAATGCGCAATGACCGCCCACAGGACTTTCGGACCCAACAGATTTAACAAGCACGTACTCCGCATAGACTCGGCCGGTCTTCAGTGACCAGGACTCGATCGCATAACCTTCCGATCCGGAGATAGAGACTCTGACCACAGGACTCCCGATTGTACTAGTTTAATCAGTTTATTTGCTTATATGACTTCTTTCGACTTGTCACAAACGACTGCAACACAGCACCGTGTTTGATGAGTGAGATTTACCATACGTATTGGTAGTCAAAATTTCAGCTAATACCGTGGTATTTGGTAGGTATCTTTGCACTCAACATGGTTCGATCACCAAGCATATGGTAAAAGACCGATGCTTTCTGGAAATTAATTTGGTATTTCAACCATGCTTCTCGTATAAAAACAAAGCGTATGGTAAACTTACTTTTCATACTTGTAATCTTACCAAACGTACGGGTAACAGAGCTATAATTTTAGATACCAGAAATTCTAGTAATGGGTTACCAAAACGAATAGTAAGGTTACTAATTGAATGGTTTAAGTACCTGGTATTCGGGTTTTATTACTAGAAATACCATTACAAAACAATTATGTTTTTTTGCAAGAATTTTTTTTTTCAGTGCATCCTTGACAAGAAAATTGAATCAAACAACACTTGACAAAAAATCCGTCGAGTGTATGTTTTCTTGAACAGGTGTTTTGTCCTTTTCTACCAAGACAAATACAAAAAAATATATAAAATATTTCGACATTTTACAAATAGATATCTCACTATATGGGTCCAAGCCTTAACTCATGTCCGATTTATATCTAAGAGTGACCCCCTTGGCAAACTAATATCCTGGCTTAATGCTGAGGAATTTCCTCATCACTCCTACTTCTCTGACCACTTCTCTTGAGGTATATAACAGAATTCAGACGGCCATTCTTGTCTTGGTCTCATGGGAACAAAGACGTTGAAGAAAAAACAGTTTATTTTTGTTTACATGTTATTTCACGGAAACATTTTCTGTTTTTCGTTTTACTGATGCTCCTGTTATTATTATTTTTTTTGGCTAATGTAAATGTATACTTTTCTAATAAATGTTTTTTCAATATTTTCTATAGATTTACCTTTTAAAATTAAAAAAACGCAATTTATTCAATAAGCGTATTGTGTTCTAAAAGCTCACAAATTGTATACGAGTTTACACACCTGTTTGTTATTTTCATCAAGATTAAAAATTCCAAAAGCAAAATAAAGCTATAAAACTATTACACAAAATTATGACATTTTAATTTCACATTCAAAATAAAATTTTAGGCACAATATTTTACATGGTAATCAATATTTTTATGTATTTGCAAACATTATCAGGAGAATTATACCCTGAAAGATAACTGGTTAAATAAGGTTATATTTGGTTATTTAGTCATAATAGTAGGTTTTGCAATTTTGTCCTTAAATCTCTTAATATAGAATAAAGTGCCTACTGGCAAGAAAAGAAATATATTAACACTTTGACTGCGGCAAGCAAATTGCATTCAATTCATATACTTTGCGTCTAAGAGGTTTTGTGATTTCAATTTAACTCCTTTTGCATTACTTCGAATTTGTTCTGTGAGTTGGCTGTACATCAAAAAATTACGTATATTGTATTTTAATTTAGGAACAGTTAGTGGGATCTCAGATCCATAAACATTGTGCTTATCTGGGCAAGAACTTTCCATTTAGCTTTTTGAATATAGAGTGGCAGTCAACGCATCATGGAAATTATGGAACTAATTGTATTACTTTTAAGCAAAAAAATCTCTTCTCTAAATATAACATTAAGTCTCCCACCTCTTCCCAGGAAGCATTGTTCTTTTCGTAAATGAAAGAACCGCGTGTTTGAAGAAGAGATGAAGCGATGCGGATGGATGGAAGCTTTTGGCCTGACGTATTTGACGCTCTTGTTTGAAGTTTCTTGTTGTAAAGACGATTGTTGGTCATAAGTATTGCATGTTAGCAGTAAAATTCAGATAATTCTTGGTAAAGACAATAAGTTTTAAAAAAAGAAATTTTGATAAATAAAATTTTTATTATTTATTAAGTCAAGTCCAATTGGCTTCGGTACATATATTTTAAAAACGTAAGAAATGAGCAAAGGAAAACAGAACAAACATTCATCGAGGTTGTAAATAATGTATATTTTATATTAATTTTTTAAAATATGTTATTGCTAACAAATTCAGTATTATTATGATTATTTATATTATCATCTTCACCACCATTATTGTTACCATTGTTTTAATTAAAAAAAATTCCTTTTTACTACACACCTTGGTAAAAATTAAACCCTGTGATTTTTCGCTTATTAAATCCTTCTGAATTTGACTCATTATGAATAGCAATTTTTTCGTTTTTTTTCATTCCGAAGAGAATTTTGAGGCGCAAATTCAATTTTATTAAAGTTTAACTTCTGGGAAGTACATATTAATAGCAGTCGATAATGTCACTGACTTAAGGTAGGCGAATACCCAAAATTCTAAATTTTTTGCTATTGCTTTAATCTTTTCCAAATTTGGCATAGTGATTTCAAATATGATAAATAATACTACTTAGGCATTTTTTTTTAAATTTAAATATCATTTATTTATTTAAAATGGTGTTTTTCTACTAAAAAAAGGCTTAAGCTAACAAGTCTACCACATTGAATTTTCATCCTATAAACACTAATTATGTGTTAAATTCTTCGTTTTTAACTGATGCATGCAATGACATTCTAGAGTTACGTACAAATTACAAGAAAAGTAGTTATTAAGAAAAATGTTATATTTTGCCACAAAAAAAATGATTTTTTTTTCAATTAACTTACACTTGGACATTTTTTAAAAAAACTTGTATATTTACACCAGATGTTAGAGGTTCATGGCACAGATATATATTGAACTAGCATCTGTAAAAAATTTGAGGTAAATTAATGTAAAACTTTTTTTACTAGAAGTGTTAGCGTAAACCCCTTTTTTAAGGTGAAAAACACCGTTTAAAATAAATCAATTATATTTAAATAAAAAAAAATTGCCTAAAAAGCATTGCTCATTATATTTGAAATCACTATGCCAAATTTGGAAAAGATTAAAGTAATAGTAAAAATTTTAGAATTTGGGTTAATTTTGGGTATTCGCCTACCTTAAGAAATACAAACCTACCTTTGGTAAATATCAACCCCGTTTTATAGTTGTAAAGCCAATTTGTTACACAAGCAAAAAAAAGTTATTGTTAAATTTTAAAAAAAAAATTATGTAGCATAAATTTGACTACCCGGACATATTCAGAAAGTACCTTGCTTTTCATTACCTTCATTATGGAGCACTCCCATGTCTAATTTCTTATTTCTATCAAGATTCGATATCTAATAAAAAATTATCTTAATTTTATACTTTATCATTATAAGTAACATAGTGATCCATCCGTAAACAACAGAAATCATAACATAATAAACATATTGACACACAATGTTCAAAGAATATCTGTTTGTCCAGCCTTATATACGCCAAATATAATGCTCATTTTCCAGGTGTCGGGCTCATCACTTGACTGTGGTTCTAAATTATGACGCCTGTCGCCAATAGCCCTCGTGTAGCTCTAGTGCGACGACAACTCAAACATGCCCAACTTAGCCTTGCTAATTTTCATCTTCGGAATCGAACCGCTCCTTGTTATTGTCCATTATCCCACTACTAATCACTTATTAAAATAAAACATTCCTCTATTAAAATCTATATTTAAATTAATTTACTCATGTATGACAATTTTAATAATATGTGATTAATTAATAATGTGACGATCCACACACATATGAAACTCCTCCACATCGACATCGTAATGCTTCTAACTATATTTAGAGTCTCAGCCCAAATACCTTTCGTATGATTACCTCCATTATCGAACCCAATTAGCTCATCAGCTTCAATAAACCAGAAATTGAGTGCCAAGCCGACGGATAATGATATCCCACAGCTTCCGGATAATTGAGAGTCTCGGATATCCGACTGCATTTCGGCCATTTGGCGCCGGGCAATAAATCACCTTTTCAAGCCGGTCAGGGGAATTTGCATACAACTCAACGCCACTTTAATTAGCAGACGATATTTGCGAGCTTCGTGGAACTCTGTAGAATCTCATCACTTTGGTGTTTGGAATTTGCTCGGTTAGCTCATTGTTTTAAGAGCTTTTTGAAATGGTTTTAATTATGCTTGTTTGTATTATTTGGTTATAATTTTATCTATTGGAAAAAAAGTATTGATTCATCAAGGAAAAAGAATATTTTATTGGCTTTAAATTAATAACGATGGGGTTGTTTTACACCTTGGATGGCAACAGCTCCAATGGTTTGTTTTCATTTGTTGCAGGGGATTACTTTTGTTTGGTATTCGAAAATGATTTTTTAAAGAACATTTTAATCACCAAATTTTTTTAAATGCCAACTTCTTGCTGCGTTATTGGTTGTTCCAAATATTATTAAAGTAAGCTTGCATAGAAAGAAAAGTTCCTTTTCATTTATATCGGTCATTTTGAGAGTGAAACCGAAGCAACCAATGAAATCACAGTACATAAAAATGAAATATGAGTGTTACGTCGTCAGAAACATTCCCACTGAGCAAATTTTTTTACATGAAATGACAGTTGCTTTTCAAGTAAATTGTTCGATCAATGTTTAAGGTGTATTAAAAGCAGAGTTGAATAGAAAGAAAAGATTCTTTTCATTTATATCGGTCCTCTTGAGAGTGAAACCGAAGCAACCAAGGAAATCGCAGTACATAAAAAATGAAAACGAGCGTTACATCTTCGGAAACATTTCCATTAAGCAAATTATTTTTACATTAAATGATAGCTGTTTTTCAAGTAAATTGTTTGATCAATGTTTAAGATGTATTAAAAGCAGAGTTGAATCGAAAGAAAAGTTTCTTTTCATTTATATCGGTCATTTTGAGAGTGAAACCGAAGCAACCAATGAAATCACAGTACATAAAAAATTAAAACGAGCGTTACATCTTCGGAAACATTCGTATTGAGCAAATTATTTTTATATTAAATGATAGTTGTTTTTCAAGTACATTGTTTGATCAATGTTTAAGATGTATTAAAAGCAGAGTTGAATCGAAAGAAAAGTTTCTTTTCATTTATATCGGTCATTTTGAGAGTGAAACTGATGCAACCAATGAAATCACAGTACATAAAAAATTAAAACGAGCGTTACATCTTCGGAAACATTCGTATTGAGCAAATTATTTTTATATTAAATGATAGTTGTTTTTCAAGTAAATTGTTTGATCAATGTTTAAGATGTATTAAAAGCAGAGTTGAATCGAAAGAAAAGTTTCTTTTCATTTATATCGGTCATTTTGAGAGTGAAACTGATGCAACCAATGAAATCACAGTACATAAAAAATTAAAACGAGCGTTACATCTTCGGAAACATTCGTATTGAGCAAATTATTTTTATATTAAATGATAGTTGTTTTTCAAGTAAATTGTTTGATCAATGTTTAAGATGTATTAAAAGCAGAGTTGAATCGAAAGAAAAGTTTCTTTTCATTTATATCGGTCATTTTGAGAGTGAAACTGATGCAACCAATGAAATCACAGTAATTAAAAAATTAAAACGAGCGTTACATCTTCGGAAACATTCGTATTGAGCAAATTATTTTTATATTAAATGATAGTTGTTTTTCAAGTAAATTGTTTGATCAATGTTTAAGATGTATTAAAAGCAGAGTTGAATCGAAAGAAAAGTTTCTTTTCATTTATATCGGTCATTTTGAGAGTGAAACTGATGCAACCAATGAAATCACAGTACATAAAAAATTAAAACGAGCGTTACATCTTCGGAAACATTCGTATTGAGCAAATTATTTTTATATTAAATGATAGTTGTTTTTCAAGTAAATTGTTTGATCAATGTTTAAGATGTATTAAAGGCAGAGTTGAATCGAAAGAAAAGTTTCTTTTTATTTATATCGGTCATTTTGAGAGTGAAACTGATGCAACCAATGAAATCACAGTACATAAAAAATTAAAACGAGCGTTACATCTTCGGAAACATTCGTATTGAGCAAATTATTTTTATATTAAATGATAGTTGTTTTTCAAGTAAATTGTTTGATCAATGTTTAAGATGTATTAAAAGCATAGTTGAATCGAAAGAAAAGTTTCTTTTTATTTATATCGGTCATTTTGAGAGTGAAACCGAAGCAACCAATGAAATCACAGTACATAAAAAATTAAAACGAGCGTTACATCTTCGGAAACATTCGTATTGAGCAAATTATTTTTATATTAAATGATAGTTGTTTTTCAAGTAAATTGTTTGATCAATGTTTAAGATGTATTAAAAGCAGAGTTGTATAGAAAGAAAAGCTTCTTTTTATTTATATCGGTCATTTTAGAGTGAAACCGAAGCAACCAATGAAATCACAGTACATAAAAAATTAAAACGAGCGTTACATCTTCGGAAACATTCGTATTGAGCAAATTATTTTTATATTAAATGATAGTTGTTTTTCAAGTAAATTGTTTGATCGATGTTTAAGATATATTAAAAGCAGAGTTGAATCGAAAGAAAAGTTTCTTTTTATTTATATCGGTCATTTTGAGAGTGAAACTGATGCAACCAATGAAATCATAGTACATAAAAAAAAATTAAAACGCGAGCGTTACATTATCGGAAACATTTTCATTGAGCAAATTATTTTTACAATAAATGATAATTAATTTTCAAGTAAATTGTTCGGTCAGTGTTTTAGATGTATTAAAATCAGAGTTGCATAGAAATAAAAGTTTCTTTTTATTTATATCGGTCAATTTGAGAGTGAAACCGAAGCAACCAATGCAATCATAGTACATAAAAAAAAAACTTAAAACGAGCTTTACGTCATAGGAAACATTTCAATTATTATTACATTAAATGATAGCTGCTTTTCAGGTTAATTGTTATATTATTTTTTTTAGATGTATTGAAACAATATTGAAATAAAATTAAGTTTCTAAATCAATACTTAATGAATAAAAAAATTGATGAACCAGCATTTCTAACATAACGTCCTAAAACATCGGTCTCAAAATCACTAAGTAAGCATTTTTTGTATCAATCGAAAAAAAAATATGGAATTACCTCCAATCTTTTTATTATCGCTTAGAATCTACAGAGTAACAATAGACAAACTTAAGTAACATTTCGAACAAGAACTTGAAATAAATTGTGAAAAATTGAGTATTTATTTCTTCAGAACGTTATAGGTTTCGAAAAAAATATAATAAAATAATCACATCATAGCTTTTGGAAAACTTTTTTTTTCGGTGGAAAAAGAAAATAAACGGAATTGAAGGTTGAAGTATATACTTTCTGAAGAGAAAGAAATTTACTTTGCAGACGCTCTTGATGTGCTCCTTCTTCTAACAAAAACAAAAAAATGTCCAAAAAATACCACGTCTTCTTAAAGAATTCAATTTTTTTTACAATGTTGACTTAGTAAAAAAAATCTCACAAAACTGTAATATTAAACCTTTCTCTGCTCTAGATAAGAACTATTTTCAAGTCTGAAAAGTTATATTTTTTTCGTAGTCAGAAGATCAGCAAATTGGTTTTACCGCCTGAGGGCAAAAATATCCAAGGATAATTTGTAAATTGAGTTATACTAAAGGAAAATTATGATTCAATCTTGTATGTATTCTCTTAAGAAATGTAAAACACGTGTTTACGACAAAGGAATAAGAATAAGGGAGTCTCTAGTGTTTTATATAAAAAAATCTTTTTTTTTACCAAAAAGTTTTATGATAAAATTCCTTCCAGACATTTTTAAATGCTAAAACAACATATTTATACTATAAAATATTATTACATTTCACAAAAACTTTTATTCAAGTTTTAAAAATTCTTCTATTCGAAAAAGTTTACAACAACAAGGTTCACGTTATTCTAAGACTTTGAGATCTATAAACTACCTGCAGTCCATATTTAATGTTTAGAAGCTAAATTCTTTTAGATAACTGCAAGCTCTGAACACTGAACATTTCTGTTACATACAATGCAAAAAAAAAATATATGTTGTTTTCGCGGAAAACGAACTGTCAGCTGATGTGCCAGAAAAATTCCACAAAAACATATCCCAAATGAGGAGTACAAGGGAAGAACCACTTGATTTATTAGGAGTCTTCCCGTAATTGCATTTGCTTGGTGGACATTGGCGACTGGAAACCAGTTTTTCTTTCGATTCTTCATTCGTGGTACAGACATGTGACACGTGTCAACTGATCGCTGGCGTGTATCAGGATTGCCTCGAAAGATAAACAAAGTTAGTAACCAGTTTCTTTACATGAGTTTAGGTGATTTGTCGCTATAATCTCCAAAAAGGCCTATTGGGAAAAGCCTTCTACGAAATCAAGCAGTTTTTCCCGTGTACTCTTCAAATATAATCTGTTTATTTCCATTCGTACAATTTTAAATTTAGCGCAAAAAATGTTTTTTAACAGATAAATTGTAAAGGATGCAAAATTTTACCTCTCTCTCCACTACGGGTGATCGGACTCCGTCACCCCGGTGACAGCATACATCCTTGCGGGTAAAGAATTAAATCTGCCTAACCCTGGCTCGAACCACGGACCTCGACCGCTCTACCAACTGAGCTGTTTCGGCAGGCGAAGTGTCCACAAACAGTTAAAATGTTTGTTCAGTAGAAGTCTAGTACAGAAGTTTTACAGGAAGTAACAAATAAACCCGTCAATCTAGATTTAAAAAAATTCCTAAACTTAGAATGAATTTACATTGCTATCTTCACACAAAAATGGTAATTTCATATATTCGACATTTCCTTAGAGTAAATTGCTTATTTCGAAACCCATAAGAGATTTCTGACAACGACAGGAATGGTTTTTCAAATCCAACAAAAATAAATAAGGATATTTGAACAAATTTACAATTGGATCGTTTCTTTTTTCAAACATGTAACTATATTTTTAAAGCTCCTGAAGGAGGATAGAAATAGGCAGCTGGGAACGACTATACTTTGTAACTATATACATCTACAATCAAAAACAACTTAAACGGTCAATCTAGATTACCTAGTTGTTGAAACCTTACAATATCTGTATTGCTATAATAGTCCGTCTTACTCTAACATTGTATACTATTAACTACTTGAAGCTAAGTAAACTATATCCGATTTCGCTATTCCCACTCAACGCTATTTCTAGAAATAACCAAATCAACCTCACCCAACCCCTACTAATCCAGAATTTTCCATTAACCAATCTCTTGAAATGACCTCCATCCATAATTCGATTCTGTTTGAAGATAACATTGGGATATTTTCTAAGAACGTTTTTTTGGTTGTTACAGCTACTTTTCTCAAGTATAGCAATATCGACTATATTCCCGCTGGCGCTGCAAGAAAGAAATCTGCAATTTTGTCGTTTTGGTATTATTAACATCAATGAACATAAAAAGGAATAATCTATCTTATTATAACTAAAAATACTCAAATAATCAATAGTTAAATCCAAATATGTTATCAAACTGATGAATCTAAGATATAAGGCCCAGTCCACACTTCTTGGCTACTTTTGATAACCGTAAATTCAATGGGGTTGGGGGCTGGGGAGCCCAGTCAGTTAGGCACTCGCCTAGCATGCGAAAGGTCCCAGGTTCGGGTCCGGGCATCACCAAAATATTTGCCGACCTATTAACGGCCCGTGCAGCCCAAAACTGGTCTTCTCTGTACGGGTATAGGGCTCCAATTTGCCGCATAACGCTTGTTTGTATTACGGTAAAATTGGTTGAGAGACATTAACCAAGTCCATTCAAAGGTTTTCAAATTAAATGGAGAATTCGAACGGGGAAGAGCGTGCTTATTGCGGGAAAAAATACAACGCATGACGAAACTGTGGTGTCACTGTAGGCGTGACCGTTTTAGTTTAGACACATTACTGCTGGATTTCATGTATGAGGTTTTAAAGGCAACGGTTTACGTAACTGTGAAGTCACAGAGGAATGGCCTTTCCAGATGTACAATTTTTATGTATCAATTAAGTTTCAAAGCAAAATCTGCAACTCCATAAAACAAGTGTCGACCAAATCGATATTAATTTACTTGAATTACGTTTCTCTACAGCTACAGAGGATTATTGAGCAGAGCAGGCACCCAACGTAGCCATACAGCAGCAGTATACGCCATGAATTATTTGATATTCAAATAAAACAACAATCTACACATTTTCTCATCTCCAACAACAGCTAAAATACAACAACCATTTCGTCTTCAATATCCCCTAATTCTGATCTTCTTTCCCCCCTCTAATTCCTCCTGGTAATTATCAGATGCATTTAGAGAGCGTCGAAAGGCAATTAGCAGAGTGAGTTGGCCTTTCTTCGAAGGGGGCACTTGTAAGGACACATCGAACAGTATGTTCGAATTTCGAAGGTGTGTTGTTGAGAGGTTTCGCTGCTGAGTATTACTTCATTTAATGTCAAAAGGTGGCGGATATTTTGTAGGTTTGGAATTGTTTGAGTGGATAAAGTAATATTGTTATAATTGAAAATTAAGACATAAAATAAGAATGTATGATGTTGCTCGTTTTGCGTAAATTTTGTTGTATAAATTTTGATAAATCATATGTATTTGAGACGTGATAAGAAACGTATTGAATTTTGAGAAAATGCATGATCTCAGATTCAAGTTTTCAACTTATTCGCTCTTGAGAATATTGTTCTCATAATGAAATGAGAACATCCAAGTACTTATTTTTGAGAGTTCCATTTTTAACAGTGCAGTACTGCATTTGTATTTAAGAAGATAAATGCAACGAAACACTGAAGAGAGGGCATTTTTATAAAATGTATTTTTTATATTTTTATTTATTTATTTTTTTAATGTGTAAGCTGGGACAGGCATGCATAAAAAAAGTTTAATACATATTAGAGGATTTTTTTTTTGGGGGGGGGGGGGGGGGAGGTTGTTACTAAGAGCAACAAGGTGATTCAAATTCCTAATGAGTCAAAAATATATTTATTTACTTTCACTTTGCTATTAAATGGTGTTAATTAAATACTATTAAATAGTGTTTCTATGGTATTTTAAATGTTTTTAATTGTCAAAAAATATCTTTTTTTGTTTACATATGATTTCGATTTTCAGCAAGGATTGGTATTTTTTTTTGCCGAAAAAAAACAAGTTGGTTTGTTACAGAATCTGTCACTTACACCACTTCCACACAATATTTACGCTTACGCTCAACAGGAAATACACTAACAGCACCTCAGAAAGAAATTCGCCAAACAGGGCTTTTAGCTAGTTCTAACTCAAACTTTTATAAGCCAAAATTGATAATTGTCAGCAATCTTCTTTTGAAGATTTGATAATTAATCTTTATCGTTTGCTTTTTCTTTTTTTTTAAGTTCGAAGGATAATAATGTATTTCTTAAATAAATATATTTTTGAAGACTCAAGTTTACATTTCGAAAAATTAATTAGTAAATGTTGCATTAAAAATAAAAGCGAAACTTTTCATATTTTTTATGCAAATTTAGGATTTTTTATGCACCTTTCTTCATTCATATATAATGAACCTTCAAAATAACTTTATTGTGCTATTACAACAATTCAAATTGAATTATTACACAAAAATAAATATTTTTTCAATAGTTTTATTTTTATTTTGAATAAAGTTTCTCGAACGTTTGTTGTTATGGCAACAGTGAAAATATTAAATAAAAATGGAATTTCCATGTTATTTCAATGTAGACTAAATTTTTAGTTATTTAAATTTTAAATAAACTTCTAATTAAAAATTTTTAATGAAATTTGGAATGTAGCCTAAACTGATTTTTTGCTTCAAAATGACGTATTCCACTTGTTTGTGAGACTTTTGGTTCGTTCTGTGAAAGTGGGTGACAGACAGACGGACGGATGGGTAGGGTAGGGTATTTTACATATATATTCCGACTTGTGTGCTTGCTCAGTGAGCCGCTTATAAGTCTTCGTCAAGTAAGACAGACACAGAAAGATTTTTACTGTCACAAAGAGAGGAAATACACCCAGGGCGATGGCGGGAATCGAACCCGCGCCCGTTACAGCACGCAGACTGCTGGCCTGCGATGCTTACCACTCGGCCATCCGGGCCCCCAGACGGACGGACAGACGGACGGACGGACGGACTGCACGATTATAAAACCTTCCACTTTTTACGTTATAAACGTAGTGTGGAAGCTAAAATTCCCATCTTCCAATCAAACCCTTTTGCAGCCCAAACCGCAAATACCATAGCACGTATTACATCAACGACCTAAATTTATTGAGATTCTTTCTAAGAAAATAACAAATTCAAAATCAATCACTAAATTGGGAAGAAATCTTTTAGAGAAGAATTACTATACCACTGGCATAACCTCCATCATTATAAACGTTAAATATGCGCAAAAGTTTTTACTTTTAATAAAACATCGAATATTTAATATCAATGTGTCATTTTTTTAAATACAGTAAAAAGAAACAGAAGGTTTAATTTTAGTTCAGTTAACGTTTCATTTTACGTAAATTTAGGCTATTCATGAAAGGTTTTGTAATTTTCAACCGAGATCAATTAAGTGACTAGGCCGACCATAAGGAAAATTCTAAACTATGTGATAAAGGTTAGATATGTTAAATGCGTTGCATGCCAAGAGATGGCAGCACTAAAAGAAGGTGAAGGGAAAGTTTAAAAAAATAATTTTCCTATATAATAATGTAAGAAATAAAGTTCCAAATTCTTTTTAAGTAGGCTCTTTAATTCTTATAATATTTATATAATCCCTATCATATTTGCGAAATTTAGCAATTTTACTGTAGGATAATCTTTTAATTTAAATGCTTCAGGTGCGTCGTCCTTTTCAGATTTCATTCCTGCAGTTCTTTCGATCGGTGATCTGTTTCTCTAATCGAAGCTTGGGGAAGAGTGTATTTTCATCAAACATTTTTGTTGTCATTCAAGACCTAAAACATTCCGCCCTTCAGCTAGTCTGCCAATTTCAGCTTGTTTCTGAAGACAAATTTCCTGTCAGCTTTCACTCCTGCATTTCGTTTGACAGGTGCTCCAATTGGTGTTCTTTTTACGTGACATGGATTCACCAAACATTGCTCGAGAAATAATTTATTTTCATGTAGCTTATATATGTTAACAAATGAATGAAACCTGCCAATACGAAAACGAAACTGTAAAAATAAGCAAACCAAACTTCATTGCTGTTGTATAGTGAAGTGGAATGAAGAAGTTTAGATTGGCAAACAACCAATCAACAAGCTTTGTTTTAAAAGTTTGTTAAAAAAGAAAAAAATGGCGTTTGTTTATTTTGAGTAGGATACGCGGGAGGTCCCTTTAAATGTTATTCCAGGTTTTTCTTTGGTGTAGTGAAGTTTAAAATACTAATAACTTTTACCCCTTAGAATCATCATGTCTCATATAAAATTCTCTGATCAGAAAAATTCTAAAGTATCTCCCTCCATTTTGCCTACACTTTTCTGTCTAATATTTTTACTTATTTTCTGGCAGATAATCCAAAGTAACTTGGTTTGATATTTTTGCTTATTTATACTGTGGTTTATCAATTGCTTTAATATTTAATCTGATGTTTACATTTATTCAAGTTTTTAATGATTCCCATTAATTATGGTGGAAATAAAAAAACTAATGTGAACTTGTACTAAACTTAATATTAATGATTTAATCGAAGATGGTTTGTTGACTTGCAATTAATGTTTATGAATAACATTCAATGCATTTACATATCCATTAATGTGCTTTTAATACTAAGTGATACAATTTTAATTTTTTTAACCCCCAATATGTTTCAAGGTTTTAAACTATTAATTGTTAAAATGTGTATTTTTTTTTTTTTTGTGCCATAGTAGAAGAAGAAGGTAAAAAGCACTTGGACAATCTTACAGACGACAATCATATTAATTCAAATATTATGATTGTTACAGTTTTTTTTTTGTTTTTTTTTTTTGGTATTGCTTTGATATGGGGACCAAGCAATATAATTCAATTTTTGGCACAAACAACTTTATATATATCTGATCTTGCATGTCTCATGTACTGTTGTTGGACTGCTCACTTAACAATTTTAGAAAATATTGGCTTTTATTTATTGTATTATAAATCTTATTTAAGTCTGAAATTTGACTAATACCTACAATGTCCTATAAGTTAATATGCAAAAAAAAAAATGTTTTACAGAACCGTTTGGTGAACTTAAATGATACTATATAATTAATATACTTAAATTTACAATCCTACAGTTGAGTTGGAATTATTTAAGGTAGTTAATAAGTATAAATTTATAGTTAACTGTATATGTTGTTGATTTTAGGTCCGTGGATTCAAATTCTGAAGAGCCTTGCAGGAGGTATTCTGTTGGTGTACTATACATGGGAAATCATATATTTTGACAGCCAAGTGCCTGGGATCCAGCCAACATCTCCCTTGTCCCCTTCAACTATTAGGTAATATCGGTTAAATGCATTTACTTTTGTTAAACTATCTACTAGCATCTATTTTTGTTAAGTTTAAGAATCGTGACTGGATTCGGCGGCTTTTTGAAAATAATGTTGCCAATTCGAAATGATAACAAACCCCGGCACTTGCTGAGATATTTGCCATCTCGAAATGACCAAAAATACTATTTTGAAACAGCCGACTTAAAACAATGGAAAAATTCATTAAATTGCAGACCAGATTTATAAAATAAAGTTTAGCGTTAATGCAGAATTGATTTTAAAAAAAGTAAATCATTATTTAAAATCATTCAGCATATAATTAATAAATGATTATTATAAGAAAACGTCATAATAAATTCTATACATTTTAGATTTTAATAGATTAAAAATTCAAAATTGTCATTGCAATTAATTTTGCCAAAAGTTGCCATAATACTAATTTTTCGGGTTTACCAGATTTGGCATAAAATTGCCGGCTACGATTCTTTAGTTAAACCTTCATTAGCTACGTCATAATGTCCAGTTTCAATTTGTTGTTTGGGTGTTGCCAAACAAGGAAAAGCCAGAACAGACCTTTCCTTTTTTCACGGCTGTATCCGATAATGCAATAGATTTTTAAACATTTCCAGAATTGTTTCTTTTTTCGTATACCTAGTTAAAAAAAAATGTTTATTTTTTGCTAAAATTACTATTTTGGGTGTCGATTGAAGGTTAACTTCCAGATTATGTATTATATACTATGCATATATATTCTCGATCTAAACAAATTTTTCAAACAAATGCACAAATCAAAAAGTATGTTTTGTAAGTATTTTTGAAAAGTAAAATCCTATTTGTAATACAGTAGACCCCCCCTTAACCGGCCTCCGTTTAACCGGATCTCTGCTTTAACTGGGCTAAAAAATTCCACCCTTAAGATGTTTCGATTTTCGACTTGGCACCAATTCCTCGTATCTATAATAATAAAAGAAAGAGTCTGTCTGTGTGTATGTATGTCTGTGGATCGCAAAACACCTACTTAGAATGCTCTAAAAAATTCGAAATTTTTAATATAGATTCCTTTTAATACCTACGTGTGCACCTGAGGCTTAGTTTTTTCATATTTGTTCTATTTTTAGAGAAAATTCGAAATAACTGGAAAAAAATACACCACTTTCGCTCAAATCCGATAGCCTAAAATAATTCAAATTTGAAATGTTTATTTTATTCTTTTGCCATTATATTTAGAAACTACATTATTTATTTAAAAAATAATTTATTCAAGGATATCGCGGTAGGTCTGTTTATGATTATTTAATGTCTTCATTTTTTCGCCAAATGCATTGCCAAACTTGCTAAAATGTTACCTAAAAAAGCGCCAGATGGGTAAAATTTATTTTGTTTAAATAATTAATCTGGTTGGTTTCTCCAAGATCATCGTGATTGACCTGAAAATGTCAGGGTTTGTAGCTATATCTATATTTTCTCGCCAAATTATTACCAAAAATGTGCCACTGACCTAAGAGTTTTTTTTGGGGGGGGGTTTTCTGGCTGTTACAAAGTCATCGTGTTCTAGAGCTGTACCAAACTATCAAAGACTGTTGAATCTTCATTTTTGCGCCAAATATGTTATCAGAATGACGGAAGGAGTGCAAACATTTTGTATCCTCAAGTTCTTCTACATTAATGTTCGAATCTGACAAACCACTGGTTTTGCTAAATTTCAGGTAGTCAATCTTATTGAAGCAGAGAACAACTTTTCAATATTCTTTACGACACCCATTTTCCATTAAGTTAACGGGTTCCCAGCAAGGCGGGACCATACTGCTAGTACTATATAAAATAACCAGTAAAATGACGTCTTATTTCAATTGTACATGTATTTCATAAGGCAAGTATCATCAATAAACAAAAGTGCAGTCAAATAAGCATATAAATTTTAATTTATTTAAATTCTCCGGTTTAACCGGATTTTCGTTTAACCAGCTTATCCTCGGTCCCGTTTAGGCCGGTTACGAGGGAGTCTACTGTATTTGTAATCAAATGCCAAAAAGTGATTTTCAGATCTTCTTCCATCAACCCATTTCCTTGCTTAAAGTTTAAAATGAGCTCGGTATTTAAGAATGTATAAAACAAAACATCCATTTGAATGAATGTCAGGTCTCAGGAGGTTGAATAATTTTAATATTAGATTTAGTATGTGTTATTTTGCTAATTTATTATAATTATATATTTATTATTGTTTCATTATATTTTATTATTAATTTGACTTATTTTAAAAACAATCTGATACTAGCAAAATGCTTAACTTCTACTGTGAATATTTTGATTGAATACATACATATTTGTATGTTCTAGCAAGTTAAAGGGAAATATTCCACTTTATTAACTAAAAAAGTATAATTTTAGTATCAAATCATGCTTGTTGTATTTTACATATTTCAAAGCAAATAACACGTTACCAATCATTTAAAGAGAAAAAAAGCTTCCTTACAGTTCACATTTGCTGTCCAAAAAAATTCTGTCATATTGCAGAAGATTGTTGGTTTTTCACTTAGCTTTCTAAACTTTTAATATCAGAAATTACTACATTAAGTAATAACTATGATGCACTATGAAATAACTATGACTATGTATTAACTATGGTGAAAATAAAAAAAGTGAGAGACCTTAAATATTTTTGTTTGATTACATCGAAAGTGAATTGAACCTACTTAATTATGCATTCTGCTTTTTTAATTGTAACGCTGAGTGTTTGTTCCTGTCTTGATTACAAAGCTGTAAACAATATTTTGACAACTGATACGGGTCCTTTCTTTTTCTATGAACCTTTTAAAGAACTATTTTGAACCAAATGGAATATTTAAGAAGTTAAATGATGCACACACAGTAATAATTAACACAACCAGTGATGAATGTTCCACCCTTCCCCAAATTTTAATTTTATGATTTTTGATGACCTTATTAAAAGAAAGCTAGGTTTGAAATCCCTTTGATGTCGCTATGGATAAGTTTTAATTTTATAAAATATTTGCTGTTTTTTATCTGGATTTCATACTGATTTTACTATGCAAGTCTTGCACTACATTAGGATTACGATATTTTATGTAAAACCTTTCTGAATGCACTAGAACCAGACAAGAGTATTGATGCTCATCAACATTATGGGAATCTGTGAAATAAGCACCAAATTGTTAGTTTTGGTTAAGAGGGATTGTCAGTCCTATACTGCTAATGCATTAGTTTTGGAATCGCAGCCTCCACAGAAGTATTGCTTTGCCATGTTATACCTTTTACCCCAGGTATGGGAATCAACATTTGAAATGAAAATTTTATCCAGTTATTTGATTATATGTTTTTGAAGTTTTAAAATCCTAAAAATATTCAGGAGATGGCGACAATACTTTAAAAACTTTATCGATTAATAATTAAATAACAGTTATTTTCTTTTCAGTCTTGTTTTAAATTAATGTTATGATGATTCCCATGCCTGTGAAAATGGGATAACATTGCAAAACAATTCTTTTGGAAATTAGGTTAGGTTTGAATTATCGTCGCACTGGTGCTACGCGAAGGCTATTGCTGACGGGCGTCATATTTTAGAACCACAGTCAAGTGACTATCCGATACCTGAATAGGCACCCAACACAACCGTTAAATTATTTTGCAAAAGTTGTGATTTCAAAACTAATTCATTAGCTCTATGGGACTAACAGTCTCCCTAAATGTATTTTTTTTAATTCTGAATTCAACTACCTAATTAAATATCCGTGCTACCTAGACAAGTTGTTTATATTTAATTTTCACTGATCATGGTTACACCAACTAACTTTAACTCTTTTTTAGTACATTTGCACTTATTGAGTTTAACAAATTATTTCCTTTTTATAGATATGACTCAGGAAGCACTCTTCATATGAATTACTACATGGCCTTAATCCATGGTGCCTTCTTCGCTCTTTTCCTCAATTGGTGGACGTAGCAAAGTTCCTGGAAATTGATACCATCAATTTGTGAATCAATATTAGAGATAATTAGGCATTACTTTTTGTTATTTCTTTGATAGTTTTTATTATATGTGTATTTTTTTTTTTTTTTTGGATTGGTCCTTGTTAATCATAATTATTTTTAGTTGTTGATCATTTTTAAAAGAGTGTTTTGTTTCTGTGCAAAATATAATATGCCATTTTTAAATAAGCTTAATTTTTAAATTGACTATTTTCAATAAAAAAAATCTTTTCAATCATAAAATCAATCTAAACTGATGACTAATCTAAATATGTCAATAACTTCAAATTAAATTGTTCTTAAATTTCTGTTGTTCTTTTATTTTTCTGATATTTTTTTCATAGTTTTAGTTATTGTTTAAGCATCCACATCATAGTTAAATGACACGTTTAGATTAAATCGCATATGATTCAGCTTAATTTAGCCACTGTAAATCTGCTTCAATAAGTTAACTTGCGTCATCAATGTAATTGACAAAAGTATTTACTGGTTATTTGTTTGTTTGTTTTTTTAATTATTATTATTTCTGTAACTTTTGATTGCCTAAATGTTAATCTGTTTCAGTAAGTTAACTTGCTTCATGAATGTAATTGACAAAAGTATTTACTAGTTATTTTTTTATTATTGTTATTTCTGTAACTTTTGATTGCCTAAATGTGTCAAAGACTGTTCCCCAAAAAATTATATAATTAATTGAAAGGCAATAATCATTGATTTAGAAGAGCTTTTATCAATACATGCATACACCCTCAACTGTCTATTGTAAACTTAAGGGCATTTTATCATGTTGACTGCTATAATAGGTATAGAACATTGTCATTGGTATAGACTTATGTGAAAGAAAATCCTGCTTCTAAACCAATTAGTTACAATGAAAAAGAACTAACCCTTCTTCATATTCGAAAAAGTAAAAGCTTAGTTCGAGGTCGTAAAAATACAAGCAATTATTCCTGGCTTTTTTCAACTGTATAAAACCAGGACTAATCATTGATTCTTAAGAGAATTAAATTCATGTTCAGTTAGATATTTTCTAATTTTACCTAATTATTATGGGTAACTTTTTGGTGTAGAATTTTTTAATGCTCTTGAGTAGCCTGCTCAGATTTGTTTAAGTGATTATTTTTTTGAATTTTAAATCAGAATTAAATTTTTTAATTCATGTTTTATTTGCATAATTTTTGTTTAAAAAGCTATAAAAAAAGGAAACGGAGACTATTTGCAATTTTTTAATAGCTGGATAGTTCAACGACAAACTTAACATACTAGGACATGGAGTACGTCTGGTCATATTGCACTTGAGACAAAATATTAAATTTCTTCGTAATTTGAAATAGAATGTGTTTTCAAGTCATGCGAAGTATTATTCCAAGCACAATAAGATTGGTTTCAAAAGTGTTATATCTAATTTTCTATGCTCTATTTTCTCAATTGAATAAAATGATGGATACATTATTCTGTAATCACCTTAAATTGGTTTGTGGTGTTATCAGCAAACAAATTTATTATTTTTTTGCATTCCTACAAACTTATAGTTGGATTATAGTTGTCATCAATAGGCAAAAGATCCACTTCACAATAAAACAATACTAACATAAGCTTTTTAATTTATGCATAGAAGTTCCTCAAGTCCAGGATTACTAGGCGTCAATAAAATATCATGAAAATGGCTGAATGAAATAGATAAATCGGCTAGTGTCTAATCACTAAGACCATGTTTTTCAAGTTTTCAAAAGAATTAAGTTTAATATTAGCTTTTTTATTTTGTTACATGATGCCTTATTTTAAGGGTGTTGCATGTTTTGTTAAAACATAATCAACAATTATTATTTTTCACTGCATGCTATTAGTAGGACAAGAAACTAAATGAAGAAATAAATGAAGTTTTAAATATAGATCCGAATTTAATATCATTAAAAAAAAAATCCGAAACCTTGTCTTGTTATTGTTTATGTGATACTCTTTATTCAGAGACAATGTTAGCGTTTCTATGACAGAACAACTGAAATATATTTTTTGCAAGCAACATGCTTTATCCTTGTAAACAATTTAAAGCTCTATCTTGTGTTTAGTAAATTCCAAAAAAAGTCAATTTAGTCAGAATATTGTTCCTACATTTTATTCATTTTGGTTTAATGTAAAACTATTAAAATTTAACAACTTTGAAATTGACATCAAATTCTTCAATCAAGTTCCCTATTCAAGGAAAATTACAAGCTTCTATTCACAGTCTTACTGTGTTTTTAGTAATGGTCAGATTTCTAAGTGGTCTACAGTCTCATTCGGTACATTTGAAAAAGAACTGCAGTTTTTTAAATCATTTAAAAGCTAACATTAAATTTATTATTTATGTAAACTACTAAAATTATAATTTTAACTAAAGTCAATGAACTTATAGGTTTTAAAAAAACTAATTAATTATACATTTTAGTAACTATTTTTTTAAGTACTATTTATTTTTAAAATATGAGCAGAAATTACTGCATACACTCTTGATTTGCTTATTATACATATCATAAGTGTCAAATGCACCCAATTTTTTTCATTTTGTAATTGGATGTGTTCTCTTTTTTAACATTTTGATCTTTATAATTCCTTATTTCATTGAAAAAAATTAAAAATCGTAACACACTTGAATTATTTAAAATTATTTATATCGTATTCATGTAAGTATATTTTTTCTCGCATTCAGCGATTCATTGATTGCTTCAGTTTCACTCTCAAAATGGCCTATATTGAAGAGAATAGAAAACCGATACAGAAAAAAAACTTTCATTTCTGTGCAAGCTTTCTTTAACAAATTATTTGAGCAACCAACAGCCCAGCAAGATGTTGTCATTTTAAGAATTCAATGTGTAAAATATTCTTAAAAAACTCATTTTGGAGTCATTTAGAGTTGCCATTCACAGCCTGCTAAATAGCAGGGGCTTTTTTAAAGTTATGTGGTATGCAACGAATTTCTGCCTTTCTATTGTCAATTTTAAATGGGTATGATATTCTGTGACAAATAATTAAAAAAGATTTAAGAAACATACAAATGTAATTGTTATTTTAAAATGTAATTGTTTATTTATTTAAATATGAGGTGCAAATTTACAAGTAAATCATAGTTATCTTACAAACCTTTTCTTGAAAATTAAAGTGGTTTATTCTATTATTATACTGTGCATGCATTATTTTTTTTAATCATAAATATTATAATATTGTACCAAATCAAACAAATGTTTTTATATATTGTTCCATGTGTTATGTGATGTAAAACAAGTACAATTCCATATTCCTTTCCTGTAAATACTGTTATTTAGTTTTTATTTTATGCACGTTGTGGAATGCTGTGATCTGATAGTATTTTTGTATTGCCAAATAAAGTAAATTATGATTTAAATGCTGTTCTAAAGGCTATTTTTTGTCTTTTTTTTTTATTTTGTCTTTTTAAACAAAATGTAAGATGTCGTTATTCTCTAAAATAATGTGGATACAATCAATCGTATTGAAAGTTATGAATTGAGACTGAAGTCTTAAAATAAGTTTTTGAAAGATTTGACTTATTTCACGTGTAATTGATGAGCGTGATGGAATAACGTGCCTAGTGACATTTTTGAAAAAATTTAGATTTTTTTTGTATCAATGAACATGTTATTCCCTCCTTTAAAGATAACTTAAAGTTCATGAAAAGAAGGGGATCTTGTTTAGTTTATTTTTTCCTTTTGCAAGTGCTATTATTAACGTCGTATGCAAGTGCAAACAGAAAACTTTAAAGTTTGTTTTTGCTTCTAAGCACGTTCTTCCTCTGAGCCCAGCAATAGTTTTATTCTAAATTTGCAAAACTACCTTAAATATATGTGTTTTTAACAGTAATGTAATAATTTTTTTTGAAAAACATGTATATTTTTTGCAGTTGTTGCACACTACTAAAAAAAAAAAAAATTTGTTTGTGTGTGCTATAAACTTTCCAATTAAGTTCATAGTATAGTAACAGATCTCTCTATAGAATTCCAATGGGGAACTTTTGGCCTTGTTTTTAAATAAAGTAATGGACAAGGGAGGTTCAAAACAATATCGTCCTCGTCAATTGTCACTATATTGGCTATGTCGTCCTCATCAACATGTCATCTAAATTTGGCTATGGAAATGTCTTTGTTATGCTATTATATTTAAGAAATTTTACAGTAATCCCTTCTCGATTCACCTCATTTTCAGACTGAACTTGTCCCAAAAAGTGCTTACCGTGAGGGTTTTTTTTTAAGGCAACAAGAATGTAGCATCCAGCAGAAAGGTCAGTTTTTGGTATTTCTAATTCAAAAACCTCTGGGATATTACCCTCAATTTGATTGTTTAAACTTTCGAAATCATCCTTATCTGAACTGACTATTTCTAGATAAAAACTGGTAGATGGTGCTTCAAGTGAAATCCTGTTACCTTTACAAGTATTTGGTTTTCTGGATGTCTTTTGGTTTGCTTTCTTTCTTCTTTAAGGGATCCGATACCTCAAAATCGCGAAAAAATCCTTTTTTTTTAATTTAAAATAATGTTTGGATATTTCTTAACATTTCAAAAGAAACCGCTCAAAATATAAGTTTTATTTTTTTATATGTAATTCTGTAAGATTTGTTTAATATAAAACACATTTTAAAATTTATGAAACTTTAGCCAAAACTAAAATAACTTATATTAAACATAAAGCTATTTGAACGCATTGGGATTAGGCTTGCGCGGCAAATTTTGAGGTCAAAATTGAAAAAATGACCAAGAAAATGACTTTATATTGTACAAATATGTACAAACAAAGACTTATACCTAAATTCTCAGCTCAATTTTAATTTTAAACGATCATATCTCTGTTCGCGTTTATTCAATTTTAGGATTATTAAAAATGCTCTCTAAGAATTTTTTAATTTTATAAGTACATTAATAATTTTTTCTTTATCTACAAACGAATATATTTTAAACAAAAGTATGCATTTGGATTTTTGAAATCTGTCACACATTTTTTAAAAAAAATTCTTAAAGTTGAAATTTCCTTTTTTTCCCCCTGCATTTTTTGGCAAAATTGCTACAAATATTTTTTTTTTTAAAGTTGTCCATTTTAATCGAAATATAAATGCCTACTTTGGTTTGAATTATCTTCCAAATGTTGTATAAAAATGCGTGTTTAAAATATTGAAAAAAAATGGAGAAGAGGGATTTGAAAATTTTTAAAAACTTAACAAAAATTTAGTTTTAAAAAAAAAACAGACTTAGATAAAATGTTAATAGTTGAATTGTTTTTAATATATGCTTAACAAGTGAAAAAAATTTGGAATGTGTAAGTACAAAAACAAAAAAAAAATATGTTTGAGGTATCGGACCCCCTTAACTCCCTTTTATACTTCATAGTTATCTCTTGTTCTTAACATAGTAAAGTATTCATTACTTGTGATACATTCTGCAGTTTTTATTACTTTCCTTTTTACTTTCTCTCTAGGTTCAGATTGAACTTTCTTGAGCAATAAGTTTTCGAATAACTCAATTTCAAATTGATATACTTCTCGAGTCTGATATACCCCACTAGTATTTGATATTATACTTATATCATGAATAAATATTATTATCATGAATAAAAAAATATGAAATGCCATTTCCTTTTATTCATTTTTTAATATTTATGTATGTTTTGCGCAAGGAAAATGGGGTGTTTGGGATTATCACACTTACCCCATATCACTTAAGACAGTTACTCACAACTGATATTTTAAGGGGTAACTGTGATTGTACTTCCATACTTCACAACATGTGAAATAATAAACTAAAACAGTTTTATAATTTACCTTTATTCTTTTTACTAACAGAGAAAGAAAAAACATTATTTTTATAAAAAATATGACATTTATGGAATTTGGAAGAAAACATTTCGAATTTGAAAAAAAACCATGACAGTTGCACTTAAATTCAAAAGCTCAAAACTATCTTTAAACTATTGTTTAAAGTCACTATTTCTTTTTAGTTTAAGTAAAAGTGGTCTAATGTTATATTTTGCAAACTTTCAGTATTGTATAAAAAAAATTATGTTCCCTCTAGAAGTATTTCATCCTGCAATGACTTTTCAGCTCCTATATCTTTCTTTACATTCATATATCTCTATCCCTGTATTTACTGTTTCACTTTGCTAACTGTGTACCAACGCAAATGATGAGCCTGAACCTAAGTATTTATAAAAAGTTTGGTAACTTAGCCAAAACGGGCATGTCTGGAAACGATCGTGTAAACTTTTCAATAGTTCAGCAGATTGTTGATGTACCAGTAGATTGTGTTTTGTCCGGTTGTGGTCTGCTGTACTTCACAAAGAGGGATTTGAATACAGTTCTTGGAACTTTGGTGATTTATGGACCGATTCTTTTACAGATGAATCTACTGAAACATCTTCTGTGAGATGAGTAAAAGTTTATGGCTTTCAAGAGGTGCTGCTTTTAAACCAGCTTAAGAGCATAATTTTGAATTAGTTTTATTCACTTGCGTTTTTGATGTTGTTTAATAAACATCATTAGTTGTTTGATTGTATCATCTTCAATACAAAAGTACCCCAAATGACAAATGACAGTGATTGCGCCCTCTAGAAGGGAAGAGTGTATGCTTTATAGCAGATTACGCAGCTCACTAGAAGAGACACAAAAAGAAGGACGCCTCAAACACATCGACAAATAACAACATTTATTGGCAAACACAAACACCCATGCCTTTGCTGGGATTCGAGCCCGAACCCAGCAGTTCCAAAGGCTAGCACTGTAACCATTGCGCTGGTGGGCCGGCACAAAACTACCCCTAGTGCCGTGTAGATGCTTTAACGAATTCTTTAACATTTAATGGTACTGTCATTGGGACATTGTGTAATTGCATTTTAAACACTGGACTGAAACTATGACATAATAATTGTTTTAAACAAACTGAAAAATTGAATCTTTACTACTAGAACAGACTTTTTTTCAGAGCTTTGTGAATTTTGGTCATGAAGAACGCAGTGGCCGTAAAACCCAAAACTGATTTACCGACTCTCTTCGATAAAGCCTTGGTTTCCTCGGAGTCTGTCGCCAGAAAAATGCGACCGCTATTATACGTGGATGACGTCACTCTACCGGCCACCGCTTCATCGGAACGTTACGTTGACACGAAACTGGAAACCTAGCGAACTCACTCAACTAACTCTGTTGTTGTTTTAGTTTTCGTCTTTGCATGTCAAAAATGGAAAATTTAGGTTCTTCGTGATTTCTCACAAAATCAATTGGCATTTCTTCCTCGGGAAGCGTAAAACCACTCTCGCCTTCCGTCATTTCCTCAAATTTTTAATTTTTGGCAAGCACACCAAGCAACAGACAACAGAAAAAACGTTGTCATCAGGATTTCCCCAACGCACTCAACAGCAACTCAATCTGGCGGTCGTCGGCAACGCTCCCGAGGAAACCACTCTAGCGTAATCAATGTCAATAGTTTGTATGACGTCACTTACCGCATTTGTCCGACCGCTTAAAACTGTTGACGGACTCCGAGGAAACCGAGGCTTAAAGCTAGAAGGCGAACTACGTGCACCGGACAGTTTAGGTTGTATCCAGGCTTGTGATCTCGTGGGGCGATTTCGACGATGTTTTTAATACTTTCCACTTATTGACACATTTAGCTAACTTTAGAAAATCACATTCCGCACATTTTAGAAAACGCATCTCATTTGCAATTACTCTCTCAGTTACATCAATTAACTGTCATTATTAATGTACAAAAAATTTAAGTTTAACCCTTATTCTCATGAAGTAGCATATATGCAACCTTTGGTTTTCCTCTAATTTCGGTATGTTAATTGACGTCAGCGAGTATGTTTGCATTGTTATTTGTTAGAAGAACAACAGAAGCTTCGTTCAGAGTGAAAAAACTGTGCAAAGTTAAAATTATTTTTGTTTTAGAGAAAGGTAACTTGTTGGGTTTTTGTGTTTGTGCATCATTGTCTCGTTGTCTCTACAAGGCAAGTTCATTGAATTATTTTTATATTAATTTTGTATGTTTTTTACTTTGAAAAATATTTTTCACATTTCTAATGTTCTCTAGTTTTAAAACATTGTTTAAGTTGTTCTATTACCACTGTTTTTGGAAAAATGCAAGCTAAAAACTGAAGGTTGCATATATGCTACTTCATGAAATTAGGGTAGTCATTGACATGATCAGTTGTTACTTACACTTGAATATGTTTAGCTTCCACACTACGTTTATAACATAAAAAGTGGAAGGTTTTATAATCGTTAAGTCTTTCCGTCTGTCTGTCTGTCACCCACTTTCACAGAACGAACCAAAAGTCTCACAAATAAGTAAAATATGTCATTTTGAAGCAAAAACTCAGTTTAGCCTTAATTTCCAAATTTAATTTTAAAAAATTAATTAGAAGTTTATTTAAAATTTAAATAACTAAAAATTTAATTTACATTGAAATGACATGCAAATTCCATTTTTATTCAATATTTTTTCACTGTTGCCATTACACCAAGCGTACGAGAAACTTTATTAAAATAAAAATAAAACTCTTAAAAAAAATTTATTTCTATGATACGAATGATATGAATTCAATTTCGATTGTTGTAATAGCACAATAAAGTTATTTTGATGGTTCATTATACATGTTGGAAGAAAGATGCATAAAAAATTCTATATTTGCATAAAAAATATGTTAAGTTTTGCTTTTAATTTTAAAGCAAAAATGTTACTAATTTTTTTTTCGAAATGTTAACTTGTGGCTGAAAAAAGATATTTATTAAAAAAAAAAACATAATTATTCTTCGAACTTCAAAAAATTATCAAACGATAAAGATTAATTATCAAATCTGCAAAAGAAGATTAAAGAAAATTATAAATTTGGGGAAGTTAAAATTTTTTTTTGTTTTTTTATGCATCTTTCTTCATAAATATATAAAAAAAACATCAAAATAACTTTATTGTTCTATGTATTAAAAAATTCAAATTGAATTATATCAAAAAATAAATATTTTTTAAAGAGTTATTTTTATTTTAAATAAAGTTTATCGTATGTTTGATGTAATGGCAACAGTGAAAATATTGAATAAAAATAGAATTTGCATGTTATTTCAATCTAGAATAAATTTAGAACTAGCTAAAAGCCTTGTTTGGCGAATTTCTTCCACCAATGTCTTTTGTAAAAAGTGTAATTTAAGATTTTGTTTGACAAAAAAGCGGAATTGCTTTGAGCCAGCACATGATTAAATATAAAAATATTGTGTATGGATGTATTGTACATAATTGTATGTAGATGTAAATAGTTTTTTTCTTTGTTTCATTGATATTTATATTTAATAAAAAAATCATTAAAGTAATATTTGTAAGTAGTATAATTCTTTTTTTTTACTTGTACTGCCTTTATCAGTTAACACAAATACAACTACAAGCTATATCAATCAGTTACCCCAATCTCATGAAGTAGCATATATGCTACCTTTTATAAAACTCTAATTAATTGCTGCACTAATTATTTTAGAAAGGTTGTGGCACTAAATAATCTTTATTTTAGCTGTAAAAAAACAGAAAAAATTTGAAAATTAAAAAAAAAAATTAAAAATCGATGATCATGAGAATAAGGGTTAAGTAACAAAATGTGGTGTAGAATTAGCTTTCCAAACTTCAGGCACACTGTTTTTTAAAAAAAACTGTTTTGCGAATATTATACTTTCATGATTAATTTTTTTATGTTTTCCACTTCTTTATCAAGGAAAATTAAAATATCTGCTCAATGATGAGTCTTGTAAAGACTAGCAAATAAATACACGTTCTTCGCACGGACTAAAAAAAATTCAAAACGATCCTAGTATATGTATCATTTAATCCATTGTAGGATGGGGCCCGGATGGCCGAGTGGTAAGCATCGCAGGCCAGCAGTCTGCGTGCTGTAACGGGCGCGGGTTCGATTCCCGCCTTCGCCCTGGGTGTATTTCATCTCTTTGTGACAGTAAAAAATCTTTCTGTGTCTGTCTTACTTGACGAAGACTTATAAGCGGCTCACTGAGCAAGCACACAAGTCGGAATATATATGTAAAATACCCTACCCCTACCCCATCCATTGTAGGACAATAAGCTTATGTTTATTGTTTCCTCTCGAGTAAAGAATCCTTTGGGTTCTATACTCTAGCTAGGATCGCGCTTAATATGCGGAAGGTCCCAGGTTCGGGTCCGTGCATCGCCGAAATAGCTGCCGACCTATAAACGGCCCGTGCAGCCCAAAAATGTCCGACGAATAATACCCCGTGTAAGGGAGTGCACGTTAAATATCCTTCAAAGTCCTAACGCTGCGTACGATGTCGCCCTTAACGGTTGCGTTGGGTGCCTATTCAGGTGTTGGCTCGTCACCTGACTGTGGTTCTAAAATACGAAGCCCGTCGCCAATAGCCCTCGTGTAGCTCTAGTGCGACGATAATTCAAACCCAACCTAACCTAGCTAGGATCGCTTTAACTTGGTTTCTTGACGGCAAAAGGAAGAGAGGTTGACCAAGGCTGACGAGGCGACGAAACATCTTGAAGGAGAGAGACCATCTTGGTTGGCAAAGCTGGGCAGTTGCCAGCGAGGCCGCACTGAACCGGAGGAACTGGGTTAAAACAATTGCGGCCTCAAGCGCCTATAAGGCGTGACGAATCTCAAGTAAGCAAGCAATAAGATGACTTTGATAACTTTAAAACCTCAAAAGTTTCATGGTAGCTACACATCGCGCATGCACAATTTTCTCTGAACCATCCATGCTTTAGAAATTTATTACTTTACTCTTGTCTAGACATGTTAACAAAAAGTATGAAAGGCTAGCCAAAGATGGCATCGCCTTCATAAAAAAAAAAGAATGTTTAACATGAGATTGATAGAATTGAATATTTAAAAGGGTACGGACAGAATGACGGACATACTTATCTTATCCTGTTAATATGTACTTTTCATCTTGTATTTAATTCTTAGGCAAAAATTCTAGCACACAGATGTTTCACATTTTATCTTCAAATTTGAAAGCAACAATAAATGTAGTTTAATTCATTTTGTGTAAAAAAATATTGCATTAAAATGCTATTAAAATTAGCACTCATGCAAAAAAAACCATTGAGGTTAACTTTACCAACTAATAAAAAAAAAACTTTTAAACATTTTATATATTACAGCCAATGTCATAAATTCAGCCATATTTAATGATAATCAATAAAAATTAGTTTTTATCGGTTCATTTTGTCACATTTAAAAATATTACAAATTATTTCCGTAACATCGTATTAAAATATTATTTTCCAATAAAGTTTTGACAGTTTCATTAAAAGCTGTTTTTCATTATTAAAAGCACTTTTTATCCTAAAAATGCAGAATTTGTTTGACCCTTATACTTGATGGTGCTTCATTTTTGGACCTATTAATTTATATTGTCAACTTTGTATTCATAATTTTTTAAACTGATACCGATTAAACTTTAATGCATTGAATTCCAGGCGAAAACTTATTTACCTAACATGCCCATTTTTAGTTTCTATAGAAACTACCACCACAAATTTGTTTAATAATTGTTTAAGTAAGTGCTGTTTACATTAAACCAGTTAACAATTTTTAACTTAACAAAAATATCCATTTACTATATGAATTGGAAAATTTATTGACAAATGCTTTATATAAAAATCTATGGTCGAAATTAATATCTCAACGCCACATAAAGGGTTTATGCATAGATATAAAAAATAGCAGACATGCCCATCGATTGCGCAATCCCGTAAAACGCAATACAAACCCCGCGATTGTGTGATGAAGCCTCTCTTTTCGCCATTTTTGCAATGCATCACGGGATACTGGTTCCAAAAAAACTGCTTTTGCCGAAGAGTTACATGCAATAAAAATTGCATTTTTAATATGCTTCTTTTATGAATATATACCTCATGTCCTGCCAGAAATTATCAATACAAATCCAGCTTTAAACCTATGCTAGCAAAACTTCTAAAAAGTTTTAATTAGTTAAAATATATATTTTTTATTAGTTGAATTTACTCATAGTGCCATCTGGTGGCTTATGGCATATCATGGGCGAGGGCTTGCGAACTGCCTTATGGGATACTGGTTCAACAGTTGCTTCACCTTTTCCCCTACGATCAGATCTGCTACTTTCTATATCTATGAGTTCATGAAACTTAATTTTATACGCACGATAGAATTGAATGTAACAGCAAACTGGGAAGAAGTAAATTTCTTTATTCTTGGATAGGTAACTCTGGCCGTATTGCTTTCTTTTAAGTGCTCATAAATCTATTAGAATTTACTTAAAGAATATTTATTATCTTTAAAATCTAATGCGTGTTTTATATAAAGCATTTCTATTTCTCTATTTCGTATATAATACTTATCATAATACTTATGTAAGAATTTCGCACTGAATTCGTATCACAAAAATAAATATTGATTTAAATTGGAACTTGGGTTAAGCTACTTTACCAGTGTGGTTATGAGATTGCTTGTTTTCTAAGGAACTCTACAAAAAGGTGTTAAATTTAATAGAAATATCCTGGTTTAAGTGTTTCATCAATATAACTATATTATTTTGTGTATAAAAACAACGATTAAACCTAAATTGGGGGAAAAATCGACTACAATATTGAACCATGAGTAAAGTTAGTCCGTTTTACACTTACACTTACCAAGATACAATCGAAGACTTTGGATTTCTTCTTATATTTATTAATTACTTTGGGAATCTAAACTTCAAAGGACATAAAACGTATAAATACATTATAACGTTACTAATTCCTACACTTTTGCATTTTGAATTCGGAGATTACGTTGCATGGGTTTTAAAGTACGTCAATGCTTACTGGTTTTCATGGAAGATTGAAGCAGTGGCTTTCATAAGTTTTACTACGCGATTACTCGCATGGCATTCAATGCGAAGAAACTCTGAAAATGTCATTGAAACTATGGTAAAAATTAAAAATATATCATCCAAACCTTTGAATATTCGAAGTTTGAACTGTACAATCGTGGTAATATCTGGAGTAATGTTACTGCATTGTATCATACTTACTTGGATCGCGGATTATTATGAAATTAATTACCAGTTCGAAAGCTTGCTATACGGTGTCAAATTTCATCAAAAGTGGGTAAGAAATCTCTGCCACTTTCTTAAAACAATGTTTAGTTACTTTCTACCTGAAGCGACAGTGACACTGACACTCGGTATATATTTGGTTTTGTGCCACAAACTTTCAACTGTCATTAAAGATTTCTGTAAAGAACTTAATGCTCAATCATCTTATTCGGTTCTTAAGAATCCAAAACAGCTTTTCAGCAAATTCTTCAGAATCCTTGACGTAATAAAGACACTGCAAAGTTCATTTTCCAACACTACATTTTGCCTGAGTATTTCCTACTTATCACATTTATTCAGCATGCTGTCGGGTTTTCTTCTATACAAAGATGATGACCAAATTTCAACAATGATTTTTGATTACATATTCCGCATTTCACTAGTGTTCATATCCCTCTTTTTAATGTACTACTTTTCTGACTCAATACCAACACAAATAAACAATCTGAAGTCAATTGTACGCACCAAGTTTGGCACATTGGCGACGAATGATGCATCTTTCGAGAACCGCGTAAATTTCTTGTTCGTCCAGCAGATCGTTGATGTACCGGATTGTGTGCTGTCCGGCTGCGGAGTGCTGTACTTTACAAAAAAGAATTTTCTAACTGTTTTCGGGTCTTTGGTGACATACGGACTTATTCTGGTACAATTAAACAAACCGACTCTGCCAATGTGACTGAATAGCAATAGTTACTCTGCGACAGAACAATCATTTCTACACTGTAAGAAATCTTCAACAAAATATTTTTGATATTTTTCTACGAGTGACAATGTAGGCCAACAAATTCATCTGTCAATGTCAAAGTAAACAACACTTGTATTGCGAAAAAACTAATTCACTTAAATTGTGATGATGTGTCATTGTGATTGCAGTGTTTTTGGGTCTTTGGTGACATACCGACTTATTCTGGTACAATTAAACAAACCGACTCTGCCAATGTGACTGAATAGCAATAGTTACTGCAACACAACAATCATTTCTACACTGTAAAAAGTCTTCAACAAAATATTTCTGATATTTTTCTACGAGTGACAATGCAGGCCAACAAATTCATCTGTCGATGTCAAAGTAAACAGCACTTGTATTGCGAAAACACTAATTTACTTAAATTGCGATGATGTGTCATTGTGATTGCAGTGTGTTTGGATCTTTGGTGACATACACACGTACTTATTCTTATATAATTAAACACACGTGGAACCGACTCTACTAGTGTGACTGATGAAGCAGCAGTAACTACAGCTAGATAATAATAAATTCTACGCTGGTTAGTTATCTGAAACAGAAACTACTTTATTGTGTTCGATGCAAAATTTTCAGCTTTCATTCAATCACCGTGTGAATTTTAAGTTCTTTATTCTTTTTCACTCAAAATGGAATCACTAAAAAAATTTGTTTTTTTAAATCATATTTAAAAAAAATTACTGTGTTTTTTATACTGTGAAATATCCTAAATTTAAATCAAAGAATTATATGCAAGCAACAAAATATAAACAATTCAATATGATATAGCTTATAGTTCTTGAGAAAAAGGTTCCAAAAATTAACATGGGCGAGATAGAACCCTCCTACTCCCTCCTTCAAATTACAAACTCAGCTTATCGAAGTTCTTGGCTCACAGAAGTTAGGAAATGTTTACACGGTACAATTTTGTCGAACTGATTTACAGAACTTTTGCTCTTTATGTAGAACTTTTTAAAATAGCAAAGGTACAACATTACCATTTGTTTGAATAAATAAGAAGAAAAACTTTTTATTTCAAACACAGAAATATATTGGTTGCCAAGGGGCCCCCGGGCCCTTCCAGACAGCAAATAAAATTAACAATCAAAATCATTAAGGAAAATTAAAGATAACATTTCAAATTTCACCCAAATATAAAGGGGAACAAAACAAAAACTAACAAAAAAGTCAAACTATTTATTTTTTACTATTGTGTAACGTTACTATGACGATAACTATTAACGTTTATAATGAATGGGTTAAACATAATATAGGTAGGCTTTAATGAACTTTATTGTAACTAAAACTTTATCGGAATTTTCAAGGGGGAACCACGCGGCGCCATGTAGAATATGAAAATCAATAATCTGGCTGCAAATAAACACATTTAGGTTATTTAAAATGTTAATACTACTCAACGTCAGAATATTAGAATATTCCAAATATTTGAGTTTTTCTCATCAAAAAGACACCATTTCTTACCGAATATGCAAAGTAGACGCCTCCTTGAAGTTAGCATATATTTTAAAGATATCTATCAACCATATATTGTTTACACAAAACATAAAAATAAATACAAATTTATAAAATCAAATTTTAAAAAGATCATATTATTAGAATAATGATAAAAGGCGTTCCAAAAAATTAGAATATTTGTCCATTTACGTGATTGGTCCACGTGGTGTTGAAATTTCATATAACTAGCGACGTATTAGAAGTAGTGACAGTACTGTTCCATGATTGAATACAAAATTTCCGTTGTTGTTGCTTAGAATGGGTCGAAAAAAGATATCCCTATTCTTACTAAGAATATAATTTTAACGTTACGGAATGAGGGGCTGACTCAACAGAAAATAGCCAGGAAGGTGAATTGCTCTCAAGGAACTGTGAGTAAAATTCTTCAGGACTACTATAGGAACAATAAATTTAAATATACTCGCGAAAAATGTGGTGCCAAACGAATAACAACCAAGAGGCAAGAGAGATGTCTGAAAAGGATTACTGAAAAACATCGATTCAGGTCCGTGAATTTTATAAATAGGAAGTGGCGAGAATCAGGAGTTGATACCTCAGTCAGCACTACACGACGTCGAATACTTGAAATCGGCTTTCGATCACGTGTACCAAAGAAAAAGCCATTCCTTAGTGCCAGACAAAAAAGGGCACGTTTGTTGTGATGCCGAAAAAGGCTGCTTTGGGGCACCCAAGATTGGGGCAAAGTACTTTTCAGTGATGAATCAGTATTTTGCGTGTCTGTCGGTCCACAAGGTCACCGTGTTTGGCGTTTTTCTCGAGAGGCTTTTCAGCAACAGTGCTTTAAAACGCACAGTTAAGTTCAGCACTTCAATAATGGTTTGGGGGTGTTTCAGTGCCAATGGCTTAGGAAAGCTTTGTGTATTGAAAGGCACTGTTAATTCCGAAGTGTACAAGTCCGTTCTTGACAAATATATGATCCCTGCCTCTGAAGATCTATTTGAAGGGGAATTTGTCTTCCAACAAGACAGCGCATCATGTCACACATCGAAAGCCACCTTGTCTTGGCTGAAAGATAATGAAGTACAACTACTTCCTTGGCCCGTGAATTCACCTGATTTAAATCCTATAGAAAATATATGGGGCTTAATGAAGAAAAAACTGAAAATATTGGCTCCAAAGGACCAGAACGAACTCACAAAATTCGTTAACCGTGCTTGGTATGATATCAGCCAAGATCATTGTAAAAAATTAGTTGAAAGTATGCCGGATCGACTGCGAGATGTGATAAAAGCTAGGGGCGATGCAACCAAATACTGATTAGTTGCAAATAAAACTTGTAAGAGCAATTTATTTTATTTGTTTACGCATTATTCTAATTTTGTGAACTACCATTAGGATGTATTCTATTTTTGTGATTTTTTTATATTTTGATTTTAAAAGTAAATTTGCAAAATCAAGCCAATTGTTTTATGTTATTTTCATTAACAAATCTTATAAAATGTAATAAAACAAAAAGAATTTGTGAAACTTTAATTGTGTATAAAAATAAATGCAACTTTCAACGTTTGAAATGTTTTATTCTCATTATTCTAATATTCTGACGTTGGGTAGTATACCTGACCGATTTCATTGCAAACAATAACTTTAAAGTTATTATTACACTTTAATAGATGAAATACAAAAATATATTGGAAAAAATAACTAGAATATAATTTATTTTTATTTTTAAAGAACATGGATGATTATCTGCTTGTACTGATATAGAATATGCATTACAATTTAAAAGTTTCTCTCATACAGTTGAGAAGGTTTTTTTTACGTCGGACGGTTTGGTTATTTTCAAGAATTTTTGGAGTATAACATAACTTAGTAATTTTAAACAATTTAGATTATATCAAAGATATGTTTTATTCATGCAACATTCTTTCAGCTTAAAGTCTACCACTTTTAAATAAAAAATCTGTACTAAAATATCTAAACAAAAAATATGAATAAAATTCACCTGTTCACTAAGACCGATTTCAGCAAAGATTACGGCATCATTTTTGTTCTCGTCAAATACTTTGGAATACTTCACTTAGAGGGACAGAACAAGCTTGAACGCATTTTATCTATAATAGTCCCTGCACTTCTTCATTTACATTTTATAGACCACGTGACATCAACGATGCAATTTGTCAACGAAGATTGGTTTCGCTGGAAGATAGAACTGGCCATGATAATAAGTTTGGCTGTCAGGTTACTGGTTTGGCATACCTTAAGACAAAAATCCGAAAAGGTATTTAACACAATGGAAAAAATTAAAACTTTATCCTCGAAACCTTCAAAAACTACGTACATGAATTTTGCAGTTCTTCTTTTTGCAGTATTATCTCTTGTATATTATGTTGTGATTACTTTTCTAGCGGGTTATTACAACGTTGAATATTTGTACCAATTTGAACTGTACAACATCAAGTTTGAACTAAAGTGGGTCAGAAATATATGTTTCTTTCTTAAAATTGTCGTCTTTCAATATATACCGGCTTTAGCTGTGATACTAATACAATGTCTGCATTCGATTTTGTGTTACAAAATGACGCTAATTATAACTAATTTTACAAAAGAAATTAATGCGGAAGGTGGCAATTTTATTCTGGAAAACCCGACAAATTTTTTTGACAAGTTTTTTAAAATTATTGATGCTGTCGAAGACTTAACAAAATCCTTTTCTAGCATGTTATTTTGTCTCAGTGTGTATTACCTACTCGCTAATTTCAGCATGATATCAAATTTCCTTATGTACTCCCCAGAAGAATTTCTCCCCACAGGGCTCTTTCACTTCCTGTTTCAGATTACATTCATTTTTCTATCCCTGTGTTTACTGTTTCAAATGGCTGAAGGAGTACCAACCGAAATGAAAAACCTGAAGCTAAGCATTTTTAAAAAGCATGGCAACGCAGCAAGATCAGGAATGTCTAGTGACGATCATGTGAACTTCTTGTCAGTCCAGCAGATGGTTGATGTACCGGATTGTGTTTTGTCCGGTTGTGGACTGCTGTACTTCACAAAGAGGAATTTGCTGACTGTTCTTGGATATTTGGTGACCTATGGACTGATCATTGTACAACTAAATACCCCAAAAGGATAAACTTGTAACCGAAGAGCTAGCCATTTTTAAAAAGCATGGCAACGCAGCAAGATCAGGAATGTCTAGTGACAATCGTGTGAACTTCTTGATGGTCCAGCAGATGGTTGATGTACCGGATTGTGTTTTGTCCGGTTGTGGACTGCTGTACTTCACAAAGAGGAATTTGCTGACTGTTCTTGGATATTTGGTGACCTATGGACTGATCATTGTACAACTAAATACCCCAAAAGGATAAACTTGTAACCGAAGAGCTAGCCATTTTTAAAAAGCATGGCAACGCAGCAAGATCAGGAATGTCTAGTGACAATCGTGTTAACTTCTTGATGGTCCAGCACATGGTTGATGTACCGGATTGTGTTTTGTCCGGTTGTGGACTGCTGTACTTCACAAAGAGAAATTTGCTGACTGTTCTTGGATCTTTGGTGACCTATGGACAGATCATTGTACAACTAAATACCCCAAAAGGATAAACTTGTAACCGAAGAGCTAGCCATTTTTAAAAAGCATGGCAACGCAGCAAGATCAGGAATGTCTAGTGACAATCGTGTGAACTTCTTGATGGTCCAGCAGATGGTTGATGTACCGGATTGTGTTTTGTCCGGTTGTGGACTGCTGTACTTCACAAAGAGAAATTTGCTGACTGTTCTTGGATCTTTGGTGAATGGACTGATCATTGTACAACTAAATACCCCAAAAGGATAAACTTGTAACCAAAGAGCTAGCCATTTTTAAAAAGCATGGCAAAGCAGCAAGGACAGGAATGTCTAGTGACAATCGTGTGAACTTCTTGATGGTCCAGCAGATTGCTGATGTACCGTACCGGATTGTGTTTTGTCCGGTTGTGGACTGGTGTACTTCACAAAGAGGAATTTGCTGACTGTTCTTGGATCTTTGGTGACCTATGGACTGATAATTGATCATTGCAGAACTAAATATACCCCAAAAGGATAAACTTGTAACCATTGAGACTATTCGCTTTCGCCCACGGCCTACTCAACTACTAAGGCCGAAGAAGCTTTCCCAAACATTCTCGGGTAGGACATTTTGACGTCATAGTTCCGAGTGACTTTGTTCCGAAGATGAGAGAGAAGAGAACCTGTCTCGAAATCTGTTCGGAATCACTCGTTCACGGCTAAGCACAAGTTTCGGGTTCCGAATGCGTCCGAACTAGTTTCTCGATCTTCGGCACTGGGAACAGTGACGTTAAAATTTCCGTCTACGCTCATGTTTGGGAGAACTTCTCTGGACTTGTTATTGAATTTGGCCGTGTGTATCACCTTTTATTTTACTTGGCAATAAAATGAACAAAACAAACAGATAAGATTGGGAAGTTGCAAAAATTCAACAAACGATATTTTTGCCGATTTCCAAAGACACGTCGAATGGTATCACTCTCCCTTTCATACATTTTATTAAATTAATCAGCAATGGACTTTAACCTTCTAATGCATAACGTTGCCGTTTGGTTTAGGTTTAGGTTTGAATTATCGTCGCACTAGAGCTACACGAGGGCTATTGGCGACGGGCGTCGTATTTTAGAACCACAGTCAGATGACGAGCCAACACCTGCTGCCGTTTGGAAGCACGTAACATAATCCACTTTATTATATTAAAGTAGAGCTTTCTCTCGACAAATTTGTGTTTCTTCATCTATTACATTCCATTTTGAAGTTTTAGTTACTAATAACCCTCATAGATGACAGTTGTAAAAGTGTATTCAAAATTAAAGAGTGAGGTTATTAACTGTTGTGAAATTTCGTTTTTGGCAGCATTCAAAGTAAAATATTATTAGTACTGAATTCAACTTAATTGTTTTAAAAATTAGTTATAGTTAAAGAGGGTTATTTTTAAACATACTTAGTAGTTTTCTAGTCATTATTATCCAAAATCGGAATTTTGTACTTGGTTTTAGTCATATGCAAAAAAATTTATAAAATTGAAGTTATTTACATTCTAATGCATTCAATTTTTTTTCAGTATTTTTCCCATAATGTATGAGATCACTCTTAAAACAAACGAGTGAATTTAACTCAGTTTGAGTTAATTTGCACTCCTTTCCAGTGTCGAAAATGCACTTCTCCTACTAGAGTGGATTTCACTCTTTTGTTTTAAGAGTGTAGATTGACAATAAATCAATCAAAGTCAAAAGCAAACGATCGTTTTAATGTGGGTATTTTTAAACATTTAATTGCTTTGTTGCAGGAAACGTATAGTATTAATTCCAGCTTTCATTGATTTCTCTTTCGCGATTAGTGCTTTGTTCTCACGTGACATGGATTCACCAATAGATGCTGGCGGCGCAATGGTTAGAGAGCTAGCCTTTGGAGCCATTCTGGGTGCGGGCTCGAATCCCGATAAGGCATGGATGTTGTGTTTGTCGAGTGTATGCGGAGTACGTGCTCGTTAAATCTTTTGAGTCCGAAAGTCCTGTAGGTGGTCATTGTGCAGTTTCCCACGGGTACAGGCCCCTGCAGACTATTTCCCTCCCCTTCAGGGATATGTCTAAATTGTGGAGGTGGTGCGCGATAGATGGCAGCATCTGTCACGTGTGTGTGTTGTGTCTGTCTTACTTGACGAAGGTATATAAGCGGATCTCTGACCAAGCACACAAGCCTGAAAATATTTGTCTGCCAACCAACTCAATTTTTATTATCACGCATATTCAACTAAAACCCCACCGCCAACTTGTTGCACTTTGGCGCTGATAAACAATCGCCAAACTTCGCCACGCACAGACAACCCTAGATCTCGGATATTCCGGCCTTTTCATCCTTCTGTTTACAGTTCGGTGGGTGAAATAGCTGTTGCATCTTTTCAAACTTTTTCTGAGAACAAAAATTTAAACTCTTAAAAGGCTTCTCTTTCTTTGAAAGGTACCGTGTGTTACTTTATTATTGGTAGGAATTATTATTCTTGGTGAATTATTCTTAAAAATGAGTTTGTGTTATTTTGCGTTATTGTTTATAAAATCAATATCTTAAGTTATTGTTTATTTCTTGATTAAATCTTATAGATATCTTACTTTTTTTTTTTTTTAAATCGGTAGCTTGCAGTTTAAATATACTGAATCTTTTTATTATTTGTGGTATGTCTATAGATACAATTGCATTAAAACTTGTTATTTACTTTACTTGAACATGTTAAAATTTGTTATAGATGATAATAATTAAAATTAATAATTTAAAATATGTTTTTCAAAGCAGAAAAGTGTATGAGTATAAGTGTGGATGAATACTGTAAGGTTCAATGTATTTTTATGAGAATGCAAAGTTTATATTTTAAATTAATGTGAAAATATATCATTTGTAACTGTTTTGGAGAATCTTCTTTTAATAAAGTCCAATTCAAAATTTTTAAAGACAAATAGATTAATTGCCTATATATATTTTTAATAAATAGTTAGTTTGAGATGAATTTTTCTATGCTTGACCCTTCGCTTAGTTGGTAGTTTTGTCTAAGAAATAACATGCATAAACACATATACATATCATCTAAGTATTTATGTCTTAGATAGGAATTATTTAATAAAATAATAATTTTAAAAAAGCTCGAATAACATCTCACAAATGAAAAAAATGTCCTTAAAAGTAAATTAGGATTTTTGTTTCTTGATGAATTATAATTTTTCTATTATGATTTTTTGTTGACTTTAGTCTTTCATGATTTAAACTACAAAAATCTATAAATTCTCAACTTATTTATTGAAATAATAATAATTTTTATAAACTCTGATAATAATGCAATCAATAAACTTGTAGAAGAAATTACGTGTCCTGGCCTATTTCTGTTTCATATGTTAATAATTCCGTTGACGAAACTATTGATAGATAAGTGAAACTATAATTGAGACATTGACAACTAAAAACTATTGTCATAGTGTGTAACTTATTGATTTCATATTGTTTATTGTTTAAAATTGGAATTTCGAAAGATACATATTAACATTATTTGGGACAATGTTTCTCTATACAAAACTTATTTCTGAATTAAAAGAACTTTGTCACTTGTGCATCGTGATTAGTTAAGTAGTGGATCCACTCGTATTGGCTGTTCATATGCTCAGCTGTTGCCATTGCCTTTTTGGCTCTCAAAATGGAAAAAAAATCTAACTTTTCATGTACACATAGCTAGAGCAGATTACATGTTATTTAAACCTATTTTGATATAGGTTTTTAAAAAAAAATTCAGAATTAGCCCATTACTGACCTATATAAGAATTGCCTTAATACCTTATAGTCATACTAAATAAAATTTTTGGAATATTAAGCTACACGTTTGTTTGTTTTTTTGGCAATGTACAGAAACTAGGATTTAGTATTCTCAGTACACCACATTGCCAAGAAAATTACTAATACAAAAATTATCTTCTTTCATTTCTTGCCACCCAAATTTCTGATTTATCATAAAAAGTATTCAACTTAACCCTGTAATGTATGATTTTTTTTCATCCCAAAAAAATATATTTGCATCTTTAATATTCATACATTATGGAAAAATACTGAAAAAAATTTAACTGCATTGGAATTTAAGTAATTTAAATTTTTAAAAATTTTGCCATATAGCAAAAACCAACTACAAAATTCCAATTTTTTGATAAGAATGACTAGAAAACTACTAACTATATTTTAAAATAACCCTCTGGAACTACTAAATAATTATATTTTCAAAACAATTTATTTGTATTTAGTTCTAATATTATTATACTTTGAATACTCCGAAAGACGTGATTTCACAATAGTTAATAACTTCACTCTTTAATTTTGAATACATTTTTACTAGTGTCATCTATGAGGGTTATTAGTAACTAAAATTTCAAAATGGAATGTAATAGATGAAAAACACAGATTTGTCGTGGGTGCTCTACTTTAATAGAATAAATTGGTTTATGTTACTTGTTGCCATAATGGCAACAGTATGCATTAGAGTGTTAAAATGCACCAAAAAGTAAGAAACTACTGTATACGTGCATTTACAGACAATAGCCCTAGTGAAGTTCTAGTGCTTCGATAATACTACCTAGACTACAAAAATTTGATCATTTCTTTGTTTTATATTTACCTTATAATTTGATCATTTATATGAAATTAATTAGAAAAGTTATTTTCCTTTGACAAGTCTCTTGCAAATAGTCTTTAATGAGTCAAGAGATGTGTCACTCTACCTCTCAAGTACAGTGTTGACAGCTAAAAAAAATCAATCTTAAACCTTCAAATTGTTTTTTTACAGTCATCTAGCTCTCGCTAGATTGATAGTGTTTTCAAATTACTCAACGAGTTTTTCAAACGCTATTAAACACGGGTGAAAAATTGCCTCGAGTGGGGAAAAAATACACCAATAAAAAATTGTGTCCTCTGCCAAAGATATATTAAAATGAGAAAGTGATCTTCTGCGCCAAAAAGTTTATTAGTTTGTCGTAAAAATCTTCTAGTTTTCTTTTTTATTTATAAAAAATACTTTTTGTATGTAAAACATTCTTAATTTGAATACTATTAACACGACTGCATATTTGATTTTCGGGCTTTAGCTATGAATTTTCTTATAGTTTTATGTGTATTGCTTCTTGACAACTATTGTTTGATTTTATTTTGGAAGTGGCAATAAGTAAAAGATTTTTGTTCCTGGGAAAAGGAAAGTGACATTTATTGGAGTTGTAAAAGATATTTCCCTATAAACTACAAGATAATTTCCCTTGTGTCTTAGAAAATTATTAAAGGTATTATTTCAATTAGTAAATTGTCTATTAAAAATCTTGTACTTGATTTAAATTAAAAATATAGCCTCCAAAATATTTGAAACAGTGAATGGATCCTACACCACGATAGTGAATTATTATGTTTATTTAAGGGGGTATAGGACACAAAATCTTCAACAAAAAATATTATCTTAAAAAATAACACGAATATTTTGGAATAATTTAAAACAAAAATTTTATTTATATCTGCAGTAGAACGTGAGATTGTAGTTTTTGTGTCATGACATCTGTGTTGGCCAACCACGTTTATAATTTTTGCTTCCTCGTAATATTTGATAGGAATAACATTATCGAATCCTTAGTTGTTCGGGCGGTTTGGAGCGCTTCGGTAAGGAAAGGGATAAACTTCAAAGCTGTTTTTCTCCTTGATCGTGTTTTCGATAATTTTTTACTTTTAATTGATGTAACTCAAAATCTACTGCCTATAGAGTGTTAAAATTTTCCACACATATTTTTCAAACATATATCTTTAATTTGTCTTTAGGGATTAGTTGTAAATAATTAATTTTTAATTTATTAATTTTTATAAAAAAAGAGTGGACCTGTGAAATTATTAAAAAGTTCAATATTAAAAAAAAACCCAGGTCAAATAACAAAAATCGGTAAAGACAGTTTGTTAAATACATTTTCTTGTTTATAAAAATGCTAAGTTTTTGTTTGTCAATAAATAATTTTTTGACTTATAACAAAAATAAGAAACATCACTTTTTGACACATTTTTTTTCTTAAAAAAAGCATAATTTAAAACCTTTGACTATCTAAAAGTGTAAGTATATTTAGTATACATTTATGGGGAAAAAATTACATTGATATCTGCAATATTAAAAAAAAAGTAACAAGTGTCCCATACCCCCTTAAGCATTAAAATTAAAAAATTAAAAATTTAGAGACGTGTTAAATAAAAATAAAAATCATGTTTTAAAGAAGGGAGAAATTAAAATACAATTCGCATTTTAAAAATTTGTTAGATTAAAATCAGTTCGAGGCTTGTTTATTAAGCTGACCGAATTCAAATTCATGGTTTTGTCAAGTGTGTGATGACACCACGTATGCAATAAATTATTGACAATTGTTCCGGCTGATAAATTTATGAAATGCCTTATTGGAAATGTTTGAGGAACGAGCATTGTTGGAACGCTTTTAATTGCTTTCCAATTGCGCTTCTGGGAATAATTTTGAAAATATACTATTTTTTTAGAGAATGAGATGATAAAAATTAATACGCCAACCAAAAACTTTAATTTTGTAAAATACTCCTGATCCAGTTAACAACTTAAAAAAATTGAAATAAATATATATTTTTTTGTTAAATTTGTGGGGCAGATTTAATGTGCATTTAGATATTTTTTTTATGCAGCAAGATCTATTTATAGGGTGACTAAATCCAGGATAAAACCTGTGAGAGTATCCTCTGTAACACAGTGCCTAACCAACTCATCAAAATATTTATAAAGGAATTATTAATATTAAGAATGAATAATTGTGTTATTAAAAAATACTTTATTTAAAATGGTCGAAATGTGCTACTACATCACACTTTTTTCCCAGTTTAAAGTATTAATATATTTTCCTACTGTATGTCCTATTTTATGAGGTCCCAACTGACGACCGTCATTTTATAGCGCAATAAAATGACTATAATTGCAGTTTTGCGGAACCATTTTAACGTCATCGACGGCAGTGGAATTTTTAGTTTTATGTATCTCGTCTACATTTTAGAGAAAGCAGGGTCAGCAGCTGAATTGCAAGAGAACCGAGAATCATTGAAAAAATCCTTGTATACTTCACTAAAAATGACACAAAAAATAAATAATTTGTAAAAGTAATTTTCTTCTTATTGATTAGGATTATTGCATTGATTAAAACTGATATATTAGTTATCAATAACAATAGAATTACTTTTACATTTGGTAATAAAAAAAGTAATTTTTGAACTTACTAAAAAGGTATTAAATACTGTATTTTGACAAAATTATACATTTTCTTCTCATTGTTACAATTTAAACTTTGATATTATAGTGATAAAACTATATATACTTTATTTAAAATATTTTAGAGTACTGTTAAACTCCAATATAATAAATTCCAATACATTTTTAAGCATATTAAGTAAATAAACTAGATTAAATGGAAGCGGATTAACTTAGATACGGAACATTTAAACGTAAATTTAACCAAAATGAAGACGAAAACTGTTATAAAAAATAAGTGTTTGGTGATTATACATGGCAATATCGAATGCGTGGAAGCGACTATACGCCATAGTAACGACCACAAACCTACTATTTCACCCTCACTTGGAACAATTCAAATAGTACCGAAACTCATTTCGAACTTAGTGGCCTGCGTGGCCTATTGGGTTGAAGCGAAATAAAACGAAGAGTACCTTCTCAGGTTCTTTCCTCTAGTCATTTTATAAACGGATTTCCTGATGGGCAAAAAAATCACCATTAATTAAAGCCATATTTAACTGATGCACGTTTAATCTTCTCAATTTAAATACCTGACACTGCGTTTGATGTTGCTGTAAGCTATGGTGGGTGCTATTTCGGCATATTCATTTTACCCCGGTTAAAAAAAGTAAGAGAATAAAAGCCTTTTCGTTGATGTGGTGTCACATTTATTCCACCAAACTTATGTCATCCTGATACCTGAAATCCACTTGAATGGTTACGTTTTACATTCCTGTTACTGTGAAATTTAATTTAAACGTAAAGAATTAGAATGTTAGGTAAGAAGATTTGGAACTTACTCTCTAGTCTTGTCTGATTGCTTGTAGTGGTCGTTTTTTTAATATAAATATGACATAGTACGAGGTTTAACCCTTTCTTTACGCCCGAACAACTAAGGATTCGAATATGTTATTCCTATCAAATATTACGAGAAAGCAAAAATCCTTCGTAACGAAAGTGTAAGTACGATTTCGGAGTATTTTCCGTTCAATGAAGGAAACTTTTGAAGGCCTTTTGCATCAAGAAAATGTCGGAATGGACTTTTAATTTAAGAAATAAGACGGCTAAATCTTTTTAATTTCAAAGTGGGGTATTTATTGCGTAATTTTGTGTCTCTCTTGACCACTACTTACGGCTCTTTACGCCTGGAAGGCACATGAAACCGCAATCATTGTCCTTCATCCCTTTTCTGTCCAGTGCAACCTTTCTGGCCAAATTCCAGCAATTCCAAGCCAACCCATCTTATTTCTTTCGTTTATGGTCATACTCCTCCACAAGTTGTCTTTGTTCTTCCTCTATTTCTTTTTTCCTATCAGCTGCCCAGGTCAGAGCAATTCTTTCATTTTTTTTTTCGCGTGTCGTCTCAAAATGTGTCCAATCCAATTCCATCTTTTTTCATTTATAAGTAAAGTTAAAGGTATATTTCCTGTTTTGTTATGCGCTTGGCCTTAAATTTTAATATTTGATTTATACCTCAGCGAATATTCGTTTTTTATTTCTAATATTTCCGTGCATAAAAATGCTTTTAAATATTTCTTTGTGTGAAATATATGTTCAGAAAAAGAATATATGTGTATTATTTTGCAGTAGTAGGACGTTATACAGGGTGGTGCAAATAAAAGTGGACCCCGCATGGAGCTATGAATGCAGGAAGATGCTTGGCGAAAAATTTATTGTAGCTGCCTGGAAGCCAGCCTAGTAGTCCAATTCATAAAGTATTCAAGAGTCCAAGGGCTTCCCTAGGCAAACCTGTTTTTTCTCATTGGTTGGTACTAGACTAGATCTACAAATTTACCTTTGGCGAGCTTCTTCTTCGCCAAGCTTCTGTTTGGGCTTAATACTCAAGCAATCGATTGCAAGTTGCACTTGCAGCATGTCCTGTCTTATACCTATTTTCTAACCCCCCCCCCTCCCCCCGCCCCACCTCCGGTGGCCGAGAAGTGTAAGCGACGAGCCTCACACCGAGAAAGTTCTTGGTTCTGTCCTTGTCCTAGCCATACTATAGATGTATTCGTGCTGGGGGGGAAAATCCTCTGAAATTCACCGGGGTGCTCGAGTACACTGCGATAAACGTGCTCGTTAAATCTGTGGAGTCGAAAGTCCCGACGGCGCAAGCTTACGATGTCGCCCGAAGTACAGTTGGGTGCCCCTTAAGGTGTCTACTTCGTCACTTGACCAGGGTCCTAAATTACGAAGCGTAATTATATGTGTTAAAGCTCCTAAAGGAGGCTAAAAATAGGAAGCCGTAATAGATTACATTACCCATTACCTATTTCTAAGCCGGGCCACTTTTATTTGCACCACCTTGTACCATAAGAAAACCGCATTTTGACGTTTATCTCTTACATATTCCAGATCACCGAAATCTCTGCGCCTAGACTTGCCGCAGGCGCAGCCTTCGCAGCCCCGTACAGCAGTTCAGCTGTAGCTGTGGACATGTGAACAGAAGCTGCACCGCTTCGCCCTACTTTGCATTCCAGGGTCGCCCTCCTTCGGAGACCCGCTCAACTACTCTGCAATCCTGGCGCAGGCGTTCAGGAGGTTTTTTCACAGGGACGGGCACGGATCCAGGGTGAGTGAGTTGTTTGGTGTCATATACCCTACACCAGCGGTTCTCAACCTTTTGAAGGTGGCGACCCCCTAACTCCACAAAATAATTTCGCGACCCTCCCCTGTACTCTTTATTAACTATATTTGTGTGGGTAATTGTTTTTTTATTTGAAGACATTACCCCCCCCCCCCCTCCCTCCACCAATTGAATTAACAATAGTATAATTTTCAATACCATTAACTAATAACTTATGATGACAGATGACACCACTAAATGGCCATTGCTACTCCATGACAAATTGATGGAACTTTCATCAGACAGCATTTTAAAACTGGAGTTCGCAAGTGAAGAAATTCATAAATTTTGGTTTTCAAGAAGGCGTTTATACCATGGTTGGGTATCTGAAGGAGCATCATACCCTTTTCCATGTCCTATCTTTGAGAACTTGGCTTCTCGGCTATGTTGAACTTAAAACTAAATCCAGAAATCCTTTAGATTTGGAAAATGACTTGATTATGTATGTGAAAAGAATCGAACCAGACATTCAAAAAATTGTTAAATCAAAACATGCACAAGTTTCTCTTTAGCTTGTTGCAACGTAAACCCCGTACTAGAATTTTAACTATGTATTAATAACATAAAAAAGTTTAAATGTAAATTAACCAAGATATAAAGTAAAGTAATATGTGCTGATTTTTTTTCTCCCATTCAAGTTGTAAAATTATTGTAAAACGCTACTTAATTATAGATTTTTAATTTTGTTAAAAACTTTCTGCGACCCCCTTAGGATCCCATCGCGACCCCCCAGGGGGTCGCTACCCACCGGTTGAGAACCACTGCCCTACACTCTTAAAACAAAATAGTGTCATCCACTCCAGTAGGAGAAGTGCATTTTCGACACTGGAAAGGAGTGAATATTAACTCAGACTGAGTTAAAATCACTCGTTTGGAGTGATCCTGTCAGAGGTTTAACACACAAAGGATCCACTCCTATAAAAGAAGTTCATTTTCTAGACTGGATTAGTGAAAATTAACTCAGACTGAGTTAAAATAATTCGTTTGTATTAAGAGTGTATACCCCATGTTACTTAACACTTTAAGATCCTTTCAGATGGCGCTGATTTAAGGTTATGAGACTAAATTGTTAAGAGTTTTACCGGAAAAGTTGCCTTAACAGCATCTATGCCATACTCCTAAAAAAAATGTACAACAATTTTTTTAAATTCGCTTTTCCTGTAATTTAATTTTTCACATCTAAAATTATTCCGGGCTATAAAGGAGGTTAAATGATATGTTCCACAAGTGGAACGTTAGCTTATAAAAGGTTAAAACTAGTCTACTGACTATTAAATATATAGGAAGCGTACAAAAAGACCACTAGCAGATGGCGCAGCAAATTCCTACCAGCAATCTAGTTAACAACTTATACAGTAGTATTGTATTTGTGCAATGTGTCTTATGGTACTTTAAACACCCTGGTCTACTTACTATTACTCGAAAACCTACCTACTCGTAATTTACAACAATGGTAAATAATCGAGAGAACACAATGGAGTTGTTTCAGATTATATGTAACTGTTTTTTCACTTTTGTTTTTCCTGCGATCTCATTGGTTGATTCGATTTCACTTTCAAATTGAACGGGGTTTTTTTCTATTTTAGAGTTCTTTAAGTTCACCTTGTTTTTAATCTCCATATTTATTAAACTTTATCGATTTTATCGCGATTAAATTTAAAGTAATCAAAGCATTTCCAAAACGCCAATGTTGTAGGAAAAACATTCGGTTTAGATTATATTTTGTCTTGCATGGGTAGTAATCGGCGAAATTGCGGTAAATAACAATTTCGCGTAAGTTCACGAACAGAATACGGTTATACTGAAAGAAAAGTGTGTACCCAACTTTCGTTTTAGTGAGGTAAGCAAATACTGTGTTGTTGAAAACAAATGTAGAAAAGCCAAGGATGAAAACAATACAGCCGGAACTGTTGTCCCTCATGACGTGAAACATGCCCATTAAGGTACTTCGGTACCTTGTATACGGCTAATGCTACATTGATCTTTTCCATGTTCCTTTTTCTTGGAAACTAACATACAAAAAAACACACAAAAAATTATGTGCTTTATATTTGCTTTGAACAATATACTGAAATGAGATTTTATCAATATATAAAGTAGTTTTTTTAAAAATATTTTAGGTAATGTGTCATTTTTTAAGCATTTTAACATCTCAAAATTACCCATATTTTTTTTCTCCTTCAAATTTTGAGAAAAGCAATTTTCAGCAAGCAAAACACCCTGAAACAATTATCCTGTAAAAATTTCAGCTCGATAAATGAAATAGTTTTTAAGAAAAAGGTACATAAACATGAAAAAACACCATTCTGAGAAAAGAGATTTAAAGTTGAAAACTTACATTACTGCTGATCTTTATCCAAATTAAAATTTCAACTAGGTTAAAGTTGTCTGAATAACATACAAAGGGCATCGTTGGAAAGCTCTTGAAACATATTTTACACAAATTCAAAAATCAAAAAATCGATTTTTTTTAAAGTTACATGGTACTGACCTATCTAGGAGGACGAAGAATGAAAACAATACCACTTTAACTGTTGCCCCTCAAATGCCTATTAACTAGTACACGATAAGGCAAAAACCAATGAACAGATATAATAGTTATACGACCTGGTAGAGGCCGAATTTTCTACGTACAGTATGACCAAAAATAAAACTTCCCCAAAAGATTTTTTTAATGCTTTTATCAAATGGTATCTGGTTATGAAGTGACTATGGTGAAGGTAGCGTTTCATTAGTTGTTAATCAATGGTAACAGCTGGGACTTTCGATATAATTTTTTTTAAAAATTATTCTATAATCACTCTTTCTAAAATTCCCCTTCGCTTTCAATATTCTGTAATATTTTCTGTAAGTACAATTTTTGTCGATTTTTTACTTTCCGCACCCGTTAATTAAATTACCTCTCAGGTTTCTTTTTCACTATTAAACTTATTTTTCTTCACGTTTCGAACTTTGTTGGCTTTTCATGTTATGCTTTGACCAAGGATTACAAATTATTTTCTTGTTTATAGTCTTAAAGCGTGTATGGACTTTGATTTTTGTCCTTTAATTTATAATTCCTACATTACCTCGACAAAAATACTTTTGTTCTAAATTTCCATTTTCAATGTCTTGTTCATTACTAATTTTCAGTGTATTAAATATTTTTTTATAAAAATCAAACCATGAAATTTAATCTATTTTTCACCATAAAAATATATTATTTATAATTCCTACATATATATTTTTTCATGGCAAAAATATTTTTAATTTAAATTTCCATTATTAATGCAATGTTCATTGCTAACTTCCTGTACATTAAATATTTTTTTTAAAAAATCATACCATGAACTTGAATCTATTTTTTACCACAAAAATATATATTTTCTCTCCAACTGTCATTATACTAGCACAGTTAACTGTCGCTTATCCGGCGTTGTCTGTGCAAAAACCCTGGGAGATTCCTGAAAGCGCCGGTTTAAAGACTGCGGTTGGTCGTCTTTAAAATACGTCGCACTACAACGTTCAGTTGTGGACAAAAAAAGTATCCACTATGATTATTTCGGCCATTAGTCATCCTATAGAATCTGACATTTTTGACATTGTGAACGATTAACATTCTGAAATAATTGCATGACATAAAATTTGCATAAGGGTCCATCTTCATTTTAAAAATGTTACTAACTTTAAAATTTCCAATAGCAACACCCCTTTTTGAGTACATATTTCTAATCTATGACATATTTTAACACGAAATGCCAAATTTTGTTGGTTTTTAAGCATTATTAGGGGAGTTAGAGCCGTTCAAAGTTTAGGTGCCATAATGTTAAATGAGTTGCACATGAAAAACTATCACAAACTAAAAATTATTACGATAATGAATCGATATTATGGTATTTAAAACAATTTTTATATTTTTAAATTATTATTATATTAAATAAAAAAAGTGAATAGAAACCCCTTAATATTTTTACAGAAATAAATTTAAGACAGGAAGTTTAAGCGAAATCCCTATTTTTAAAATTTTTATCCGTAATTTGCTGAAAAAATCACAAAATACTTTTTAATTGCACCTTAGGGGACTGTGTATAAGATTATATATGAACTTGAGATAAACAAATACAGCCTGCCACAAAAGCAAGAAAACATTATACCAACAACCTTGAAATAATGGTCCCCCAAAGGACATCAAGTTATTCGATTGAATAACTCGTTAAATATTCATCCAAATGTAACAAAAACTTACCTTTAAGGGTTTTCGAGGGCGCTTGACATTTCTAAATTATCAAATATGGGTGTTACTATAGGAAATTTCAAAGTTGATAACATTTTTAATATGAAGACCTCCCCTTATGAAAATTTTGTTTCGTGCAATTAACTTAGAATGTTATTTGTTTGCTAAGTCAAAAAGGTCCGATTCTATAAAATGACGAAATAATCATAGTGGATTCTTTTTTTTTGTCCACAACTGTACCAGCTCCTTGCTTGTAAGTAACATAGATACAAAAGATGATTTAAAAACTAAATAACCTTTATCAATTTTTGATAAAGATCGCGTATTAAATAGTGGGACAAGGGTTAATAAATATTCATTAACAGAACAAGACAAAATAAATCCTAAACATTTCCGATAATAAAGAAAAATTTATTACCAAATACTTTGTTATCATATTTTATTGTTTAGAATATTTGTGGACTTTTATACTGATTCCTTTGTAAGCCTTTCTACTTGTCGACTCTTTTTCCAGTTTCATTTTATTTTTCGACTTCTTTTTGTTACACTTTCTCTTTCGAAGTATCGAAACGAAGCCTTATAAACACTCGAATCGAAGACACGTCAAGCAAAAATTGCTGAAAGCAGCAGGGTTTTCTTTTCAAATAATTTTTCTAGCAACAATTCGGTTCAAAGTAAATTTTAGTGTGACAGCTTGATTTCAAATGCACTAATAGTTTCAGAAGTTTACCGTTTCAATGAAAGAAAATTTCAATTCAGTAAAATAAAATATTTTGTATGACTTTTTCTTACTTTTTTATTTAGAAAGTTTACTTTTACTGAAGTACTTTACTTTTTACGAAAACTGTACAGACTTTACTATTTTATGCCAACAACTTAATATAAGTTTTTATTAATACAATGTTTATATAAATATTATCTGAAATGCCATTGTTTTCTAAGTGGTTCAGTTCGCTTTTGTTTATAAATGCACTGACATTTATATTTTATTAGGTCTCATTGATAGATCAAATAAATACGTTTTTTTTTTAACATTTGTATATTTGATTGCAGATCTTTCGGGGTTTTATGATTTTACTCGGGAAATTATTATTTTAATTATTTTGGCGTGGAAACTAAAAGCCAACGTTTAAAAAGAGGAAACACTAAAAAAACTAGACAACCAAATCCCAGAAATTTAAAAAATATAAAGATAAACCAGGTAATAAACTAGAAAAATACTAACATAAGAATAAATTTTTTTATTTTTATGGCGGATGCGAAATAAAAAAAAATAGTTGTAATAAATTAAGTGAACCTGATTTTATTTAATAGGGGGAAAACAATGTTGATTTGATATTGATTGATAATTTTCTCAGAAACTTATTTGTAAACTAAATTTTGTAAAAATGCCGTTGTTAATATAATGTAATTATCCTTGTGACAATGTAGTAAAATAAGAATAAAATAAACTATTCTAATGTAATCAGCATACATGTTTTAATATACATTCCGGTCAATGCATAACTAGGACCGAATTCCAATTTTATGCCTGGCTTTCGACAACGAATTGTTAGCCAAATATTCTGGAGATTTCGAATATGTTTACTGGGTTATTGCATTTTCGGGTTGTCTATTCTCATTAGAAGACAGAATTTACTCGAGTATGTTATGTTCTATGAATATATAGTTCTGCCGTTTCATGTATGACAATGAATGAAATTCAATTATTTTATGGTAATCCACTCTGGGTTAAGGGGGAGGCTGGGGAGCCCAGTCGGTTAGGCACTCGCCTAGCATGCGACAGGTCGCGGTTTAGGGTCCGGGCATCGCCAAACTAACTAGACCTATAAAAGTTTCGTGCAACCAAAAAAATGTCCGACGAGTAATACCCCGTGTAAGGGAGTGCACATTAAATATCCTTAGTCCTAACGCTGCGTACGATATCGTCCTTAACGGTTGCGTTGGGTGCCTATTCAGTGTCGGCTCGCCATTTGACTGTGGTTCTGAAATACGACGCCCATCGCCAATAGCCCTCTTCTAGCTCTAGTGTGACGGTAATTCAAACCCAACTTAAGTTAAGATTTTCATGATGGGGTTGTCAATTTTGGTTTGTTATTTTGGGTGATGTTTGTGGAAATTGATTTTGCTTACCATTATCTATTTTTAGTTGAATTACTGTTCTAGTATTAATACGTTTTATTTACAGAGGTTTAAATAGACCTTTATGGCACCCCTGAGCCCTTTGTCAAGTAAGCTTAATTGGGAGCGGACGACCTTGGCTCTCTAATGAGCTGTTGCACCGAGGAGTTTAGTTTATGTATGTTTGTAAACTTGTATACATTTAAAAAAATAATGCAGGAATTTAATCAGTACTAAAAATATAAATTTAATAAATACTGAAAATACTCTTTTGATAAATGCTGAAAATGCAAATTCAATTGGCGTTATCAATAAAAATTAATAAATACCATTAATTTATCAAATAAATTTAACAAATACTAATATGTCCGATATATTATTACATTTTCAAAGAGTGTAATATCGCATAGTAAGCTAAATTATTTCTCAAATATACCGTATCTTAATTATTTATTTTCTTACGATAAATGAATCATACAAATCGTATTGGAATTTAAATTGACTTTTTTTGCTAAGAAATCAGCAAAGCAGTAATGGTATACCTAATAATTCCAAAACGTATTTTCAATTCCACTCATGCAATTCCTTCCGATTTTTTTTTTGTCAATGTTTTCCTATTAGCCAATTCGAACAAAAACAAACCGCAGAAAAAATAATCTCATCGATTCTCAGAAATTCTTTTCTTCGAATATTGATTTTAAAATGTCTATGTAAGTGAACCCTTGTAATGGAAAGATATCCAAAAGAGCTCTGTCCCAAAGTAGTTTTTCAAGGAAATGCAATTTCAAAAACATCCTCATATTCCTATTTCTTTAGAAGTGCAAGGACTTGAAGGCTCTATTTTGGTTTGTGATTCAACTTCTAGATAAATTCCATATTTTTCGTCTCGAATGTTCAATAGATGATGATATTCGTCTAGAATCTTATAAAGAACCCTGCATATCAATGAAATGAAGATGAATGTAAACATCCCATTCATTTTTGGTGAAATTGGTATTTACCTTCATCTTCTCTTACCAGTATTACCCCTGTTTCCTTTGCTGATTTTTGTTGTGAAAAATAAATTGTCACTTAAGTTCCCATATATGTTATCTCCCTTTGCACAACAATGAGATATCACGTGTGGGAACTTAAGTGACGAAATGCAGTATTCATTCATGTGGTAAAGCGAGATAGTAAACATATATTCGACAAAATATTTTCCCCGATTACACGTGTTCAAGTCCCTTTGACCCTCTGCTGAGGGAAAAGACGTATAAACCCGTCACCTGACTATCAGGTTTTTCATCAACACATATAATTTTTAAAAATTGATAACATTTATGATTTTACTAAATTTTAAAATGTGAAGTATAAATGAGTCATAATAATCTGCTACAAAAATATACTTTTTAAAAAATTAAATTAAATATTTTAGTTAAAAAGTTAAATTAAATATTTTAGTTAAAAAGTTAAATTTTAATGGCATTTTGCGAAAACAAGTTTACACTTCAGTCAATTTGTTTTTACCTCAGAGGGTTAAAATACTGTTATATGTATTTGATATGCAATATTTGCTAGGTGTGAGGCGTTGTTAATGATTTGAGTTGGGTCTCATTGGTTTTCAATTAATTAATGCGAACGATATTTTTTTCAGTTATTATTACTCTTTAAACGATCCTTATGATTATTAACATGAAATTATTCAAAACTAAATGTTTATAAAATTATGCTCAAACTGAACTCTTTGACCGGTTTCAACATTTCGCTGATTTTAGATGAAATGTTGCACTATAGTCGCATGTTGTGCTCCAAGTCATGCTCTGTTTAAAATATTTGCGTAGCTTTTTTTTGTTCGAGCTTTAGAGTGACTTCAGACAGACAGTCTGATGCCCAAAAACCACATTTTCGTAATCAGCATCCTCCAAAACCTGTAGAAAACACTAAATCTCCTTGTCGTATTTTAGGCTCCATCGCAATTCCTTCATTACCTTATATTTGATGCTAAATAATTGAAAGTAAAAATCAATATCGGCACGCATAAGTATTATCACTTTTTTTCTGCTTGAGTTGGCAGAGAAAATAATTAATTCTTAGCACGCTATACTAAACTTTTTCTTTTTATAAAGGCTGTGGCTTCATAGTGGGTTAAGCCCCTTAATTAGTTTTTGAGTGGTTCTATTCCTTTATTTATTTCGCTTATTTATCTTAATCTGTGTTTAATTCATTAACTTAAAAATAATTCTTTTTTACATGGAGAAAAAGTAATATTCGTGAGACAAAAGAAACACTTGTCACCCAGTTCAGTTAGTATAGTGGTTTCGACCCTCGCTTACCAAGCGAGGGTCCGGGTTCGAATCCCGGACTCACATAAGCTGGAATATATATGTACCTACCTCCACCCAACGGTTAGGGAGCTAGCCTTTGGAGCTTCTGGGTTCGGTCTCGAATCTCGGTAAGACATGGATATTTAAGTTGTCCTGAGTACATGAAGAGAACGTGCTCGTTAAATCTGTGGGTCCGCAAGGCCTGTGATAGGTCATACTGCAATTTACTATGGGTGCAGGTCGTCTGGAGAAAATTGCCCCTCCTTGTCCAGCGACATGCCTAAATTGAGGAAGTGGTGCCATCTCGGAGTAGAAGTCAGGCATCCACTCTCTTATGGGTACTCAAAGCCTTGTGCCAACAAATGATACTGCAACCCTCTTGGTTTCCTGGTTACGGCGTAGGCACACGACATCAACACAACGACAACAAAGAAACACTTCAGTTACACTCCTACTTGGAAGATATTCATGAAATGAACAAAATAAAGTAAATAAATGAAGCCACACAATAATTCATAAAGAGTTCAAAGCAAATATATTGTTAATATCTCCAAGTATAATCCAATTACAAATACTTATTACACTAAAAAGATAGTCTTCCGAGGCTCGTTTCAGAGGTTATTAGAACAATATAATTGGCTTAGAAAGAAACGTCAGAAACTGTAGCCTTCAAACTTCAGAAGCATCATAATTCAACTCAAAAGGAATATTAGAATAAATAATATGATAACGATCAAGAGTCTATAATCAAAAGAAAATGAGAATAAAAGATGGTAAATTGATGACTTAATTTATCTAATTAATTATTAAACAGTCTAAAAATATCGAAAATAGCATTCTTTATCGCATTGTCGATTGCATTATCGTCAATTAGTCCTTAATTATTTAGGCTTGTTTATAATTTCTAATTACTTAATAGTGAAGTCTACTAATGAAAGTATAATTATATATTAATTACGTTATTAGTATAAAAATTTTCTATTATACTTAAGAAAAGTAATTTATTTATTAATTATGTGAGAGAAAAAGTGCAGTTATTTCTTCAACTATTAGAATTTATGTTTACAAAAAAAGAAACCCATTTCTGATGTATTTTCCCCAAGTAATTTTATTAAGATATGGGATTTTTGCGTTTTTTAAATTTTTACTTCACTAATAATCAATTCACTTTCAAATCAATCATAAAAGTTAACCATATTAACTATTTTCGCACTTTGTCTGACGTGTTTCATTATTATAATAATCCATTGAATACTTTGTATTGTTATGCAGAGGTGAAACCAACATTTTTTTCAAAACAAAAACATCAAAATTATTTATATATTTAATACTTATAAGGATGCATTTTTAACGAAAATTTTTAACAAAATATGCATTTTAAATACATCGTTTATGATTTTTTTAACATAATTCAATCTCTTGGCAATAAATAGAATAACCATATTTATTCCTCTGGTTTCACTGGTCAACAGTGAAAATGCGAATGAGATGAAAGTACCCAATTCTGAATGATTTCGACGTGCTAAACACGAATATCACCTTAAAAGATGAAAGTCATCTCTTGTTTTTGAGTTACGGTTGTTTTTTAATTGCATAAGAAACAGCGAAATGCATGGGCGCACCAAATGCAAAATTAATAAATGTCAATTTTGTCCTCCTAATTTGAGGCTCATACAAATTTTATTTCATATTATCAACCTGGGGGTCGGTGGAAATGATAACTTTCAAGGTTTTTGTAACCATATTAGCAGCTAAATTACCCTTCTAAGCAATGTAGGGGAGACCGGGGCACAATGGACCTTGGGGCACAATGGTCCAGCCCCTATTATTTATTTTGTATGTTTTCCAAATTAGTTCTTATTATAATTCATAGATGGTATAATAGTCTTGATCTAGTTAATATGAAAAACCATATTTTTAACTCGCACATTTGCCATTTTTTATTCTTGATGTGTGTTAACCAGGTGAAAGTAAAAAAGCTAACTCCTAGAAATTATCTTCTCATCATTAAAGTAACTTTAGTTGGACAAGGTGGCTTAGCATAGTTGAAAGATAAGATATTTGTCTTTATATATAATCTATAAATTAATTTCTGAAATCAAAATACAACATATTTTAATTTTGTTTTTTGTTCAACTACAATATGGGGCACTATGGACCACAAAATCTGGGGTACAGTGGACCATGGTCCATTGTGCCCCATGCAACTTTAGAAATACTTTTAGTTTCAAAATAAATAAAAAAAATATTGATGCAAGTCCTTCCTAATTATTAAAAGTTAAATTTGCTATAGAAGTAAAATATTTTAATATATATTCTAATATTCACTTCTGAATGTAATAGATTTTTCCTTATCTACTAATAGTGCTTTTTTTTTTTAACCTGAAGTAGCAAATTAATAGTGAACTGATGTTTTAATTTATATATGTTTGCAAACAATAAGTGTTTTACATGGAAAAAGTATTTTTAAAATTGAATGTGATATTAGAGTGTTAAATTATTTCAAACAAGAAGTTTAGAAATTTGAGAAGGTACAAAAATAAATTTACACATTTACATAACAGAAGTACAAGTACAGTATCATTAATTTTTAAATTAATATTTGATTACCGTTGATTTTTTTACCAACAAAAATGTGAGTTATTTGTTGTAGTTATAAATAATTAAGTACCTAACAAACAAGTTTTTTCAGAATTGGTAAAATGCACAAAATTGAAATTTTGTTAGTAAAATGTTTAACCACATTGATTAATTGATGGCTTTAAAAAGGTTAAAAAATTAATCTCGCATAAAAACGAAGATTCTTTGATCCAAGTTTGGCCCTACACTTTTGGTGTTGTTTCGTATAGCAATAAATGTTTAAACTTTCAAATGATCTTATAAGTTAGAAGATAAAATTTAATGCTTTTACTAATTTTTTTTATCAGAAATGCCACGTAACAGAATTAGAAAGACTAGTGAAGGAACAGAGACAAAAAAAATGATGGAACAGGCTTCTCTCTAAAAGAAATTTTAATGCAATTGAATACTTAAAAGTCAAAAGAAAATTATTTTATATGTATGCTAATCTTTAAAAAGTGCAGATAATTTTTTTTTCAGAAAAAAATACCATGGTCCATTGTACCCCACGATGTGGTCCATTGTACCCCGAACCTGGGGTACAATGGACCACTTTCTCACTTGTAATAAAAAAGTGAATTCAGAAAAAAAATATTTGAAATTATATTTTTTAGGCAATGTATTTTTAAACCAGGATATATATGTAATATATACACCTTTTTTTAAACAAGTGGGATGAATATTTTTTAACTTATAGTGAAAAAAATGAAAAAGTGGTCCATTGTGCCCCGGTCTCCCCTAATTGTTCTCATCTTAAGAGGTGCAGAATAAAAAGCAATAAATTCCTTGTATTTCGTACTTGGTTTTTTTTAGAAGCAGAATATCAAAAATTAGTGTTAGTAATTAATCTATAACTGTAATGCATTGTAAATGCATTAATAGAGCTAATAACTTCTGTTATATTTGCGGCAAAGTGCAATTTTTCGAACACAAAAAGGATCATCACCGCAAAAGTAAAGAAAGCTTATCATTTGTATTTTGGTTACAAGATGGGAGCTCCTCACGTATGTAGTTTAACCCTCTAATGCATGATTTTTTATTTTCATCCCAAAAAATATATATGTATCTTCAATACTCACACATTATGGGAAAAATACTGAAAAAAATTTAACTGCATTAGGTTTTAAATAATTTCAATTTAAAAAAAAAATTCCATGTGACAAAAACCAACTAAAAAATTCCAATTTTGATAATAATGACTAGAAAACTACTAAATATATTTTAAAATAACCCTTTTTAACTATATATAATTTTTCAAAACAATTTATTTGTATTTAGTACTAAAATTATTCTACTTTGACTTACGCCAGAAAACGTAATTTCACAACAGTTAATAACCTCACTCTTTAATTTTGAATACACTTTTACTACTGTCATTTATGAGGGTTATTATTAACTAAAACTTCAGAATGGAATGTAATAGATGAAAAAAATACAAATTTGTCGAGATTGAGGTCTACTTTAATAGAATAAAGTGGATTATGTAACTTGTTACCGAACGGTAACACTATGCATTAGAGGGTTAACTTGTGCAGCAAATTCGTCACTTGACTTCATCCGGGGCAACATATAATGCTTTATGCTGGTACGGAAAACGAATGCCATTTAATGGAGAAAAAAAACTGAATGTCATTTTATGATTAAGAGGGAACCAACAAATCAGATTAATGACACATTTCTGCATCATCTCATCAGTTAAATGAGGTGTTATTTAGAAAAAAGATAAAAGTTAAATAGCCAAAAATTCCTTCAACTCTGTGTCCGGTCCAACACGACACTACTTACTAAAAAGTCTCCAATATTTTTTTTTTATAGTTTTAACGAGGATAATAGTAATGCGTCTGCTAAATATGCTACAGCTTCTAAAAACAACCATGAAGAAATGTGAGGAATTTATTGATCTTTTTTTCCTGCACTTTTAAAGTGAGAACAATTATGTTGCGTAGTGGGTATTAAGCTGCAAATGTGTGTAAAAATTCTTGTAAATTATCATCTCTTACCAACCCCATGTTGATAATATAAAATAAAGCCTGTATTAGCAAAAATTAGGAGGGTTTCTGTAAACAAAATTGACTTTAATAAATTTTGTGTTTGGTGCCCCATGCATTTCGCCGTATCCTATGCAGTGAAAAAAAAAGACCGTAACTCAAAAACAAGAGCTAACTTTCATTTTTTAAGGTGATATTCGAGTTCAGCACGTTTAAATCCTTCAGAATTGGGTACTTTCATTTGATTCGCAGAATTTTTTTAAAATTTTGTTGTCTAGTGTTTTCAGCGATATACACTTGAGTGTCGTAGATCTGTCAATGTTTTTAAATTCTTTACGATATTTTCAGTAATAACATTGGTTGCCCGTCATTAGTTTAATTATTAAATTTTTATGCAACTAAACACATTACCAGTAATAAAATTGCTCTAAGTAAAACCCATTATTTAAGAAAAATGACTTTAATAACCAATCCATTTCACATTTATTGACATAGTTAATCATCTTCCCTCTCATAGCGATATTTTCTTTGATAACTTTTCTAAGTTAAAGTGTGACATAATTTCCCCATTTCTATAATTGTATTTGTAATTTATTTCATGTAATACACTTTTTGCTGGCTTCTTTTTTTTATCCATATTTTATAATTGATTTTGCTGGCTTTTTGTATTTTAATATTTTTACTTTTCGTTTTTTTATTTATAATACCTTTAAGTTTTATTATATTTATGATCTAACTTGTTTTTGTTATATCTACCTGTAAATGGACTTGTTCTGTATGGTAGTTGTAAATAAATTAATAAATATTGCAATAATAAATTTTCAATAAGAAAATTGAAATGAAAGTGAGATTTCTCACTTTTCTCTGTTGAAACTATAAAAAATAGGTTTTCAAACTAGAAAATATATATTAATAAATAACTCTCTTCATAACGTGCCAATAACATCTAAAACCTTAACAAATCAATAAAAATAAGCTGAATAACCTAAAATTGCGAATGAATAATGGAGTTTTATCTTTGCCTTTAACGGGGCCAATAAAGCACGATTATTACCTTTGTTGGTAACATATGGTAACCAAGTAAAATTTTTATATACTTTTCAGTTTCAGTACAAAAAATACAAAGGGGAAAATATCTAAAAGCAAGACGGAAGCACGTTCTTATATATTCAGTGACATACTTTCTGCTCATTTGAATCTCAACAGAATGACTTGATTTCTTTTCACAGAAATAATCAATAAAAAGGATATTTGCACCAATATGTCAGCTGTATGGAAACTGGGACGGCTGCAGTTGTTTGTTATAATTTGTTTTTTAAGTCTCAGACAGTTGTGTAGGAAAAGTTTTGAAATTTTTGCTTTCATTTTCCGATTGGTTTAAAATTGAGTAAAGTTCATTTGAAGTTTGCAAATATAGATTTTGCTATAACTCAATACAAACGTGCTATATTGTGAGCTTCTAGTTCTCTCTGTATCGACATAAGTTATTGTACACTGCTCAAAACAATTAGGGGAGCACTTTGCGTACTTTTGTTAACCCTTTCAGTTTTAACGTTTTGTTTTTCATTCTAAAAATCTAAAATTTGCGAAATAGATTCATTATGCATCCAGAATGGAATGGTAAAAAACAGGCTGAAAAATTTCATTTTTATAACTAAAATTTAAGGGGAGGGGGGAGAATTGTAATAAAAAATTAAGAATAAATTATAACAAAAAAATTTCACATTTTTATTTGCAAGAAATAGTTAAAATCAATTTTTAAACTTCTGAGAATGCAAGCGTGAAGAATTTAGGGTCAATTTATTTCTGAAATTTTTTTGGGAGTGAATTTTATTTTACCATGTTTTCATATTTTCATTTGATTAAAAAAAAACATTGTTTACATCCGCAAAAGACATGATTCTTCCATCTAACGATAAATTAGTGCAAGCTCAATTTAATGAGAAAAAAAATCGCAAGCTCATGATTCCAAATGGAAACATTGGGGTTGAAGGAGTTTAAACCATGCGCTCCCCTAAATGTTGTAAGCAGTGTATTATACTTTATCTATCCATTTAGGAAACTAAACGAATTTTGTAAATTTAACAAAGTCAAAATAGATGTCAAATGTGTGGAATTTTGCATTTCAATCTTATTTCTTAGTTAACATTAATTTCTTCTGTTTATTATTCAATTGTTTCTCTATATAATATAAAATTGTAATTGCCGTACGCAAAAATATAGTGACTAGAAACATCGAGTTTAATTCAAATAAGGAAAAAAAGCTTACAAATATTTACATGCTGATGATTAAAAGCCGGCTTTATAGTTATTAACAAGAAGTTCTAAAAGAACTAAAATAGCCTACTTTCCTGTTACTTAAATACTTACTAAAATTCTTATCTTGAAGAAACTAGGTTTGTTACAGTAAGTGATATCAACAACAGTTTCTACATTTAATTTACATACATTAGAATTAATTTCACTAAACGCAGCATCCAGCTATAATTTCAACTTCTTAAGGGGGTCTGGTACAGCTGCGGAAATAAAAAAAGTACCACTAGTGATTATTTCAGCCGTTAGTCATCCTATAGAATTGGACCTTTTTGAAATCGTAAACAATTAATATTCTGAGTTAATTGTATGACACAAAATTTGCATAAGGGGCCGTCTTCATATTAAAAATGTTACAAACTTTACAATTTCCAATAACAACACCCCTTTTTGAGTCTATATTTCAAATCTATGACCTATGTTAATACGAAATGCCAAATTTTGTTTGTTTTTAAGCATTACTAGGGGAGTTAGAGACGTGCAAAGTTTAGGTCCCATAATGTTAAATGAGTTGCACATAAAAAACTATCCCTAACTATAAATAATCAAGATGATGAAACGAATTTTTTACTGAAAAGAAATCATAATAACCCAAACAAAATGCATTCAATATTGGGGTACTTAAAACAATTTTTGTATTTTTAAATAATTATTATATTAATTTTTAAAAAAAATATGAATAGAAACCCCTTAATATTTTTGCAGAAATAAATTCAAGACTGGAAGTTTAAGCGAAATCCCAATTTTTAAAAATTTTGATTTATAATTTGCTGAGTAAATCGCAAAATATTTTTTAATTACCCTTTAGGGGACTTTGTATAAGATTACATGTGTAATTGATAAATAAAGACGGCCTTGCATGCATGCTTGCTTGTCATTTAGAGTTGGTCCCCAAAAGATCTACAGGTGATTCGATTGAATAACTCATCTAATATTCATTCAAATGTAACAAAAACTTAGATTTAAGGGTTTTCGAGAGTGCTTAACATTTCTAAGTTATTAAAATTGGGTGTTGCTATTGGAAATTTCAATGTTTGTAACATTTTTAATATGAAGACGGCCCCTTATGCAAATTTTGTGTCATGCAATTAACTCGGAACGTTAATTTTTCACAATCTCAAAAAGGTCCGATTCTATAGGGTGACTAATGGCTGAAATAATCACTAGAGGTACTTTTTTTATTTCCACAGCTGTACCTCAAAATCGGTGAAAAAGTAAAAAAAAAATTGTTGGCTTAAAATACTATTACAACCTTTATTAATAACTAGCAGTATGGTCTCGCCTTGCTGGGAACCCGTTAACTTCGCATTGCTTCCTTTTAGAGGCATGCTTATTTGTGAAAATACACTCAAAATCAAACCAAAATTAAATTCGTGTTGGCGCATGCGAACTTAAAAAAGGAAACACTAATAGAGGATGAAGCAGCCTTAGAGCGAGCGCATATCTCAACCAAACTCAATCAATCAAACTAATAGAGGATGGCGGCAAGCCCCCGTTTCGGCCCGGTCCATGTATTGTCAAGCCCTGTTATGGTCCCGCAATCCCACGTGGATGACGTTTTTTTAAACTAATTATATTAATTAAAAATCACAACCAAATATGAAAAAACTAAGCCTCAGGTGCACACGTAGGTATTAAAAGGAATCTATATAAAAAATTTCGAATTTTTTAGAGCAGTCTATGTAGGTCTTTTGTGATCCACAGACATACACACAGACAGACAGACAGACCGACAGACAGACAGACTCTTTCTTTTATTATTATAGATGTCACAAAGTATCAAGATGATTGTAAACATAATTTTGACATTAAAAGCCATTTTATTTAACCCTTTCCTTACTGAAACGGACCAGAAGGTCGGCCATTTGTGCCGGCCATTTGTGCAAATTTGTGTCATTCAATCAACTCAGAATGTGTGGACCAATAAAACAAAAAGGTTCGAATTTCTAGGATGAATAATAGCCAACATAATAAATGATTTTTTTTGCGCAGCTGTACTCTGCTGATCAATAACTAAAGAACCCATTTAAGATACCAGTCTTATTTAAGTAAGGGGTCTCCAAACCAGATAAAGATATTTAATCACAATTCAATCAAACCTCTACTTTAATTATTCCTCCGATTTTTTTGAAATATTTTTTTGCACCAATTGAGCATAATAAATGAAAAGATTCTCTTTTTTTTTGTTTTTCTTAACTACTTTTTAATAAAAAAAATTTAAATGCGTTTTAATACACTGTAACAACTAACATGTAACCATTTAAATAATTTTTACATTGATTTAAAAATTTAAATGTTAACATAAATTATTCCACTCTACAAAAAAATGAAGTTTGGATACCCCCCCCCCCGGAATAAGCTTATCCAGTTCAGGTCGTTGCTATTCAGTAATGACTTCCTCTAATCATTGTCTTGTCAGTGAAATAGATAGCTGAAAAATGCTTTCTGGAAGATTTTCTAGAAGTAATTGGAGCTCTCCCCTGTAACAATGGAGAACTTGATTGGCTTCTGAGAATTTGGTTGGTAATCAAAACGGTGCAGTTACTGAGGAACGAAGCTGATTTGGTATACAATATATTACGTTAACCTCCCTTACTACAAGTCATAAAAGAGTTCATATGGGAAGGGGGGGCACTAATTCTACCCATTTTTAATATTGGGTAAATGAAGTATTAGCGATAGAGATAGAAAAACCGTGCGCTATCACACACTATCTTGAGGAAAAACGTAATTGTGAAACAAGAGGGAATTTTGTGCCGAAACATCACCTAAATATGTCGTAGAAAAAAAAATCAGAACTAAATTTGAGTTTTTTTTTTTTTAGAATCATGATTGTTGAGTTGATTCTAGTTGATAACTGCAAGTATTTCGAATTACATTTTGTGAGGGTCAAAAATATTATTAAGTAACCGAAAATTTTCATCGTAGTTTATTGATAATTTGTGTGGAATTATTGATTTTATATTCATCAAGCCTAACCAATCATAAAATGTCATTCAAATACGAGTCTGACATTAAAACTATTTCACTGAATAGAAATAGAACTACCCCAAAAATGACCCTGATTCATAAGTCATAAAAGTACAGCTGGGGGAAAAAAAAACGAATCACCCCTCGTTTCTCGGCTGGTATTGATCAAGGAATTTTGTGTAAGGTGTCAATTTTCAGGAAATAGCGTGAGGAATTGGGAACTGGCAACAAAAAATTTTATAGGGGTCGTCTACATATTAAAATGAGTACCATCTTTGAAATTTCCAATGGCAACACCCAATTTTTTTTACATAAAAATGTTCAGCACCCTCAAAATACCCCATGAATAAAAAAGAATTATTTATTTTGCATTATTTGCTGAGATATTAAAGCCTTAATTTTGAACTCGGTTAGGGGCAAATCTCCTAAGTGAAAAAAGGTAATATTTTGGTTGCGTCTTTTCAAAACGACAAGCTAAAAAAGGGTTAGCATAATCTCGCCAACGGATGCTAGAATTTAACTTTCTTCAGTAATATTGGGATTTTTCGAATGTTTTTTTTTTTTTTTAATTTTGGATTTTAAAATTCAGAATTAAAATAAAGGCTAGAAGATGAAATTTTTTAATTTTAAATTAAGTCGCATATACGGTTATTTATAACGAACAGATTTTCAAATGCTTTTAGTTACAATCAGATTGAAAAACATGATTATTACACTTATACTTTGAACTTTTTATGCAAATTTTTGTTTCATTAGCAAACATTGTTGCAGAAATTTTGTTTAAAATTCGTCGCACTCTATCGGTAATATCGGCCCAGTGGCTTGGTGGTAGTGCTTATTTCGCATTGTCACGCCACAGGTCCGGGGATCGAATATCGCATTGTGCGAGGTTGACCCATCCTTTCATTCCTTAAGTGGGTCGATAAATTGGGGACCAAGCATGCTTGGGGAACTAAACGCTGGGGGTTCCGCGTGAGGCTTTCCACATTACCGGGACATATGCCTTGCACCCCAGAACCCTTGTATCACGGAAACTGAATTGGGCACGGCAGGCCCTGGCCCACTAATGGGCTGTTGCGTCGAGGAGTTCTAGTTTTTATCGGTAAACCACGTATTGCAAATTGAGGGTTACGACCGTAACACGATATTTAAGGAAAGCAAAATAAAAATATTCAGAATGATTTGGTAAAGATTTTTAATCAACGCAGTTGGCACTAATCACTTAAAAAAATTAATGTGGTAACAATCAAATGTATTTAAAACCAAATTCCAGTAATATTCTAGGGTATTTTATTTTTAATATTAAACACACTTTTTGAAATTGTATCGGAAATAACATACATTCAAAAATATAGTAACCGATATCATTAAATGTTAATTATACAAAAAAAAACATTTTATGCACTTGAAATAAGAAAAGATTTTCAGACATTTGACAGAAATCGATAATTTGAATAAACAATTACCAACAAAAGCTTTTTAATCACCAAGCGATAATGCAATTTACAATCAAATTTGCCGAGTAATTTTTTACACGGTCCCTTAAATTCGTCTTTTTCAGTTTTTTTACAATAACTCGGCAAATAATTGTTATTGAATTTAAAAAATTGGGATTTTGGTTCTACTTGATCTACTTTATCGATTTATGCGAAAAAAAATTGGGGTTGCTATTCATGTTTTATTTTTTCTTATTTAAATTTAAATAAAAAATTATTAAAAATAAAAAATTGATGAAAAAACATGTGTGATTTGATTTTGGAAAATTAAGAAGTATATAATGAAAAAAAAATCTTTTTTATATTCATTTAATTTGCAGAGGTATGAATAAAAGTTTGTGAAACTTTTTTAACATTATGGGCGTTCAACTTTGAATACTTATATCTCAGCAAATAATGCAGAATAAATAATTCTTTTTTATATATGGGGTATTTTGAAGGTGCTGAACATTTCTATGTAAAAAAAATTGGGTGTTGCTATTGGAATTTTCAAAGTTGGTACTCATTTTAATATGTAGACGACCCCTATCACAATTTTTGTTGCCAGTTCTCAATTCCTCACGCAATTTCCTGAAGATTGACACCTTACACAAAATTCCCTGATCAATACCAGCCGAGAAACGAGGGGTGATTCGTTTTTTTTTCCCCAGCTGTACAATAGGGTGTATCGAAAAAACCAAGTTTTTGATATCAAATTTGTAATAGTGCGGAAAAGTTGCCTTATGTTATCGTTAGTATATGTGCAAAATTTTAATGATCTGAGTTAATATCTTCAGTTGCCTCTGAGACCATTTATTATGCAAAATTCGCTAATTTTATCGTTTTTTCAATATATTTTTTAAAAAAATTAAGAAATTGAATTTTTAAGTCTTACCAGTGCCGAATAATTGCCATATTACTCCTTAGAGCGTGTGCAAATTTTTATTGACGTTGGTTATTTTCTTCAGGGGCCTTAATGGGCTGCTTATCTGGAATTTGGCCATATAAGCGCCCCTAGTGGCAACTGAAGAAATTAACCAACATCAATAAAAATTTGCACACGCTCTAAGGAGTAACATGGCAATTATTCGGCACTGGTAGGACTTAAAAATTCAATTTCTTAATTTTTAAAAAAAATATATTGAAAAAACGATAAAATTAGCGAATTATGCATAATTAATGATCTCAAGAGGCAACTAAAGATATTAACTCAGATCAACAAAATTTTTCACACATATTAACAATAATATAAGGTAACTTTTCCGCACCATTAAAACTAAAGATTCCGATTTCATAATTTTTTAGAAAAAAAATGAAATTAGCGAATTTTGAATAATTAATGGTCTCGGAGGCAACTGAAGATATTAACTCAGATCAATAAAATTTTGCACATATACTAGCAATAACATAAGGCAACTTTTCAGCACTATTACAAATTTGATATCAAAAATTTGGTTTTTTCGATACACCCTACTGTACAATCCACGTGTACAAAAAATTTCAATGAGCCACCAGCTCCAAGATAACGGCTTCTAAAAAGGCGCAATTTTTGCACTGTCATTTTCTACGCAACTGGCCGCCATATTTAGGTGTTCAAAGGAAACATATTGTGACCCTCCGTTTCCTCTCTGGATAGTGGACGATAGCGCACGGTTTTTCTATCTCTATGGTATTTGTGTTTTCTGCAACAAGTCATTAAAATGTTCGCAGGCAAAAAAAATGTTGCTTCCAATTCTGGAAAAGAGGAAATTTCTTCTAGGAAAAGAGTTTGAAGCTTAATTGATTTAAACTCGGGCCTGATTGTATTTTATTAATAAGGGTGTACCGGTGTACTTCTCATTTAGTGTAACAATGTGTAATATTTTCACAACTACGAATTTTAGGAGAAACAGTTAAATCTAAAATATCGATCATTAACTTTTGGAAACTGGGGTAACCTTTAATGCTTGAAGAAGTTACCCTCCAGTGTTAAAAAATCACATAATTTCAATTGACTTTTTACTAATCAAATAAGTTCCCCAGATTTTATTATGTTATTTTCATTAAAAGAGCTACACTCTTAAAACAAAAGAGTGAAATCCACTCCTGTAGGAGAAGTGCATTTTCGACACTGGAAAGGAGTGAATATTAACTCAGGCTGAGATAAAATAACTCGTTTGGAGTGATCCTGTTGGAGGTTTAACACACAAAGGATCCCCTCCTATCGGGAAAGTGCATTTTCGACACTGTGGGAGTGAAAATTAACTCAGACTGAGTTAAAATCGCTCGTTTGTTTTAAGAGTGTATGTTTCTAGAAAAGGGGGAGGAAAAACTGTCGTTTAACATTTATATCGAAATTATACCGCCTATACTTAACATGAGTACTTAAATAGACCTCCGAAGAATACAGATGGACCAACACGGGGACAATATAGGGTGGCATGTGGGGCCCGATGGCCGACTGGTTTGAATCACATGCCATAACGCCAGCAGTCAGTGCGCTATAACGAGTGAGAGTTCTATTTTGGCCTTTGCTCTGGGTGCACTTCATGCTCAGTACGCGCGAGTCGTTCCTCTTCCCTTCTATAGAACTCTTTTGCAACACAACCATTTTTTTTTTATTTTATATCTGTACTACACTTTGAAATTTTACGAATAGAATCAGATGGTTGCAGATGTATAATTAAAAAAAAATAAAGAAATTGAATTTTAAGTCAAACATTTTAATGTTCAACTCATTCAATGAAACAAGATTAAACTTCAGACATTTTGCTTGTCCCTCAGAGGGTCTGCATCCCAGGCAGAAGGTCCCGAAGTCAAATCCGTATTCATAGGAACGTTGATATTTGAATTGTTAACAATTTTTTTAGGGCCTATGCGTTTGTCTTCGTCTTTATTTAAAGAACTAAAACATCTACTGTGAGATTTACACGAACACGGTAATAACAATACAAAATCATAAATTAAAAGCATAATTTTAACAATTTTTCAATAGTTGATTATGACGCTTCTTTCTGTTAGGCCTGCATTTGTTTGACATTATTATCAGATTTTTATTTTTGTTCTTTTCGAATAAATTTATTGTGAAAATTTTTCTTTGTCACCAAACAAACAAAAGAATCTGGCGTTTTCCATTAATGATGTTTTTCTGCGCCTCAAAATAACAGACTAAACAAAGAAACAGTGTAGCCTAACTAGAGGAATTTTAGCTGCATTTCTATAGTACAAATTACATTATTTCGGAACAAAACATAAACCAACAATTGGAACGTTTTTGGAAAACTTCATTCATTAAAATTATTATGTTATGTTCAAGAGAGAAAGGTAAATTTTGTTCCAAATTCATTTTCAAATTGATTTTACTTTTTTAAATACATTTTATTGCAGAGCTTTCACATTTCTCTCAGGACAATGTAGAAATTTTTGCATTACATAAAAAACACTAAAATATTTTCATTTAAGCCCTTTGATCTCTAATGTTTGAAAGAAGACATTTGAAATACATATTTTCAAAAAGGATGATGTATTTTATTTGAGAAAAAATAAATTGCTTAGAAATATAGATTAGAAAAAAAATCTTATATTTGAATTCTAAGGGTAAAGAGTAAAGGAGTATACGTTTCGAACATGATTTATTACAACCAACAATATTCTTGCATATGAATGGTGTATTGAGCTTCATATTAGATGTTTGCCAGACATGAATGGTCGTTGAAATTTATTTTTGAAAAGTAATTTACTATTTATCAATACTATTAATGGGAAACCTATGTATCATTTTTGACATTTCTTTCAACTTCTGTTTTTCAATATCCAAAAACATCGACATATACCTGTTTTCCGAATATATATCAACATATCTATTTTTTATATCACGAGTAGACCATTCAATATAATGTGCTACTAGGGATTTTGGAATTTTATGCCTAGTATCGTTATGGGTATCGTTATCGTTGAAACTACAAAAAGGGAGAGTGAACGCAAAGGAGAGTGAACGTCTATAAAAGCCCCAAACCGTATACTTACAATTTTTATACATTATCCAAGAACTAAATGTATTCTAAAAACATTCAAAACATAAAAGTTATTTAAATAAATGTTTTCTAAGCCATTTTAAATACTCCTAAAAAGTATCAAAGAAACCTTAGTCCGTACAGAGATATTATATGTAGAAACAGAAATAGATATATGCAGTCGAAGAAACTCGCATCTGAAAGTGTTAACATTTTATGTCGCAGATTCAGATACAATATACTTCATTCCGTATTCATTTTATATATCGTTGGTCTAATGACAAAACCACGAATGTGCAGATTCTAGGGATTTGCGATTTTTGAAAAACAAAACCGATTCTCGGTTCAATCAGTTCTTTTTTCCTCCTCATTTTAACCGGGATCAGTACAAGAGTTACTAAAAACCGGTACTTTGAAAAACTGTTTCTAGTTGCTTGGTTGGTTGACCGATTCCGGTTGTACATTTATGTTAGGTTCGAACTAGGCACTAGAGCTACCAGAGGTGGCGACAGTGGTCGTAATTTAGAACTACAATCATGTGACGGTGACGAGTCGACACCTGAGTGCAGGTGTCACCCGACGCAGCTTTCATTGGCGATATCGTACACAGCGTCAGACGCCATAATCTTTTGATTCATCGTACTGCATTAAATTTATCCTTCCATTTTGAGTGTCGGCTCGTTACTTGACTGTGGTTCTTACTTTTAAATTACACGCCAATCGCCAATTGCCGTCGTGTAACTCTGGTGCGACAATAATCCGACTAACAATAACCTTCAGTTTAGCCAGTTAAAATTTTTTAGCCAGTTTCAAACCGGTTCTTTAGTTTTAACCGGTTCAGATACAGAAATGTTTTGCCCATTTAACCGAACCCGAATACCGGTTTAACTCTTTCCGGTTTTCCGTCCCTTGGCACATTTGTGTTTTTGCACATTCGTGGTTTTGTCATTTTACCGACGATATCTCACCTTGAGCGAAAAAATGACTGATCTGCCATTGATCTCCCCCTTGATCATCTCCCTTGGGGATCAGTACCTTTTCCACGATGCGATATGTTTCCGAGTTACTGCGGTACAAATTTCCATCAAATGTGTGGGTGGAATTTTCGTATCACACTATATTGTGAAAGAAAAAGTGGCGCATGGACATGTAATATCAGTGGGGAAAAGGGCAACTTTTTCATAAACAGTGGTGTAAATGCCAATGCTGGATGCTCTTCGGTTTCATTTCAAGTTTAGCACCCTCGTATGGGCTTTAGAGTATCTGTTTGTGGATGACACGGTGAACACAGTTAAATATATTTTGAGTGTCTTAGGTAGTAATGTTACAACGTGTCTATGTAGTACAGCTGGGGGAAAAAAACGAATCACCCCTCGTTTCTCGGCTGGTATTGATCAAGGAATTTTGTGTAAAATGTCAATTTTCAGGAAATAGCGTGAGGAATTGGGAACTGGCAACAAAAATTTTTATAGGGGTCGTCTACATATTAAAATGAGTACCAACTTTGAAAATTCCAATGGTAACACCCAATTTTTTTTACATAAAAATGTTCAGCACCCTCAAAATACCCCATGTATAAAAAAGAATTATTTATTTTGCATTATTTGCTGAGATATTAAAGCCTTAAATTTGAACTCGGTTAGGGGCAAATCTCCTAAGTGAAAAAAGGTAATATTTTGGTTGTGTCTTTTCAAAACGACAAGCTAAAAAAGGGTTAGCATAATCTCGCCGACGGATGCTAGAATTTAACTTTCTTCAGTAATATTGGGATTTTTCGAATGTTTTTTTTTTTTTTTAATTTTGGATTTTAAAATTCAGAAATAAAATAAAGGCTAGAAGATGAAAAGTTTTAATTTTAAATTAAGTCGCATATACGGTTATTTATAACGAACAGATTTTCAAATGCTATTAGTTACAATCAGATTGAAAAACATGATTATTACACTTATACTTTAAACTTTTTATGCAAATTTTTGTTTCATTCGCAAACATTATTGCAGAAATTTTGTTTAAAATTCGTCGCACTCTATCGGTAATATCGGCCCAGTGGCTTGGTGGTAGTGCTTATTTCGCATTGTCACGCCACAGGTCAGGGGGTCGAATATCGGTTGGGCGAGGTTGACCCATCCTTTCATCTCCTAAGTGGGTCGATAAATTGGGGACCAAGCATGCTTGGGGAACTAAATGCTGGGGGTTCCGCGGGAGGCTTTCCACATTACTGGGACATATGCCTTGCACCCCAGAGCCCTTGTATCACGGAAGCTGAAATGGGCACGGCAGGCCCTGGCCCACAAATGGACTGTTGCGCCGAGGAGATCTAGTTTTTATCGGTAAACCACATATTGCAAATTGAGGGTTACGACCTTAACACGATATTTAAGGAAAGCAAAATAAAAATATTCAGAATGATTTGGTAAAGATTTTTAACCAACGCAGTTGGCACTAATCATTTAAATAAATTGATGTGGTAACAATCAAATGTATTTAAAACCGAATCCAGTAATATTCTAGGGTATTTAATTTTTAATATTAAACACACTTTTTGAAATTGTATTGGAAATAACATACATTAAAAAATATAGTAACCGATATCATTTAATGTTAATTATACAAAAAAAATACATTGTATGCACTTGAAATAAGAAAAGATTTTTAGACATTTGACAGAAATCGATAATTTGAATAAACATTTACCAACAAACGCTTTTTAATCACCAAACGATAATGCAATTTAGGATCAAATTTGCCGAGTAATTTTTTACACGGTCCCTTAAATTCGTCTTTTTCAGTTTTTTTACAATAACTCGGCAAATAATTGTTATTGAATTAAAAAATTTGGGATTTTAGTTCTGCTTGATCTACTTTATCGATTTATGCGAAAAAAATTTGGGGTTGCTATTCATGTTTTATTTTTTCTTATTTAAATTTAAATAAAAAATTATTAAAAATAAAAAATTTATGAAAAAACATGTGATTTGTTTTTGGAAAATTAAGAAGTATATAATGAAAAAAAAAATCTTTGTTAAATTCATTTTATTTGTAGAGGTATGAATAAAAGTTAGTGAAACTTTTTTAACATTATGGGCGTTCAACTTTGAATACTTATATCTCAGCAAATAATGCAGAATAAATAATTCTTTTTTATGTATGGGGTATTTTGAAGGTGCTGAACATTTATATGTAAAAAAAATTGGGTGTTGCCATTGGAATTTTCAAAGTTGGTACTCATTTTAATATGTAGACGACCCCTATTACAATTTTTGTTACCAGTTCTCAATTCCTCACGCTATTTCCTGAAAATTGACACCTTACACAAAATTCCTTGATCAATACCAGCCGAGAAACGAGGGGTGATTCGTTTTTTTTTCCCCAGCTGTACTTGTGTCATGCACATAAATTAGTACAGAGAACTAATATTTACCAAAAAATATATAAATGCACTTTTAAAATTTCATGACAGGACGGAGTGGTTTCTAGCGGTGCAACGGCTATACGGTGAAATTTTTCAAAACATTTTTGGAATTCGGTTGAACCATTTTTCTGGAGTAGAATTTTCCGGTTATGAAAATTCTGGGTACGCATGTAATATGATTATGTGGCACGTAAAAGATATCTGGATTGCCTATTTGGCTTGGGTTTTCTCGTCAAAAATAAATCTTTAACACCCACAGCTCGGTTTCAGTGTAATCTGCGCGTCAAAATTGGTAGCGAGAGTGGCCTAGATGGTGTCACAAGAAAATGGCTCTCAATTTTGGGGAAAGTGCAGTGTCTGCAAAGGCTTGACAGCCAATATTGCAGCCCAATTGGGAAAATAAAAAATCTGGTTTTGGTTTCCGAAATCTGTTAATGGTTCAACCTAAAATCAAAAATATAGTAAAACGTTTCAACACACAGCCGTTGCAGGTACTGGAAACCATTAGTTTTTATGAAACCAATTACGAAATTTCGAACAATATGAGTAACATAAGTCTGAAAAAGTAATTGCCTATATTGTTTTTAATTGCAGAAAATTTTACCAAATTTTTTTTGACTTGTTGTTTATCAACTTATTTTAGTAAGGAAACAAAGAGCAAGGTTATGTAACTAATAAAATTGCATTTAATGTAGAGACAATCCTTTTGCATAAGAAGTTAAACTTTTTTTGGTCCATTACGGAAAATAATTTTTTTGAGAAACAAGCTTCTTTCAAATAATGTTTATCCTCTGCATATCTTCGTTTCGGCAGTATTTTAAAATTATGGTTGATTACGAAGATCAAAATATAATTTATAAATCCTTTTATAATTAATTATTGTACAGATTTAGTGTGTTTTTAAAATTAATTTACAATTTGAACTGAAAATTTCAAGAAAATTTAAATATAACTTCTTTTTTTTGCCTTACAGAAAGGTCAAGTTATTTTTAATTTTTATTCTGGCTAAAGAAATGTTTGCTTAGATTTTAAGCTAATGGCTTGGAAATGTGCTAATTAAAAAACGTTAATCAGAAGTTTCCGGGTGGTTTGTTATTCTTCATACCAATTTAGAAAATTTAAAACTCACTTGAATTGAAAATCAAATACTTAAGCTTTACCAGAAAAATATTATTCTTAGAGCTTAGTCTAGAAATCTATAAAAGCCAAAGTTCGTCATTTCTTACTGTCGAAAAAAGCTGCATTTTAATCCTAATCTTTAGAAGCCTGTCAAATATTATGCAAATCAAATCTTTAGAAAAGAAATAAAAACTTCTAATACCCTGTGCCGCATCTTTTTAGGAAATTGAAAAAGAAAATAAAATTCTTTTTCGATCTAGAATTCATTAATCTTATCAATTTTCGTTCTAGAATACTTCAATTTATTTTTCTATTTTTTTATACGGGAAACGCCCTTCGGAGTTGAATATTAATAGACTACTATCAAATTAATTAGAAGCCCAAGGGGCGTTTGCGATCCATACTGATCTAAATCTTTTAAAATAAGGTTTATATTAGAGGGAAGTATTGAAGAATACTATTTTTGCAGTTCATCTTTTAGGTTTTTTTTGATAAAGTAAGCGTTTTAAAATGGAATGTAAATATTTGTTCAGACACAGAGTTCGTTAAAACAGTAGTGGCTTGCTATGTTAGTTTTGAATTATCGTCGCACTAGAGCTACTTGAGAGCTACTTGAGAGCTATTGACGACGGCCGTCATAATTTAAAAAAACAGTCGATTGCCGAGAAAAAATCTGAGTAGGTACCCAGTGCAACCGTTAAGGGCGACATCGTAAACAACATTGGGTCTTTAAGGAATATTTAACACGCACCCTCTCTACACGGAGCTATTCGTTCACATTTTTGGTTGCACGGGCCGTTGATAGGTCGGCAATTATTATGGCGATGCCCGAACTCGAATCTGAGACCTTCGCGTGCGAAGGCGAACGCCTTTACCGACTGAGAACCTTATTAATCCTGGGAAAGTATCTAAAAAGTATGGTTTAAGAGACCGGGTTGCTCTCTGTGTGCCTATCTTAAGACTTTTTATATTTAAAATATGAAAGAAAGATAAAGATTCAAAACATATGGAGATTGATCGAAAATGTGTTCGGGTATTGTTTTAAAGATTTAAGTAAATGTAAATAAGTTCTTTTGGCTTGAGTATAATATAACATAACAATTATTTACCCCTTTTTATACTTTAACTACTTTATACTTATTTAAAGGCTTCCTACAATTTATATAAATATAATTTTACACTACAAATATTTTAATTGGTTAACGTCTAAAAGAAATTAAAAGATTTCGTTTAGATGGTTCAAATACAGATTACTCATAGATAAATGAACCTATTCAACAACTAGAAGCAAAACTGGCAAAAAAGAACGCATTTCTCCGATGCTTCACATCATACTTCGCATCAGGATTTTATATTTAAAAAAAAAGTTCTAATACTACTCTAGAAAGGATTGGGTAAGTAGTGCGAAGAGGTCTTTCCTAAGTACTTCTAAGCTTAGGACTGTTACGCAGGCAGGGTCTAATTTTAGGATCTTTGCGAACTGAGCCTCCAAAGGTTGTTGCTTTATTTACTTCATTAGTCTTGTATCGGATTCTGGGTGCCACGTTTGACAAGATTAGCACCTATTTATCTAGATTTTTGGCGCCAGGATTCGTTTTTTGACACCCCAGAGCTGCTAATCAATGTAATGGGGGACATGGCAGTGTTATATTCTTTACCTTTTAATGCCAGCAAAATCTTTCTCAGCAAAAAATATACCATTTGACTGTGCAAAATGAAATCCGTGGTATTAACGGTAGCTTAACTGAGACGTTAATGTTTAGTTTTGGTGAAGATTTTTATATATTATAAACGTTATTATGTTTTGGCGTAAATCGTCTACATGAAGAAGAAAAACTAGGGAAGTAAACTACCGCTTGACTTTTAATTGCCACCCAAATTGAAGTTTGATGCGCTTCTGTTAAAGATTGGTACAATAAGATTGTCGTTTTTCAGAAATAAATTAGAAAACCTAAAAATTCTATTTTAGCTATTGTTAGACATACGCTGTTTTTCCGAAAACCGTTTAATAGCAGTATTTTACCGTTAATAGCAGTATGCCCGGACCCGAACCTGGGATCTTCCGTATGCAAGGCGAATTCTTAACCAACTGGGCTCCCCAGCCCCAAAGATTGCGTTTGGTGACATCTCGGGTGTCAACCTCATCACTTGACCTCTGTTTAAAATTGCAAACCTCGTTACCTTTGTTACATCTACGGCGATTATAATTCTACCAAAACCTAAACAAGTTTTAATCTTTAATGAATACAAAAATGTTAATCAAATATAGGGCATTGTATTGTATTTTTTAGCCTACTGTTTGAGTACCGTTGGTGGATATTCTTAAAGTTTCCTCTCTAATAAATGGAAGATGGCGAATTATTGACCCATTATTTATTTGCAGAAATGTACCAATTTTAAAAATGTCTGCTATCCTGTGAAATCAATACTTTACTTCGGTTTCTTTTAGGATTACAACTCGTATCACATTCCTAATTACTTACTTTAAAGACTTAAAGGGACTGGTCTACTGCCTTACTGGTTTTTATTGAAAAAAATATCATAGACCCTACAGTTATGTCGAGTTTTTCAACTCCGAAACAGTGTAAAGCTTGAAACAAAATAGTTCTTTTTTAAATAGGAAATGAAGTGTATGTTTAGATAGTTAAATACGCAATTTAAAACTTGTGTCCATTCTATTGGTTTGATCTAACACTCCATTACTCCTTTTCTTTACTGCAATATTTCGATATTCGTCCTACCAAATATCGTAACTCCTCGGTCATGTCAAATGACACATAATTTTAGTTTTAGTTTGAATTATCGTCACACTAGAGCTACACGAGGGCTATTAACGACGGGCGTCGTATTTTAGAACCACAGAAAAGTGATGAGCCGACACCTGAGTAGGCACCCAACGCAACGTCAAGGGAGACATCGTACGACACATAATTAAAACAGTTGTCCTCATTTGAAGCACAAATTTAATCATAACCACTTACCTTACAAATGTTCAAAACAGTGCTTTAAAATTAAACGGACTCGAGTTTTACAGAATGATTATAACTTTTCGATAAAAGCATTCAGGAAGAATTGTTATTGGTCAGGCAATAATCAATGGTGAAATGAAATAATGGAGTGAAAAAGAAAATAAAATATTCAGCATGGAAATCATCTTACTGTTAAGGTGCAGTCTCTCACCAATACTTGATTCCATAGGAAAATTTTCACTCTGATCTGTACGATAAAACATCGAAACCGGCATATTTTTGGCCGTTCTATTGCGCTATGTCTCCATTATTCTCTTTCTAACAGCTTGAGTGGTATTTATTGAAAAAATTATCATAGACCCTAGAGTTATGTCAAATCAAGCGTAAATATAGCAGTAGTCCTCATTTTTTTGTCGTGTCTATGACGTTGCCGAAATGTGAATGTAAGTTAAATGAAACCATGTGTTTTGATAGCCGCGTTTGTGATTTTTTGGATATTAATGTCATAAAGATCTATTAATGATGGCAGAACTCCAATGCCTCTCAAATTGGCCACTCATTGCCGGGCATTCAAAAATGTGGTTTGGTGCTAGCTGAGTATCTGGGCAGTTATCACAGTTTCTATACACCTTCCTACCCTCTTTGTCTATTTTCATGCTTATGTGGTGATTGGTTCTTAGTCTGGCAATGGTTTTTGTGGTGGATCTATCTGCATTTAAATTACAAAGAAGGTGCTTCGTTTGAATAGATGTTTATCTTAATAGTAAGTAGTCCTCATTTGAAGAACATATGTATATTATAACCACTTGACCTGACAAATTTTCAGGCAGTGTTGCCTCTCCTTGAAAAATATTTACAAAACATCAAAATAGGTTAACCAAACGTACTGCAATTTGAACTACGCAGCTTATTTTTTCATTATCTAACTATCTATCTTTACAAATTAACCAAATAGACATCTATTTTGCATTTTATTTTACTTGTTATAGTTTTTATGAATGAAAACAACATAAACTCTACGCTTCACGAAAAAAAAATTTCATAGTTGAAAATATTACCACTGAAACAAATGTGGTCAGGCTACTTAAAAACAAGATATTTTTTCGTAGTTATTATGGAGCAAACATGTCATTTTTGAAGAAGAAGGTATCCAAACCTAAACCGACAAAAAGCCTCCTCGTTTGACTTGCTCCATTACAATTCCTACTTTCATAACATTCACACTTCCAAATCGCATACTTCTTGAGCATTTCCCGGGGCATATAATATTTCCAGCGTTCCTATGATTTACGATGTTGACTGTGCATTTACGGTCGAGTTTTCTCAGCCATTTCGCCTATGTCAAATCGATTCTAGAAGCAAATTCCAAAGTAGTCTTGGCATTTTAATGGCTGAAACGTTAGAACACGTTTTCTGTACTTCAAAATGAATGCTTCAGCGCTGAAGAAACCTAGACGATATTGGCGAAGTTTGAGCTAATAGCTAATGATAAATGTGGGGTGCGGTATAGTTTCTCACTTTTGATTTTTGTTTAGTAAGTGATAATGTTAAGAATTACTTAGCAAGTGTTTCGAAACATTTTTTTACTTAGGGCAGAGGAAGATGTTAATGGTGTTCACGCATAATTGTTGGTAATGGGTAAAAAAAATTTCTTCCACTTTTTTTTTTTAAAAAATGGTCAATTCTGAACTTTAAGATTTTTCGTTTTTGAATCCAAACAAACATTTTACTATGAATTGTACGTTTTCATCCTTCGATTTGATTCCCAATGGAAGTCTAAAAGCATATTTATTCTTTAATTGAGGTGTAAACAATGTTTCCTTCCGAAAGAAACAATTAAAAAAAGTAGTTGGTGATATTGTTGTTTTGAAACTGTTTTGAACTCTTGTTTGTTGAACTCTACCATAAATTGTTTTTGAACTCTACCATAAATTTTACAGATACACACTACAATTAAAAATAAATTTTATTCCATTATAAACTTTTAAAGAAAATTGAGGTTTAAATCATAAGTGGTCTCTTCCAGAGCTTGCTTTTATACAGTCAGTGATTCCTCAATAATCAGTCAATCGACTGATGCAGAACTTTTGGCTCATGGACCCAGCTGATAATACTCTTTCTTGTACAACTTCCTTGTGTTAAATATACAACCTTTTACAATCAAAAAGTGTTTTATCGCCGTTGTAAACATTTAAAACATTTAATCGCCTGAGTTTTGGACAAAACATTAACTATAAATGAGTGCTTCTCATTCATGTTATCTAGCTATTTGATTATACGAGTAAAACAATTCATTTTGTTATGCCTGGGATTTTAAAACTAAATTTAATATGATTGAGCCGCTGATTCTATATAGGAAATCAGTTTTTCTCTAAAAGTTCTACTTTCTAAGTTTCACATTTTTGTAGTCAAAAAAGTGCTCAAACTAGAAATTAATTTTAAAAAATTGTATTATACATGTTTCTTAGGTAGTTTTTGATGCAGATCAATGAATTCTAATTTAAATCCCATGCAGGGAAAACAAGTTTACCTTTTAGCCCATTTCTTAAATAACCAGATGGTATGTGTTCTTTATATGTATATGTTTTATTCTTTTTTTATATGTTTAATTTTATTATTGCCTTTTTAAAAAAATTGGATACTGTAAAACAATACTTTGGCGTATATTATGATTTCAAAACTAATGCATTAACTCCAAGGGAATGACGAAACTCTTAAAATCGGGGTTTTCAAATACAGGGCTTGCTCAAAATTAAGGTTTATTGTTCAATGCAATACACGTGAAACAAAAGTGATGAACAGAGGTACATGGCTATAAATAACTTCCATTTTATGCTCCCTAAGTCCCTCGAGAACCACGTATTTGGTCTTTTCCCAATTCCCAATTGGAATTGGGGACTCCATAATGATTTATTGCAGACAATGAACTATCCAAGTTCAGTGAACGGACTTTACCAGGGGTGGATTTTGTTCAATGAGAATTGTTAAGTATAAAATGTCTATTTAACATATTATAAACACTATATAACTGATTTTTTTTTAATTTTTATCCAGGATGGACTTTTAATGAATTGCTCATAATTAGCCCAACTGACCAAATTAGCCTAACTAATTAAATTAAAGTTCTTTCTTTTATTTGAGTCTAAAAAAAACTATTTTGACTTAATTGTTTAATTCAGCATTTTTGTTGCCACTTAAACATGAAACATGCTAATTCCTTTTTGGCAAGACAACTTTTAGAGGGGTTGTTTGAATGGTTTGAACACTCTTTTGCCAGTATTTCTGTTTCTTTGCCGCAGAAGCCCAGTAGGAAGGGATTAACTGAAGATGTACGTCAGGGATATTGTGAAAGTTTTGTGAAAGAAACCAGTGAATGACGTCACGTTCGCCAGTGAATGAGCACCAGGATATAATGACCAGGACAACCAACCATTGTCAGATAGCTTCCTTACTCATGGGAGGAAGTCTGTGCTGCCAATCCATCTAGTGGAATGATTTTCAATCCTTATTTTTTTAATTATATTTATCAAATGTTCATTCACTGGGGCCTGTTCAGTCACTGGTCAGTCTACCCTACTTATGTCCACTCACTCAGACGTTGTGGCGTTAAAATCCTGAGACAAAAACCAACGTATATTGTAATGATATATTCTCAACATCCCTGTTTCTTTAAAGTTATATATCCATGAAATGGTTTTTTTATTCATAATGTGTATTAAGTAGTGTCGAGTTGCACTAAAACTAAATCGTACTACCAGTACAGTCTGTCTAGTAAAACTTTATAGAAAAACTTTGACGCAATTTAAAAAAAATAAAGACATTTTATTCTCGAAGACTTCTGTTTTAAAAACAAGTACAGCGTATTCCATTGCTACCATGGCAACTGTTTTCACAACAAAATTTATCTAGCCGTTGCCATTAAGCGAACAAGAAAAGAAAAATATTAATTTAAAAATTTTAGGACGATAAAATAAATAGTTTTTGGTAGGCAAAAGTCCAAAGTTCCAACATCCTCCCACCTTAAGTTGTCGGTTGACAACTTAAACATTCATCTATTGTTCAGGTTCCTGCGTCTTCGGACGGTGAGTTGACAGGACTCACGAAGTTGTGAGCAGAAACCTCCAGTGGATACAGGCGCTGAATTGGTCGAATGACTTGTCCATTGGTCGTTTTAAGACGTACTACTCTCACGACATCATCCTTCCCAGGTAGCATTTCGATGACAAGTCCTAAAGGCCATTCATTACACTTTGCTTTGTCGCTTCCAATCAGCACTATATCCCCAAGTTGTATCTTCCTATCATGTTTTCTATTATCATTTTTTTTGAATTAAAAGTCCCAAATATTCTGACCTAAACCTTTTTTTGATGTCTGTTATTAACTTGTGTCGATATTTTAATCTGTTGTTTACACACTTTCCATCTACTTGGTCGAGGTCTGGCACTCCGGGATGTCGCAACTCTTGTAAAAATGAATTTGGAGATAGTGCCATCAGCTCGTTATCACTTTCTGCTATGTGAGTGAGGGGTCTTGAATTTATTACGAATTCTGTCTCGCACAAGATGGTGGTCATTTCGTCATAAGACAGGAAGGCACTGCCTAAAACTCTTCTTAAAATCTGTTTCATCACGCCAATTAGTCTTTCCCAAAATCCCCCATACCATGATGCGGTTGGCGGGTTAAAAAACCACTGGATTTTCTTAGTTGTGCTGTACCGAGCAATCTCATCCCAGTCTACAAGCTTCAATTGGTTCGACGCTCCTACGAAGTTAGTTCCGTTGTCACAGTACACTACAGAAGGTCGTCCTCGTCTTGATATGAAACGGCGAAAACTTTGCAGAAAAGCCTCGGTGCTTAAAGATGAAACAAGTTCCAGGTGAACTGCCCTGTAGACTGCAAAAGTGTAAATACAAATCCAAGATTTGGTTCCGCCTTTCAAAAGGAGTGGTCCAGCCATGTCAAATCCAACTATTTGAAAGATGGCAGTGTAATTTATTCGGTTTTCTGGGAGAGGTGGTATTGGCGCTGTCAAGTTCTGTTTGGCATGTCTCAAACAAATGACACATTTTGACACTACAGATCTCACGGTTTTCCTTGCGTTTAAAAAGGCAGTAGTGTTCTCTTAATATGTTCGTCAACATCTGTGATTTCGCATGAGAATTTTTCAGGTGCTCAGTCATTTTTAATCTTTTAACTACTTGGTGATCAGAAGGCAGAATCATGGGGCTTCTAAAATCCACCGAATCCTTCTTGTATGTGAGCTTGGTTCGCAATCTGAGTATTCCTTCTTCATCAGTGTATGTAGACAAATTCTTTAATCTTTTTATGTTATCTTCGTCAAAATACTCGTTTTGAATTAGCTTCACAATCTTCTTTTCTGCAACTTCAACTTCTTGATATGACAATTCTCCAGTTATTCGTGAAGATGCTTTTTGCCTACAATTATAAATGAACCTTTGTATCCAAGTGACCATGCGAACAATTTTATCATACTTCGAAAAATAACGGTAAAACCATTTGGAATCTATGTATTGACATTCAGTGGTCTTGTTTCTGCTGGATGTAGGATCACCAACTCCGCACTCAGTTGATGGGTTTAAGGCACAGATAGTCGATACTGCTTCAACTTCCTTTCTCATTTTCTTTCTCTCTTGTGAGATAGCAGCTTCATCAATGACTTTATCTGTAGATGGCCAGTTTTCTTCTGTTTCCGTGAGCCATTTAGGGCCCTCCCACCATTTAAGCGTTAACAACTGCCGAACCGAACACCCTCTTGAAGGTAAATCTGCGATGTTATGAGTCCCAGGGACATGCTTCCACGTGGCTGGATCGGTTAGCTTTCTGATCTCCTGAACACGATTGCTTACAAATACTTTCCAGGAGTCGTTTTGTTGTATCCAAGTCAAAACAGTTGTTGAGTCAGTCCAAAAATATTTCTCCACAGTTTTCCATTGTAGACCTTCCAGTACAGATGTGCATAATCTAGCTCCCACCGTTGCCGCAAGTAACTCTAGTCGTGGAATGGAAATTGGTTTGGTCGGAGCGATACGAGACTTTGCAGCCAACAAATTAACTGTAACTCCTTCAGAATGTTCCACTCTAACAAATACCGCTGCTGCATACGCATGGGCGCTGGCATCACAAAATGTGTGTAGACTAATGCCATCAACACAATCAGAATCTTCGGAAAACCACCTGTTTATAGTGACTTCTTTTAGAAGGTTAAGTTCGCCAAACCTATCCAGAAACTCCTTTTTTAAATCTTCTTTCAGCTCGCTATCCCATGAAGTGTTATCTTTCCACGTTCTCTGTAGCAGCATCTTTGGTAACATTAGCACCGGGCATAAGAATCCAACAGGATCGAATACTTTATGTGCTACAGAAAGGATGACTCTTTTGGAAATGATCGCCAAGTTGTAGTTTTCCAGCCAATCAAGATTTATGCTGAGTGTATCTTCGGCACGATCCCACTTTAATCCCAGCACAGAAGATACATTCTCTGGATCGTCATCTCCGGTGTATTGCCACCCTCGCAAGTTGAACTTTCCTTCCGACATAATATGACGAGACTCTTCAATAAATGGAGAGATTTCACATTTATCATCCAAGCTTGTCACGACGTTATCTACGTAAAAGCTGTGAAGAAGTCTGTTTACAATTCTTTCATCAAATTTGGCGACTTCTAAGTACTTCGTCAAATGATGTTCTAACACAGCTGCTAAAAGAAATGGACTACTTTTCACGCCAAATACAACTCTAGTGTGACGCATTATTTTCAATTTTTCATTTTTATCTCCTTTCCACCAAAAGAATAGAAGGAAGTTTCTCTCTTCAGGTCTAACACTAATTTGAAGAAAGGCTTTTTCTATATCAGCGATAATGCCATATTTACGCTCCCGAAATTTCAGCAGAAGACTAGGTATTAATTCTAGTAAATTCGGGCCGCTCTCCAAACACTGATTCAATGACGGTGAACCTACAGGTTTCGCTGAAGCGTCAAACACTGGTCGTACTTTCGTGGTACTTTGCTCTTTAACAACAGGCCTATTGGTAAATAATGCTCATGATGAAGAGCTTCTTGATATACTTCCTCTATAATGCCTAATGTTTCCCATTCCTTGAAAACCTTATCATAATCCTCAAACAAGGTATCTGACTGTAGCAACTTATTGGTTGAAATTTCCAATCTCTTCAAAGCAAGATCCTTATTACTTGGGAGAGGTAAATGGTCTTCTTTCCAGGGCAAAGCAATTTCGTAACGACCGTCTTCGTTAATTCTAACCGTATCTTCAAAGTATTGTTTCGTACGGATATCTCTCTCCTTTCGTGATTCAGTCTCAGTCGGATCAGTAATACCAAGGACATCCAAGCTAAATAAATCCGAAATACTTGCACTTTTTACAAACATCGATATAACTGCCATTGCAGCATCTTCTTTTTCAGCGGGCAATGTGGTTTTCCCCATTAGAGTCCAACCTAAATAGGTCTCAGTAGCAACCAAGCCTCCACTTAAAATCTTCCTTTTTCCTGTAAAAAGTCTGCCTGCCACATCAGCACCGATCAATACATCAATTTCGCTACTCTTTTCATCACAATCATTGAGGAAAATATTCATAGATTTCAATTCTCTCGTCCAAGGACCTTTTGATACTGACGGCACGTTATCACATATCTTTTCTTGACCCAAAACATCAAAATCGCACAGAAAATGACTTTCTAACGATCCCAGTTTAATCTTATAAACATTGTGATTTTTGGCGCCAAGCTTGGTTCCTCCAAAAACTGAATGGGACACTGTTTGTTGCCTTGAAGGTAATATTTCTAAAGCCTCAGCAATTTCCTTCCTTACGTAAGATTTTTGCGATCCCGTATCAAACAGTGCTCTAACACTCATAGTAGAGGTTGTTCCAATTATTTTAACTCTCAACGTTTGTAATAAAACTTGAGGTTTATCACAGAAACTCGCTAAATTAATTGCCTTCTGATCTTGGTTATCATTATTTTCAACGGTACTAGAATTAGCTTTTTCTTCCTTTGCTTTGTTCTGAGCAGTTTCTGGACACATTATTACGTGGTGAGCTTTGGTACAAACGGGACATCTTATGAAACACCGGCATTTATCAGCCCGGTGATTTGCTTTAAAGCATTTGAAACAACGACCCTTATCTTTTAATATGTTTCTCTTATCCGAAATAGACATCTTTTGGGCCTTGAAACAATTTACACTCTCATGTTTCTTGTGATTGCAAAATATACACGCATTTTCTACTGACCCATTTGTACTTAATACTAGCTGCCGAAGTTGGCTTGTATTGATAATTATTTGGCGCTCTTTTCTTAACGAATGCATCATCTTTGAGGCCAAAACCTGTCATCGCCAAAACAATTCTTTCTTCCGACTCAACTTCAGACTTCAAAAACTTTAACAAACTGTCTAGTCTATCCTTTGGATCCCCACCATGGTCAACATTAGGACTTCTCTGCCAGGCTCTTAAAAAATCTTCCGGCATACAGGATTCAACCAAAGGATGAAGTAAAGCGGCGCTCTTATCTTTCGTGACACCAAGCGTCTCAAGAGCACGAATTTGTGTTTCTAAACTATCATAAAGCACACTCAAATTAGTTGGCGCAGTTTGAGTGGCATTCTTTAAAACTAATTTTAACAGCTCTCTCACGTAGACTTCAATGAGCAAATCCTTTCTTCCAAAACGAGCTTTTAAGCAGTCAATTGCTTTCGGATAATTTTCAGCCATCGGAGGAAAACTTTCTATCGCTTCTCTAGCTCTCGAAAATTCTACAGTGGCTTGTAATAAATATTGAAATTTATCTGAATCTTCAATAGTACTATCTTTATCAATTTTCTTAAATTGGCTCCAGAATGGCAGCCATTCTTTTATATCGCCATTAAACTTTCTTAATTCTAATTTTGGTAACGTAAATTTTCTTCTTACCTCTACATTATCAGAAGCGGGATGCTGAGGATCAAATGAGCTCTGTTCTTGTGCACGAATCTTCGCCAACGTCACTTCATGTTCTAGCTTGGCTTTTTCCAATTCAAATTGATATTTTCTTTCTTGTTCTTTATCTTCACGAATAATTTTTTCTTCCCGTTCTTGTTGAAATATTTTTTCTTGTTGTTCTTTTTCTTTTTCTTCGCGTGTTTTTCGTTCCGTCACGGTATTTTGAAGCAACACTTGAACGAATTCGGGATCCTTTTTATATTCCTCGCTATTTAAAATAATATTCTTCAAATCCGTTACCTTGGCATCAGCGGTCACAACTTCACCAATTTCTTCCGCAACGCTTCTCAAGTCTTCCTTCTTAAAACCTTTTACGTCTTTAAACATCTTGGAATAGTTCTATTCTTATCTGTTTACTGACAGTCCCGCCGAGGGTACCATAAATGTCGAGTTGCACTAAAACTAAATCGTACTACCAGTACAGTCTGTCTAGTAAAACTTTATAGAAAAACTTTGACGCAATTTAAAAAAAATAAAGACATTTTATTCTCGAAGACTTCTGTTTTAAAAACAAGTACAGCGTATTCCATTGCTACCATGGCAACTGTTTTCACAACAAAATTTATCTAGCCGTTGCCATTAAGCGAACAAGAAAAGAAAAATATTAATTTAACAATTTTAGGACGATAAAATAAATAGTTTTTGGTAGGCAAAAGTCCAAAGTTCCAACAAGTAGTGATGTGTAAAAGCATCTTCTACAATCCCATAACGTTTGTAACAGGATTTTTAAGGCATCTAGTAACCTTTCAAGATTAATAAATGATAATTTTAATGAGTTTAGAAAATAAATTGAAAAAATTATGTCTCGTGTAATAACTGACATCAAACAAAATTTCGAAAGTCACACGCACTTAAAACAATGCTATGAGTGACAGAGATTGCTATCATGACGAGCCAACTTAATCCATTTGCAACGATAAACGGCGAGAACGTTTTGGACTAGCGCCAACTAGCCACGCCAAAGCAACTTCGCATACTTTTTTTATGTATCGCAGTTGTAGTTTTCCAAAGCTATAACTTCTAATCGACTTATTTTAAATAAAATTTATTCGAAAACTATAACTATAAGGAAAGACCATTGATGATAAATATTTACTTTTTCTTTTTTTCGAATAACTATAAAAATTAGTTTAATACTAATAAAATGTGTTTTAAATAATGTTTTAAAAAAAATGAATATTTTTTTACGAAATTGGCGCATACAGCTATGTCATAACCTCGCCAACTTCAATGACCGCCGAGTAGATTAGGTGTGGGTGAAACCGATTTCTTTTTTATGTTTCTTAAGGGGTCATAGGAGTCTTAAAAATGTGCACTGGTACTACAAAGCATAGTTTGATCTTTCATGTAATTTTTGAACTACTCAATAAAAAGTATAATTTTTTACATGTAATTCTACAAGATTTATTTAATCTAAAACAAATTTTAAAATTTATGAAACTTTAGCTAAAACTAAAACAAATTATATTAAACATAAAGCTATTTGAACACATTGTGATTAGGCTTGCGCGGCATTTGTTTTATATTAAATAAATCTTGTAGAATTACATATTAAAAATTATACTTGTATATTGAGTAGTTCAAAAATTACATGAAAGATCAAACTATGCTTTGTAGTACCTTCTTTGCACATTTTTAAGACTCCTATGGCCCCTTAAATTCTTTTTGCACCTTCATTTTTTATGGATTGGGAGGGTGTGTGGAACTGATTATGGTTCTAACAATAGCCCCTACTCCTTTTCCCGAAATATGGCGGCCAGGAATATCTTGGCATCGGATGGAGACAATGGACTTTGGCGATTTCGGGATCGGGGTGATTTGGCGAAATTCAGTTTTAATACCACTATGGGGTATAGAATGGGCTTTATATAAAATTTTATTATAATGGAATTTTGTTATTCTCTTTACATCTATACGTGTTTTAAGTTGCATTTTGAACCAAGTATGATCGATACATTTATTGATCGGATCAGATGTGTGGCTGAGAAACCTGCTGGAAAAGGTGACCTTTTAAGGAATTTTTAGAGGGGATTGTCATATTGTTTAGCACTTAATTCTAACAAATAGCCCAAATAGAAATAACAAATACAATACTTTATTTTAAAATTATAATACATATATTGTCTTAAAATACTCTTAGATACACTCCGAGCCAATCTAACTTGGATAAAAACAGAGTAAAAAGGAAGAGGTAAAAGCGCGGTTGGTCCAGGAAACTCTTGCAAGATAATATTTACCTACAAAATGATATGAGTACAATTTAACCAAAATACAGCTTTCATTCTGATAAAATTGCCAAATTTTCTCAAATAATATTGAAATCTGTTACACCTTAAACGAAATTAATGTTTTAAACATTTCTATGTGGATTCACAAAAAATGTATGGAACTCTTTAATTGCGCAGAAGGATCTTCTCCATTTCATATTTCTATTTACCCAACTTAGGTTGGTAAGGAGTTTAGATTCCTTGAATTTGAGCCACATTTGTACCACGAGACCGACCTCTGAATGGACAAACTACAAGTACTACTCTACTACTACTCTTCTACAAAGCAATATTTTATGCGGCAACAGGATATTGTCCCCTGACAGATTTACTGCCCATGTGTTTTGTATGTTCAACTACACTTTGATTGAATTGCAATAGACAACTGGAACAGCCAAGCCTTCGTTGACATACACAGCCACGCCGAATGTTGTCTTAAACCCCACCATCAAACCATTAGCTAAATCATCTACCCCGTCTACGATAACGTTACAGCTATACGTCAAATATTAACTTTTACCCCACAAACCCGCCACGCCTCATCTCCGTTCGAATCTTTCATTTCATAATTGTATTCATTTCGTAGACCTCAAAGCCAAATTAATCAAGTTTTTTTTTTTCAGGAACCCCATAAGTCACAACTTTATCAAAATTGAGTTGTAGATGGTAACCAGTGCCGGATTACTGCCTAGGCCTACAAGGCCCGGGCCTAGGGGCCCAGTCAGAAAGGGCGCCCTTAAAAAATAAAAAGTAAAAAAAGAAAAACGAAAATCGCAATTCGCCTAACTCTGAAACTCTGACGGATTCCAATTCTAATTAAATAAAATGTGGCGCTGGTTTTCTTTTTTTTGCTGAGTAGCTATATTGTGTTGTGCACTCATAAACCAGTAAGGTCGAATAAAAGAAACTGCCCCCCCCCCCCCTCCCTAGGATTTATTTTTAAACCGAGTAATTTTTGCGCGAATAAGATTTTATGCCAACTGATAACCAGACAGACGCTTTTTCTTTTTAGTAAAATTTTGGTTAGTTTAATTTCTACCCTAAAGCCTAAAGTATCTGAAGATATGCGTATGTTTGTTATGAACTTGGGACTTGGGCGCTATTTTTTTCTATCTTTCTATTGTTTTTATCTAAATGCTTAGCATACATCTAATAATGGCTGTTCAATTCTGCTTTCATTACTCTTTAATGGCTGTTTTATATTTAAAGCACGTTTTATAATAATTAAAGGGAATATTTCTTATGGCGTCACGCGCTTCGAACAGCGATTTTATTGGTTGCTTTGTTTTCCTCGACAAAGTGTTCAAACACGCCCAATACTTTTTTTATATTTAAAATGCATGCAATTTCTAAATATTTCACTTTGGAGATTCGCTTGTACGATTTTGAAAGTTTAATTAAACATATGAATTAGTTTCTTTTAAGTTTGAAATATTAAATAATTTAATTGGGTTTTTTTTTGTTCAGCTTAAACTTTTAAATATGTTCTATAAATTTTATTGTTAGTTTGTAATTGAAATAGTCAGTGAATATTCTATACTTTCCAGCAATTTCGCGAAGTATCCACGATGTCGGCCAAAATACAATTTGCTTATTTAAAGAAAGTCTGAATGTTTTATTTTATTAAAAGTTAATTTTCTAAATATTGCCCCTTTTAATTTCTTCTTTAATTTAAAAGTGTGAATATTATGCTTTAAAAAGATAAAATAGACAAGATTTTAAGTTAAAATTTAAAAAATGTCATATTTTATTTTGTCTCCAATTTCCGCGCATCCAATTGCAGCTAGTAATTTTTAACGGCTATACGGAGCCAATCTAACGTGCCAATAATTTTTTCGTTCAACTTTAGCTGATCCTCTCATGAAAATGCGCGAACTGTCCGGCCTATTTCTGAAATCAAGGAAAAATTGAATATTGACCAGCCAATTTACAGCTTCCTTAGCCAATTCGCAAAGTGGCCGAATTCGGGTTTTGGTCGTAACATTTACACATTATTTCTTAAAAATTGTTTTTTGTGCAATTAAATTTACTTATTTAATTAATTTTCATAAATTAAATACATTTTAAATTTATCTTTAGACTATTCTCTTAATCTTGTAAAAAACTGCATTTACAATAGAAAATTAAATTAAAAATTAATTTTAATTAAAGTAATTCAATCAAAAATAATTTTAATTAAAAAAAAGTGTCTGCTAATATCCTTAAAAAACATCCTGAACTACCATATGCAAAAAACTGTTAGTTGATACTCGCCCCGTATGCGGGGTAAATTTTCTCAGACTGCCAAAAAGTGATTGGGGTAAATATTCCAACTATTGTTTTAAAAAGATTTAATACTTTTGAAAAACATGGTTTTAATTTTTTACGCAGATTTTTTGTAGACTAAAATAGCTCAAAAGAGTATACCCGGAATAACTTATTTAAACAAAAAAAGAAGCTAGTTTCTTATAATTGGCTATACCAATTTCATTAAAGGTCATTATCATCTGGAATCTCTTTAAAATTACATCTCAATTTAATATCATCTCTTTAAAATTACATAAAACGTCCTCTAGTACGAGTTCATTCAGCTTCCTTTTTCAGTACTATGCAGACAACTTTGAATCTGGAGCATTTTTTTTTCATTACCTGTTCATATGATGAAAAATAATTTGGTTTTGGGAATATGTAGCTTAATTTACAAAGGTTGAAGCTTTTTTTTCTAAAAGCCATTGTTGGAAAACTTGCTGTGAAATTTTGAAAAACATGTCCCGCCGTCATATTTTGACTTTAATAAAACCTTGACGAGTAGAATTTTTAATTATTATGGAAACGGATGTATAGTTTAAGTAGAGAGAAGGGTCACCTTTTATAATGCGCAACAATAAAACTGTAAGTTTAATAAAATTACGTTTAATTTTGGTTTGATAGTAAGCATGAAAATTCACGCAACGTTGAAATTTAAAAAAAAACCCAGCAGTATAACGAAAAGTTTACAACACTAACTGAGTAAAAATTATTGTGGGGTGACATAAAACGAGTTGCTTCATAAACCAAGCAGCCATTTGACGCCTCCTAAAAGGCTCTTTTCTTGTATAAAGCCTGGTGGAAAACTTACCCCGAGAAAACTAATCCCAGTCTCTTCTATAGTAATAATATACTGTATTATTATGATGTTCATTATATAAGTCGATTAAAAATTGTATTTTCTGTACTAGTGTATTTAACTTGCTAAATTTCCAACTTTGAGGTGGTTGGGGGCCCCAAATGTCAAGTGCCTAGGGGCCCTGGGTCTTTAAACCCGGCACTGATGGTAACCCTGTAATGCATGACTTTTTTTTTCATCACGAAAAATATATTTGTATATCTTTAATACTCATACATTATGCCAAAAATACTGATAAAAAATTAACTGCATTGGAATTTAAATAATTACAATTTTTTAAATTTTTGCCATATGCCAAAAACCAACTACAGAATTCCAATTTTGAGTGATTAGAAAACTACTAAATATATTTCAAAATAACACTCTTGAACTATATTTTTTCAAAAAAAAAACTTATTTGTATTTAGTACTTATATTATTATACTTTGAATACTGCCAAAGACGTAATTTCACAACAGTTAATAACTTCACTCTTTGATTTTGAATTCACTTTTACTACTGTCATCTTTAATCATGGAATGTAATAGATAAAAAAAAACAGATTTGATGAGAGGGAGCTCTACTTTAATAGAATAAAGTTGATTAGAATAATTGTTGCCATATGGCAACAATATGCATTAGAGGGTCAACCTTTTCATCCTGTGTAAACACTCATAGTTAAACTGTTAAACACACATTCTGTGAAGTAATCCTGTTAATCCGGTGATTTGCTCAGCTATGGGAAACAACCGAATATGTACATCATTTCGGGGATAAACCCATTGCTGTTAAAACATTTTTTTTCAATTTCTCGAAAACAATGTTTCGTTGACCTATGAGTTTCCCGAAAAAATAGGGGCTGGGGCGCCCAGTCGGTTAGACACTCGCCTAGCACGCGAAAGGTTTCGGGTTCGGGTCCGGGCATCGCCAAAATAACTGCCGATCAATAAATAGCCCGTGCAGCCAAAAATGTCCGACGAAAATACCCACATGTAAGGGAGTGCACATTAAATATCCTTCAAAGTCCTAGCGCTGCGTGCGATGTCGCCCTTAACGGTGGCGTTGGGTGCCTATTCAGGTGTCGGCTCGTCACTTGACTGTGGCTCTAAAATACGACGCCCGTCGCCAATAGTCCTCGTGTAGCTTTAAAACGACTATAATTCAAGCCTAACCAAACATAACCTCAAACCTAAATGAATAATTTTTTTTCAGGAAAACTATAAGTCACAATTTTATCAAAATATGTTAAACTGTTGAACACACATTCTGTGAAGAAATCCTGTTAATCCAGTGCTTTGTTCAGCTATTTGAAACAACCGAATATGATTGCATTTCGGGGAGAAACCCATTGCTGTAAAAACATTTTTTTTTTCAATTTCTCGAAAACTATGTTTCGTTGACCTATGAGTTTCCACGAAAAAATGATTCAAATGGACCTTCACCAAGTAGGATCCGCGTTTAATCACTTGGCGATGGGTGTATGTCGTGATGAGACCTGGATAGGCGATTAGAGGTGTGCGGGAAGCTAAAGCGGCTGAAATGACCCTGCGATCAGGTGTTTTAGAGCCGAAGGTTCGTGGGAGTGACTCAAATAAGGGATATTAGGTGCGCGATTTTTGTTTTCCGAATGTGATGAGTTGCTGCTTCGGATGCTGTAAATGCCTGTCTAACGCTTCTTGCTGTAAATCGAAAGAAAGGGTAAGTTAAGCCACGTGACAATTTTACCTGCACAGCGTTCGTGTCGTACTTATAAAGGATCGTTCTCGACGTTATTCGCATTTGTGAGAATACTGGAAATCAAAATTTCTACTCAATACTCTATAATTTCTATATAATATATAATACCCTATAATATATAATATTACTATATAACATATAATCGATACATAATAGGCGACTTCTGTTTGTCTGTCTGTTTGTTTGCATAGGACGCCGAAATCTCAAAAACCACGCAACAGATCGTCACGAAATTTGGCACAAAAATTCATCTAATCTTGGAACAAACATAGGCTAAGAATTTTTCAAATCAGACCATTCCTTCTATCGTTTTCAAATGGTTTTATGGGGAAATATACACCACTTTCGCTCAAATCCGATCATTTTTTTTTTACTTTCGTGATGCCATTGGGCAGAAAAATTTAAATAAAACTTTTTAGAATACAATTGAAATTGAAAATGTTTAATTTGTTTAATATTTGTTCATTGCCCTCAGAAACTAAATTAATAATAAAAAAATAATAATTGATATGTTACAAGTGACGTAATCCTACCAGTCTCCATTCTATTATTTTATTGTACCTATATGATTTTAATTATGAATTTTTTAAAAGCACAGTTAAGCTTATACTGAACTATGTTGTTTTTTTAAGGACATCGCTCTAGAGATGCATATTAGGGTTTTATGTCTTCCTTTTTTTCGCCAAATATTTTGCCAAACTCGCCAAGTTATTACAAAAAACGCGCCAAATGAGTTTTTTGTATGATCTGGTTGGTTATGGGATGGTCATTGCGCCAGAGCTGAGTGGGTGTGCTGGTAGCTACATATTTTCTTCGCCAAATATTTCAAACACGCCAAATGAGCTAAAATGTTTTTATTCGGAAAATTACTATGACATTATCTGTTAACTTTATAGCATTTTTTAAATTTTGAATTTTTAAGGTAATATAAGTAACGGGATTCTGTACTTTATTACGAACAGGAAAAGTTACATAAGCTTCCTATAACAGACTAAATGGTAGTATGGTACAAATACTTGGATCGATTTGCTGATTCTTTTTTTCCCATCCCGTGCAACGCCGGGTACATCGGCTAGTATACTATATAATTTATACTATATTGCGTTCCCTTGTCCTGCCGTATGTACAAATTGTCTTTTCGCATTGGTAGAATTAGCTCAAGACGAACTTATACTGAACAAGGTTTGACACTCTGAATAAGAATACCGTCAAATTGATGTGTGAGACATTCCTATGAACAAAATTACTTTCCTTGAGGGTTCTTTTAAAATATTTGGAGTTATAAATATTCCCTGCAAAATAATTAATTTTATAATGCGATTGCTTGTCTATGAAATAAATCTTTATGTATACCAAATTATTGACCAATACAAATTATTGGCATTTATATAAAGCAGTATGCTACCCTTACAACAGAGATGTAATTTAATGTGACTTAATTAATGTGACGTATTTTCGTCAATGTGAGTTGCGATGAAACAGTATACGTTTCATAAATATCTTTTTTTTTTTCAGGATCCTTCAAGACCCGCCCTGACAAATAGCCAAATACGAGGTAAAAATGTTTGATTCTCACTTTAAATTAAACTACTACCTATATCTAAAACATAGATAATTATCACTAAGTTAAAAGAAACCTTACAAAACCAACTTGGATTTAGATAGTTAAATATCACGTTATCACGTTCAAAATAGAAATTCAGCGTGTTAGAGAATTAAAAAATGTAGCCAACTGAACTATTACGAAACAAATATTAAACTTAACACTTTTAACTAAAAACAACTTTATATATAAACGCCCATATATATATTAGATTAAACTCTGTACTTATTTTGATGATAATAATCAACTCGATTATAATTCATTTTTTTAAGTTGGGCTGGGAAGCCCAGTCGGTTAGGCACTCGCCAAGCATGCGAAAGGTCCTTGGTTCGGGTCCGGTCATCACCAAAATAACTGCCGACCTATAAACGGCCCGTGCATCCGAAAATGTCCGACGAATAATACCCCGTGTAAGGGAGTGCACCTTAAATATCCTTCAATGTCCTAACGCTGCGTACAAGATAGGCGTACGATGTCGCCCTTAAAGGTTGAGTGTGGTGCCTATACAGATGTCGGCTCGTCACTTGACTGTTGTTCTAAAATATGCGACGCCAGTCGCTAATAGCGCTCGTGTAGCTCCAGTGCGACGATAATTCAAACTTAACCTAACCATTTTTTAAGGTATAGCATGTAAAAGAGTTTGAGTTTAGTTTCATATATGTTAAAATTATTCTTTTTTTCGTATTAAAACTAATATTAAGCACCAAAATTGATTTTAACAAACTGAGTAACATAAATGGTTTTTAAAAAAATAATTTAAGCTAGGTTTTCCAGTTTTAAAGTTACGTCACAACTTAAGTTATAGCTTCAAAATGAGTGGTGATTTTTTGATCCGCGAAATCCGACATTTCAAAGGAATTTATTCTAAAAATAGATCGAGCATTAAAGGGAATAATAATTGATTTTTTATTAAGTTGATTGAGATAGTTGGCTCTTGTCAAAAAATCTCGAGTGAAAAAAAAGTTTTCAATTAGTATATTCTAATTTGTACTATTGATGAAACATGGACAACTTGAATTTTATATTTATTCTCTTGAAAATGTCTACTTAAAGTAAAATGGAGTATAGCTCATTTTTCTTCAAATTGTGTTAGTTTTAAGCTCTTGCAACTTAAAAACTATATGTTGAATTTAAAAGTGTTTTTCGAATTAGAGCTAATTCTAGTAACCATTGAAAACTATATTAAAATAGTGTTATTTCCTTAAATACCCCATATATGCCTATTTATGGAGAGTTACAGATAATGTATCAAACCCTATCGCAATGCCAATCTTATAGTCAACCTGATCACATTGCAAATTTAATACGTTTTTAAACAAATAAACTAGGTGTGTGTAGCACTACGACTTGCAATTACTTTTCAATAACTCAAATACTTACTATTAAAATAGCGTCACCAATGTCAATAGTGATTAAATTGCTCTTTTTAACATTTTTTTCCTACATAGTTATGGACGAACTTGGGCTGGTGTATGATTCACTCAATGACACAGGTAGCATAACAATTTGGCCAATGTCGCATGAGTATCGGCCATACTTGTAGAATATTGACTGAAATCGATCATTTCCCACCGATTTTAACCAAATTTCCCCTGGTTTTTTTTTTTTTTTTAAAGATATCATGCGGGAAATTACGAAAAATGCAATACTTAATTTTACTGCAACCTTACAGTATTTTGCAAGTGTAAAGGCAAATATTATGTTTTGCAATATTTTTAATTTTTTAATCAAGAATTTTTAATTATAATTTTCTTCAAATAATATTCAAACCAATATTGCAACCCGATATTGTCCAGCTTCGGTAAAACGTAAGTCCATTGGGAGATGGGTATTAGCCGAGATTGGCCAATAGTGCTGTGCTACTGGGCGACGACTTGTAATGCGTGGTAAAGAAAATCGGACCATTTTGGCAAGTTGGCGAACTCTTCATTTATCCCTAAGAAATTAGAAATATCTTTGCCAATAAAGTGTCCTCTAATCCAAGGGTGATGCACCTTGCATTCACAAAGTAAAGACCTTGGCGGACGAAGTTTTCCTAGCCACCTAGGTTGCAACAATTCTGAATTTTAGTACAACCAATACATAGATAACTCGCTTTCTTTATGCGCTTGTTAGAACTTAGATACCGATTGGTTAGAACCGATTGGGGATCCCGGTCGGTAAGACGCTGGCCTAGCATGCGGAAGGTCCCAGGTTCGGACCTAGGCATTGTTAAAGTAATTGCTGACCTATGCAGCCAGAAAATTCCAATGAATACTCCATATAGAGATAATTCCCGTTAAATATGCTCCAAAGCCGCGATTCCACACACGATGTCGCCAATAAAAAGTTGCGTTGGGTACCTAAACAGGTGTCTACACTCTTCATTTGATAGTAGCTCTAAATTATCCCGCCCATAGCCAATACCTTTGAAAGCTGTAGCTCTAATGCGACGTTAATTCAATGTAACCCTAACCAATTAAGTGCCAAAAGCAGTCCACCCTTCATTCACGAAGTTAATTACCTTGGTGAAACGTACAGCTTTCGTGTTCTACAAGTTTGTTGAATCGACAATGTTGTATGACTTTTATGACTTGACTTTCTTAGTGGGGGCAAGTTCGCCATGAACTGCGAACTCGGGTCTATTGTACTCAACCTCAAAAATTACACAGGACCCAAGAGAGACACATAGAAAGAGACGACACGAACACATAGACAAATAACAACATTTATAGACAGACACAAACATCCATCCCTTACCGGGATTCGAACCCGAACCATTAAGCTCCAAAGGCTAGCTCCCTAACCGTTGTGTTACCGGGGAGGCAACAATGTTAAAACACCGTATGTTTTAGTAGAACCTAATTTCGTTGTAATTATCTTTCATTCTTTCGTTTGTTGTGTAGAGCTGAAGACGGCCTTCTCGATGCTGGACAAGAACCAGGACGGGCGGGTGAACGAGACGGAGATCAAATGCATGCTGGACAAGTTGGGCATCGCCCTCACCGACTCCATGGTGGGCAAGCTCATCGACCAGGCCAGCAAGAAGGGTGAGCCCCCCTCATCACACTAAAGGAAACACTTGTGTTTGAATAGAACAATGGGAGCTCAAAGGGGTCTGTAACTGAGGAGTACAAGAGAACAACCGCTTGATTTATAAGGAGTTCTCCCTGTAATTGTGCATGTTCGGCGGACATTTGCCACAGGAAACCGGGTTTTTTTTCGGTTCTTCATTCGCGGTACAAACGTGTGACTCGTGTCCACTGAACTCTGGTAGGAATCCGGTTTGTCGCGAAAGAAAAACAAAGCGAGTAACCGGTTTCTGTACACCCTTTAGGCGATATCTCGCTATCATTGCCAAAGGGGCATATTGAGGAAAGCCTTCTACGAAATCAAGCGGTTCTTCCCATGTATTCTTCAGCTTAAACCAAGCAGCCGAAAACCCAACAAACTACTTCACCGAAAGCCTATAACTCTACAGACCTGGGTCGAAAGCCGACACTAGAAATATTAGGGGCTGGGGAGCCCAGTCAACCGACCACTCTTCGAATATGACACGCCTTTTTCGAACGAAAAGAGTTTTATGTTTACATAGCAATAAAAGAAAAAAACCTTCCAAAATGCAAAAATATTAATGCAAAAATTAGTAATTAAATTGACCTTAATTAAACATAACGGTATTGATTTATTGGAATCTTGTCCCTGTCGGGTTTTCAAGCCAGTCTTGAAGAGCCGACGACTTTACAGACTTCTTGAAAAGCTGTCAGCCCGTCGGGTATCTGGTGTTTCGGAATATCGGCTATCCAGTTTGTCACAACGTTACTTAACGGATTTTGTCAATGTCGGGTTTTCGAGCCTGTCTTGAATAGAGCTTCTGACCATCGGGCATTCGGGATATCAGCTATCGAGTTTATGTCCGAAACCCACACAAAGACAAGTATTATGTAAAAATGTCAGTATTATATTCGTGTATTGTTTCAATACAAGTATTGTGTTGGTGAAATACGAGCATAAATTTGGCTCTGTTCCAACGCAATAATCGCGAGAGCTGACGGTTATTGTATCAATGCAATATTGACAAAAACCGTTAACTCTATTGTTTTCTAAAATATGTGTAATAAAATTATATCATTTATGTTAAAGCACCATAATATATATTTTTTAAATTTTAAAATGGCTATTTATTCGACAACATAAAAAAAGCAGATGCAGAAATACATTTGGGAGGAATGCTTATGCATGCTGCGCTTTCAACACAATTTCTGGGGTAACATGCACTATTATTTGGTCACACCACAATTTTTTAATTGTTTCAGCTAAACTTGTAATAGCTTTTTGAAAACACTTTAGTATTACTGAAAGTCAACACAAGTTTTCCTGAGTTGCACTTAGCCACGGTACCTAACCCCAACCCCCCCACCCCTCAAATACTAATTGGTTCAAAAACCACTCCATGGTATTAAATTAGAAAATTTAAATAATTTCACATTTTTATCGGTTCCAAAACTTGAAGGAAAATGATCTTCAAGATCTGTAAATAAAAAATGCATTATTAATCTATTATAAGTGTATTTAATTACATATTATATGCTAATTCTTCATGTAGAATGTAAATTAATCATTTACTAATCATATATTTAAAACAGTTCTCATTTTTTTTGTAAAATACATCCTTAATTGAATATTGTAAGTATTAATTGCAAGTCAAATCTATTGTGTAGAAAGTACTAAATCCAGTCATTAATTCCAGTTTTCCTGCGTTTAAAGACAAGAATTTATATATATATATATATATATATATATATATATATATATATATATATATATATATATATATATATATATATATATATATATATATATATATAAATACCTAAATACTCCTTATCTTCTAAAAAGAATATAAGAATTTACTAGGACGCAGTGGGCTACAAACTCGGAAGAATGTAAGAGAATTGCCGGTATTTTCTATTAAGGTGTCGGCTCGTCACACTTTAACAAATGAAATCTCAAAAACGACGTAATTTTCCTTAATTTTGACGATTCGTTTACTGGCAAATGCTCCGAGTTTTCGTTTCCTCAAAGTGAGGAAATTTGAATCGTCACTTTTATGAGATATGAATGTCGTCTAATCTAAAGAAATATTTCGTCATTTTTGAGCATGTGAGTACAACAATGAGATTCAGTTTCCTCAAAATCAAGATACAGAATCGTCAAATCACGATCGTAAAAGTGAGGATTCGCGTTTACTCAAAAGTCACGTGATAGTTTGACGAAACAATCCTCAAAATTAATGAAATGAGGATTGAGGATTCATGAATCGTCAAAAATGAAAGTGTTATTTCTCAGAGTGCACTTGACTGTGGTTCTAAAACACGACGCCCGTCGCCAATAGCCCTCGTGTAGCTCTAGTGCGACGATAATTCAAACCAAACCAAACCGGTATTTTCTAGAACGCATAATAATGATGAACCAAAAATCCACTAATTGTTTTTCTACTCTTATAAATTATTATAGAATGCAAAAGTATTCTTGATATTTTTCCTGAGTTTATATTGTCATCGATAGCTCTAGCTTTTAGTATTTATTTTAAAAATCGAAAAATTCCATTTACAATTACGATAAACTCCCCTACTTGATGATTTGCAAAAAACTAAGTATACCAAAAAGAGAAAACCATTATAACACACATTTTCCCATTCAATATCTTCCAATATATTTTCTTTCTAAAAGGAAATTAATGAAACATGGATGCAATGGAATGTGGAATTTTATTTATTCGTAATTCCCACTTTTGGCGACTTCTGGAACTTCAAGCTTCGCCTTTGAAAAGTGACTTGAAAGTGATTTCTTTAATTTTTAAGTTTAGCAGTTTTCTTGTGTGTTGTTTTTACTGCCATTAAACTACTAGCAAAACAAAACAGCATTTACAGATACGCTTTTTGGCAGAGATCTGAAACGTTACTTACTGTAGTGAAATATTTTTATCCGAAAACGATGTTTTGTTCAAATTTAAACTAATTTCGTAGATAAAAATATTTATAAAATTAAAATATACGGTTTAACAAACGTAACTATAACTTTATTGTTTTGACCACTTAATTTTTTTTAAATATTTGTTTCTATTTTGACGATTTCGTTAAAGCTCATTTATTATTATCAATAACTTTAATCGATCATATTTATCAGACGGAACGGTCGTTCCGCCCGCCAATCTCAAAATGACGCCAAGGGCTAAACGGCAGTTATGTATATATACAGAAAACATTTCGCTATGTTAACAGCGAAATTGATTTTATTTTCTACCAGGCAAACTAAACTTCGTAGAACAATAAAAAAAATACAGTAAAGAGGTTTCGTAGATTACTTTCAATAAAAAAATTTTGGTTATTCTAGAGTCAAAAACAGCGGAGAAAAAAAATATGGAAATTTTCAAAAATGAAATCTTTCAAGCAGTTTTAGTCAAATTTTGACCTAATTTTTGAAGTGACCTACAGCCATTACTAGACCATTAATCTGGAAGTGGTTTTTACTAAAAGATTCAGAATGCTCCAATTAAGCCCCTTTCATAGGTTTGAAGTTTCAAAAAGAACTCGTTCTATTTTTTATTAATTAAAAATCTATTTTACCTTTGGCGGTATGAATGTGCGATAAACAAGCCATCCTAGCGGCCAGGTACCTCCGAAAACGAGCCAAGGTTTACTGTATTTTCATCGAAGAGCCGCATAGCAGCGCTGTTAACTATTAAGTTATTATTACAGTTTCTAAAATATTTGATTAATCTAATATCTGAATCGAAAGATTAAAAAAAAATCTAATTAATAAACGGAAACTCTTCATTTCAACTTTTTGGCGTTTTTATTTAAAAAAACTAATGAATAACTCGAGTGGATGAATCACTCCAGAAATGTAAACAAACAGTAATATTTGCCAATTTGGTTGCCATATTCAGTTACCAATACCATTAAAAAATAGTTTTGTTTGTTTTTTCTTCATAAAAAGTAAGAAATGTATTTTATCCCTAAAAATTATTGAGGAATAATTAATTATGTCAAAGTAATCTTTGCTTATTTTTTTATGAAAAGAAATGATATTTGTTTCTAAAATTTATTGAGGAATATTTTATTATGCCAAAGTAATACTTAATTATTAAAGTTACATATTTTTTAACATGAGCTGTTACTAAATGTTTGTATTATAATACATAACCGTAATCTAAGAATTGTATTTGGTTATTGTTTTTTCTTGAATAAGCTGGATATTTTTTAGTTTAATAAAAGTAAATTTAAATTAAATATGCCTACAAAAGTGAAAAAAAAATGGTTGATCTTGATCTATAAATGTAAACAGTCATATTTGTTTGTCAGATTCAGTTCATATTAGCTCAAACTTTTTAAACAGTTTGCTTTTTCTATGAAGAGTAAGAAATAATATTTCTTTGGTTCTCAGAAGTTAAATAACTCTCTATAAACATTGAAACCATGTCGTCAATTTTGTAGTCGTATTGTGTCTGTATCTTTTGTTATTTAAAAAAAACTACTGATATCCCCCAAAAAACTTCGTAAAAGTAAACAGACGCCAATCTAAAAAAAAAAAAACTATTTTATCAAAAAGCAAGTTCATTATGAAAGTTGTGGCTAAAAAAGACGTGATATAAAATGAATGCCAATCTCTTGTGTAAAACTTCCTGGTCATAATAAGTAGAATAATTTAAGTTTTGCTGCCATAAAAATATTGCACTGTTTGAGGTTGGTGCACAACTTAATCCCCCTAAAAATTTAAATCACGCAAATGAACTTGAATTACTAAATCAGAATAACGAAGGATACCTTTAAAAAAAACATTAACAAATGTATGATCTCAATACATTTATATAAAGGTATAGAGGGTGGTTAAGATGGGGCACCAACCTCAAACAGTGCAATATTTTTATGGCAGCAAAACTTAAATTATTCTACTTATTATGACCAGGAAGTTTTACACAAGAGATTGGCATTCATTTTATATCACGTCTTTTTTAGCCACAACTTTCATAATGAACTTGCTTTTTGATAAAATAGTTTTTTTTTTTAGATTGGCGTCTGTTTACTTTTACGAAGTTTTTTGGGGGATTTATATTATGCTTAGTGAAGCATTCACGTGTAATAAAATCATAACTTATAAGTGATTTCAACATACTTGTCACTCTTTAGCTGCTATAACTTGGAAACTATAAGTAGTAGAAGAAACAAGTGTTTTACTTACTTGTGTAGTTCAGTTAAATAGTATTTCAAATAGTTCATTTCATTCCAATTCTATATTTTATAATTGGAATATATATTTTATAATTGGAATTGATATTTTTAAAATTTAAATCAATGGTATGAAATTAGTTCTTTTGAAAAGCTTTTATTTTTGAAAAAGTTTTATTTACTTTTTTGGATTTTTTGAAGAAGGGGATAACTCTAAATCGCGTTACAGTGCACAACATAACAATTTTTTTGTAATTTTGAGTCTATTAAATTAAAAAAAATTGCCTTTTTTTTTGTTTCAGGAAATGCGTCATTACATGTCTTAAAATGCACGAATCTGTGGCAAAACTTGTCGGTAATGTTGTTTTAGGCATATAGTCGTTATTTACATCTAATTTGGATATATATTACGCCAATCATCAGCAATATTTCATTTTTATTAGAGCTAAAACGGCTATATTTCCTGCTGGTACGTAATTGAACCAGGAATGGTACAAAATGGTTACAATTCAACCGTAAAACGTGTTTTTTCAATTCATCATTTTATCAAACAGAAATACAATTCTAGCAAAAATTTGCGAAATTATATCAATAAATCGATTGTGTCTATATTTATGAGCCAGATATTTTGGGAATTTTTTACAATTTATTCAAATAAAATTTATTTTTGGTTGTTTTCTTTGTGATTTATGATATTTTTAATTATATATACTTGTCTGATCCTTAATACATACCAAATTTTTTTCAAATGAACCTCTTCATTGAAATTTTGTAACTCAAAATGTCTTGTCTAAATTTTTGAGACGCACTGTATCTATTTAATATCAGCATCAACCCAATGGCCAATATCCGCTGCTTAAGGAGCATGGCTTGCAAATTTTCCATTTTTCCTTCATTGTGTATGTTTCTTCGCAGGCGATCGGCTCTTGAGCGAGGACGAGTTTCTCTCTTGGATGTCCCACCAGAGCGTGCAGGATGACGTCATGGCAGATCTCATGGCCGCATTCAGGGTGTTCGACAAGGACAGGAATGGATTCATCACCAGGGTACCATAGTCTATTTATTATCATGAAATAACTTTAAAACGCATTTTATTCCTCAAATCCTGCTTTAAAGAAAAATTGCGGATTTGGTTTTGACTCTCGTCAGTACATGGAATAAATTCCGTGTCATAAACCAGTGTTTCTATGTGGTAAAATTCTCTACGAATTTGACCACACTGTCTTTTGCCACTCTTAATTGATACTGTTAAATGAGCAGACATTTCAATTTCATCGTTCCCGTCTCGTAAGCCCAAAATCATGGTTTCGAGCCCTGATGGCTAAGTCGGAGATTTTCAGGATGGGAAAAATCGTGATATTATTATGTGGCAAAGGTTCCCTGAACAACAGGAAAATAAACTGAACGCATTTAATAATAAATGGTTAAGAAATATCCTAAAAATTTATGGGCCAGAAAAATTTTAAACTTTAATCTATATATCAAAACAGCAGACAAACTCTTGACAAATGACTTAATGAGAAAAGGATGGCATTGGGTCGGTCATTGCTAAGAAGGAGCCCCGATTCTAACGAACAGATCACTTTAACTTGGTCTCCTGACGGCAAAAGGAAGAGAGGCGAATTTTTGTGAGTATCAGTGTCAGTAAAGGGAAAACTATTACACATTTGTTATCAGATAAGGCCATGGGACTTAGCAAAAGGTTAACAGAACAAACACTTTATTAACATTCCTCGCAAGGGGGTAAAACAAGAACCCCGTATATGTGACTAAAATAATCATAATTATAATCAATAAGACACATTATAAATTAATAAAAACCGCAAAAAATAATAAGTTTAAATACATAAATATACACACACAAAAAAAGAAAAATGTGGCAATGTTGTATTATCAAAACAAATGTCCGAAAATTCTGGCCAGCTGGAAATATATTACAAAAAAACATTTCAATTCTATAAATTAAAAAATACATCAATATCGTTTATTGACAATATAAAAAATAAAGAATTAAAGATTAAATATAATGGATTAATAAAGAATTATTTAAATAAAGAAATATTTAAATAAAGAATTATTTAAATAAAGAATTTTTAAACCTATTTAAAGAAGGTATACTTTGAAGTTCAGTAGGTAGTTTGTTGAAGACTTTTTGGGCTAAATATGAAAAATGTCCTTTAAAAATTCCTTTATGTGGAAAAGGGATATGATAAATTTCATTTAAACGGTTAATCTATAGTGAAACATTTTTATAAATTGTAGTGTTTGTGTTTCAGGACGAGCTTCGTTCTGCAATGGACACTATTGGTGAACCCATGTCCGAGGAACAACTCGATCTCATGATCCGTGCCACGGACACAGACAACGACGGTCGAATCAACTACGAGGGTGAGCGCTTTGTATTCATATAAAGAGATGTTAAAGAGCGCTCTGTATTCATATAAAGATATGTTAAAGAGCGCTTTGTATTCATATAAAGCGATGTTAATGAGGGCTTTGTATTCATATAAAGAGATGTTAATGAACGCTTTGTATTCATATAAAGAGATGATGCGCATTTAGAATTCATATAAAGATATGTTAAGAACAATGTCTTCGTTATAACTGATTTAGAAGTTGGATTGGGCAGATCTTTGATTTGCATAAAACATTTTCATAAATGGAATAATTTTGTTCTAATTGTGTGAGTCAATGATGAAAACTAAGACAAAAAATTTAAAATATTATTTATTAATCTCTCAAACTGATAACTGTTAATTTAAAAAGTTTAACATTATTTTTTAAAAAATATGTACTAAGGTGTCTATAAAATTAGGTTTTAAAAATTTTAATCTTTTGTAAATATCGAGAAATTAAAGGTTTGTTGCTAACATTTTGATTTGTTTAAGTTGATTTTACAAAATAACCTAGGATAATGTATATGATTTTAATCATTGCAATACCATTTTTGCCAGCACAATATTTTTGACACAATTCCATCTTTCAGAGTTCGTCAGGATGCTCCTTTAACAAAAGAAACCGAGGTTCTTCTCATCTTCTCCATATTCAGCTATCTGTCATGCATGAATGTGATTTGTAGAATAGTTTGAATGTATCCAATGAGGATTGATTTAATTATTTGTTTTATAAACTATTCTATTTGTTAAGTTGTTTATATTCCAGTCATGTTAATAAGATGTATATATAGTCTTATTATCTCATAAAATATGAAATATAACTGCGTAATGTTTGAATTATTTAAGTTTGAAGGCATGGTAGGCAAGGAGTTTTCCTTATTGTTCTATCAGGTGAATGTTAGTTTGATAATACGTATATAGATGGCAGCACTTTTAAAACAAGTTCCGCTCTCTTGGCGCTGTTTGAGATGCTCATGTTGGGATGGCATTTTCTATTTAAAAATATATATAAAAAATTGTTTGATTTTTTTTAATTCTTATTCCACCGATAACTTTTAAAGAGTTTTCAATTTTTTTTTTAGTTTGGTTTTTGATTCTCGCGTGCAATTAGCAATATTTTTTCCTTCACTCTAGTTCAAGAGACCTATGCTAAGAAATCACGATTATGTACAAAAATTTAAATAAACTTTTGAAAAAAAAAATTTTAAGTGAAAATTAGCAAAAATGCCACACTGCCATGAATCGAAACTAACCTCACTAAAAAAACGCGTTTAGGAAAGAATTACACATTTCCAGTATCAGTGACATGGCGTTAGAAAGAGGGGGGGGGGGGGGGGGTATGGGCGTCAGAATATATTTAAATTTTTATTTGTAACAATGTTTGTGCGCAATATTAATGCATCAAAATAGCAAAAAATTGTGATTTTTAATGCAATTTATTTCATTAAAAAGGCTCGGTTTGTCACTAATATTCGATTTGTATCGTAAGGTCGCCGTTTAATTACAGAAAAGACTTTTTTTTTTTTTAGAACAAGAAGGATTGAGTATGAGTATGGAGATTTCGTTTCAATCATTTCCTGTTTCCCCTATGGGAAGAGGAAAGATGGACTTATTAGTCTCTTATCCACCCCTTCGATCTCCCGTCCCAATACTGTAGGTTTAACAATCTAATGCATGATTTTTTTTTTCATCCCGAAAATATAAATATGTATCTTTAATGCTCATACATTATGGGAAAAATACTGAAAAAAATTTAACTGCATTAGAATATAAATATATTCAACTTTTAAAAAATTTTCATGTGACAAAAACCAACTACACAATTCCAATTTCGATTATAATGACAAGAAAACTACTAAATATATTTCAAGGTAACTCTCTTTAACTATAATTAATTTTCAAAACAATTTATTTGTAATTTAGTACTAATATTATTATAATTTGAATACTGCCAAAAAAGTAATTTCACAACAGTTAATAACCTCACTCTTTAATTTTGAATATACTTTTACTACTGTCATTTATGAGGATTATTAGTAATCAAAACTTCAAAATGGCATGTACTAGATGGAAAAAAAAAATTGTCGAGAGGGAGCTCTATTTTAATAGAATAAAGTGGATTATGTTACTACATTTAGTTATACATTAGTTTTTCATCAATAAAATAATTTGACTTTTTATGGATAAAAATATTTTTTTTAATATTATAATGGGGTGAACCAGAAAATTGGACAGAAATATAACTTTTAAAACGACTTTTTGTGAAATAAACAAAATTCACGATAAGTAGTTAACTAAATTTATTTGTACAAAACAGTACAAAGTTACAACTGAAGGAAAGAGCATTATCCTCCATATCGAAAATTCATTCATAATATACATAGAATTCATATTCATAATAACTAAAATTAATGTCAAATCAAATGATACATTTGGCTCAAATTAAATATATTCAACCAAAAAAAGTTTTATATGCATTAATATATTTTTTAAAAAATCAAAATATTCTTCAGCAGTTTTGACTATATACAATGAAGAACTATATAATGATACATTAGACACACACAAAAGTTGTTTCAAATACAGAATTGTCAAAAATTGACACATAAAAAATCATTACACAGTTTAAACTCGTATCCGAAAATGGTGGAAAAAAAGTTTATTTTATTTCCAAAAAAATATTGAAAAGTTTTTTTTATGGTTTATGTACGTCGAAAGCTACAAAACTGAACTGTGAAATAACATACTGAAAGAACCATTAGAAATATACTATAAAAAAAAGAAAACAAAAAGGGCAACTAATGACAGCAGAAACTATCTGGTGCTTACTTCGCTAAGGTTTCTAAATGTGATCTGGGAGACTGACAACTAAAACAGCCTTAGTACAATGTTACGCCATGAATTCATAGCTTCGACAAACAAAATTTACGAAAAAAAAGAGCAAGGTTCAGTAAAACTAAAAACTTACAGTAAATAAAAGTATACATATAAAGTAAATAAAAGTAATGCTCTTACGGCAAATGCAAATCGACACCTTAGGTAAAATTAAGAGGGGATATGTGGATTTATTCCAACCATGACCTTTATATTGAAGTTACTTGCTGCCAATACTCGCCCAGTGTGCAAAATTATTTGCATACAAGCAAACAGTTCAGTTTTCTTCGTCAATGAATATCCTTAAAGCAATGACAAGAATACAGATCGTCCCATAATAGGCCTCTTATTGAGTTCTCTCACTACCCTCTGTGCATCGGCCGGACACTGAAACGACACTCTGGCCTCCGAAGTGGCGCGCCCACTCTCATCAAACCTGCGAATGATGTTGTCCTTCGTCAGATGGTAGTCCTTGAAAAAGTCATACAGTTCCTCCAGACCCGCATCGTAATGCAGGTTGTTGAGGGACACCACGCAACCGGGGGCTCCGAAACCGGCAGGGGACGCGGGGTCGTGTGGGGGCGGACCGCCCGGTCTGCCAGGGAAAGGGCCACGCATCCGACCGAAAGGTGGCCTCATCCCTCGCTCCAGGAGTGGGGGCCGGCCCCCACGGAAACGCGGCTCGAACCTGGGACGTTCCCTTCCGGCAAAGTCCGGGTGCATGGGGGGCCTCTCACCGCGGGGGAAGCCTCGAGGGGGTCCTCCTCCGCGGTTGAAGCCATGATGAGGGGGACGGTCACCTCCGGGGAATTCAGGAGGAGGCGGGAGGTCATCACCGTGGGGGAAATCATCTGGAGGAAAGTCCGAAGGATGGGGACGCTCGTCTTGAGGGAAATCTGGTGGAGGTGGTCTTTCGTTGGGAGGAAAGCTGCCGCGAGGTGGTCGTTCACCCCTGGGTGGGAAATCTCGGTTGCTGGGTGGAAAGGATCGTTCACCTCGGGGAGGGTGGTCGTCATTGTGGGAATGATTGCGCGGCGGGCCCTCACCATGTCGATACTCAGTTGAGGGTCTGTCGCCATGACGGAAATCAGAAGGAGGTCTCTCGCCTCGTGGAAATTCAGAACGGGGCCTCTCTTTTGCTGGGTACTCCGAAGGCGGTCTGTCTCTCGAAGAATGGTCTGAATGAAATCTGTCTCTCGGTGGATGGTCCGAAAGAGGTCGATCTCTAGGTGGATGGTCTGAGTGGGGTCTACCTCTCGGTGGGTACTCAGAAGGGTCGCCTCGGGAATAGTCGGGCCGGGATCGATCGTGTGGTGGGAATTTCTCTCGGGGATCTTCAAAGTGTGGTTGGTCACTTTTCATGTGGTTATGCGATGGCTCTATGAAATCGTTTTGAGGCGGTGGCACTTCTAAAAGTGGTTTGCGAGATTTGTCAGGCGATGACATGAGTGGTGTCTTGAGCAGAGGTCCCGGAACTGGTGGGGGAGGAATAGGTTTAGGACCATTCAAAATTTCAATCATTTCACCATAGGCTATGGGGGATATGAAAACCCGACTCCCAAGGAGCACCATGCCGTTCTTGTTCAAAGCAGCCGTTGCCTCTGCTTTTGTTCCGAATTCGACATAGGCATCACCTGAAGGTCGCTTGTCGGGACCCAACATCAAGTGAATAGCTCGTATTGCACCACTGACTTCTCTGAAAAACTCCACAATGTCTTGATTTGTAACAGTAATTGGCATTCCCTTTAAGGTGATGCAGAAATTGATAGCAGGTTGAGGAAGGATGGGCGGAGCTAACACTGGATTAGGCTTGTTGAGAGGGGGTGTGGCATGATCATTGCGACGGATGTCAAAGTCGGCGATAGGAGGAACTTTTGGTGAAAGATTTTGGGTAGAATCTGAGCGTCTAGCGATCATAATGTGGTCTTTGCTTGCAACAGATATCGTTATAAATCGATGCCCTATCATTTTGCCATTCATAGTGAGAGCCATTCGGAAATCCTTTTCAGTAGCAAACTGAACAAAAGCAATGCCAACAGATCTTCCTTCAGAAGACAATTCAACAACTATATCAACTATCTTCAGATCTTCAAAAAATCGCTCAATTTCAGCTTCCTTGCTGGAATACGGGAGACCTTTTAATTGAACGCACAAGTCGGATTCTTTTGGTCTAGGCTTTGGTCTTAGTTTTGTAGCCATTGGATTACCAATCGCTGCTTCAAAAAGAGCATCCGAAATTTTGGTGATATCACACCTGTAGTTTCGAATGTAGCGTGGCTGGCCGTTAACGGCTTCTTGAAAATCAGCAGTACTTGAGAATCGCAGAAATGCTTCTTTAGCTCCCTGAGAACTTGTCACAATGCAAATACTTGTAGGAGGTATATTGGCGTTTCGAAATACATCAATAACTTCTTCAATTCTTGCATCTGGAGGCAAACCGGAAATCACAACTGACATTGAAGGAGTAGATGGCCACTGTTTTTCTTGGTGCATTATCCTAGGGGCCATGTATGGTTCCGAATGCTGATACTGATTCTTAATGGGAGGAATATCATGAGGAGGCGTTTGCTCAAGATCCATAGGAACAGCTTGCCCAAAATCTCCATTTTTGACGGAGGGGGGCTCCAGTAAACCAGACTGCTTAGGCGGCCAATTGCTACTATCCGCAGGAGATGACCATGGATTTCTATTTTGCGAATGAAAATCTTGTGGGGCTGACCGTATGTCTTTAAAAGGCATTTCTGGAATAACTGCTTTGGTATTAATATTGGGTGAATTATAATATGGTGAATCTTGAGATTGAGAATACTCTGGCTCAAAGCGAGACCTGCGGTTCATATCATCAGATTTGGAAGAAAATGGCAAATCTTTAGTAACTGGAGGTTCTCCATAAGAAACGGTTCCATAAGTGGGCGGTTGCATATAAACGCTGGATGACGATGAACTTACACCAACAGGGTCCATTTGCTTCCCAACAGCAAAAGGATCCGAAGGATGCATCTGGTTCGTTTGGGGTAGGAACGCTGCTGGTAATCCTTTCATGCTTTCTGTAGATGGAGTACTTTCATAAGAGTAGGAACTAACACGAGATGACGGAACTTCGTTGTTATATCTATGATTATTCGACTCTCGATAACCGTCATTCGCTGAACGGGGCGTACGACCGAAACTATCAGTCTCGGGATACTTCTTCGAATCGTGTGAGCTATCTCTTCCAGAATGTCGATCATCCCGGCCACGACTATCGTCATGCCGACGATCGTCCCTCTTGGAACGATCTCGCCTGTCGGTGTCTCGATTGCTTCCTCTGGAGCCCCTCGACGGGCTACGGCTTCGGTCCCTCTTCGAAGAAGACCTTCTTGAATCTGGACTGCTGCGACGCCTGTCCCCTCTGCCAGGCGACTTATCGCGACTGACCCTTCGATGGGGAGGAGAGGGACTGCGCCTTCGCCTCTCTTCTTCCACAGGCGGTACGTTGACTCTTGCCGGTGGAGCCTGGGGTATGACGGGAGGCGGCACGACTGGTGGCGCCAAAGGGACAGTCTGCGCCTGCATGGCGAGATTGAGCTGGCGTGCCTTTTCGATGACCCTCATCATCTCCGTGCGACTGCTCAAGAGGAGCTTGATCTGCATCTCGTGGATCTTTCCTCCATCTTTGGCCATGGCCAGTCGCGCATCCTCGTCCGTGCTGAAGGCGATAAAGGCGTCGCCCATCTCGCCTCCAACAATGTGGACTCCGCCCTCTGGGATGGACAGGCCGGTAAAGTAGCGACGGATGTCCATCGAGTCTGCTGCCCATGGCAGATTTTGCAATCGGATGATGATTGACATACCTATAAAACACGAAAAAAATACATGTAAGGATTTGTATACTGCACATTAAAAATTTTTACATAACTTTTTTAGCAGTTAATTGCAAGTTTGCTTACGAGTAATTTTTTTATTGGCCTGCAACTTTTATACGATATTAGTTTGAAATGTCGGATTTTCTGCAATAAACATAGTCAATATGCAAATCAATCAAGATGGTTACCTCATGTTAAAACAACCAAAAAATATGATTTAAACTCACAATTAAACACACGCGTCGAGGTTTGGTTGACTGATCCCTCATGAACTACCGTGATTATTATTTCGGTATGTAATAAAGGAAAACTAAGCAGCAAAATAAGTAATTCAGGAAGTATTATCACACTGGCCGGTAACCGAGATTAGCAGACGTCTTAGTGCAATCTAATCTTAATTCATCTTAAAATTTTAATTACATTTTTTTATCTTTATTATTAAATTTGTTATTTAAACATGTTGTTCATTGAAATTTAAGTTTAGTTTTCAATATAGACCGAAAATGGGGGAAACAATTTTTACGAGGGTGTTATTGTAGTGGAAAATATTCGTGGTTTCTTTGTAAAAGCCGACCCTCTTTTTTTTTGTCCGACAATTCTCTACCTATACCCTATATTTCTCTTATATATTTAGATACTAGGGAGCTCATATCGCGAATTACAGATCACATGGCTTACGTAAACTCATTCCTGTTTAATTAATTCAGGAAAATTGGGTCAGCGATGTCCGGATTGAAGGTTCTGTACTGTAGTAGCATAAAAAAAATAATAATAGTTTGATATAATTTAATGAAATGGGTACTAGTTATTTTTAATGGTATTTGGACAATGTTTTGAGGGCACTTTAGTCAAACACGTTACCACACGATTTCCAATTCAAATTCTCACAAAAATTTCAATACAAATCCCAGTTTAACCGGGTTTTGTATTCATTGAATGACCGAAACTAAATCTGATCGTATGTAAATTTATTAGTTTTTTTATCATACAAAAACAATAATTAATTAATAAACTAGATCTTGTTAGTTGTGATTGCTTATCTCACTGTTTGTAGTCGTCTTATGTGTTATTGGCAACACCTCTTGTTCATTGGAAGGTAATTGATTGGTTGATTAGGCTTGCTGCACAGTAACTACACAACCGCGCGCGGTCAAGTGACTATCCTAATTCCTAAGCATACCTCCAATGTAACCTATTATACATATCTACATCATCGCCAGGCCTTTAGACCCCCAACAAATTTAACGTAGAGCTGGGGTGGAAAACGCTCCACCCTTCGTTTTTCGGCTGTTAATGGTCCAGCGATTTTGTGAAAGGTGTCATTTTTTAGGAAATAATCTAAGGAATTGATTACCGGCAACAAACATTGTATAAAGGATCGTCTACATATTAAAATGAGTACAAACTTTGAATGAGCATTCAAAGTTGAACGTCCAAAATGTTAAAAAAGTTGCAAACTTTTATTCATGCCTCAAATAAAATGAAGTACACAAAGATTTTTTTTCCTTGTCTACTTCTTAATCGTCCAAAAACATTTCACACGGTTTTTTTCAGAATTTTTTATATTTTTTTATATGAATTTAAATAAAAAAAAATTTAAACATTAATGGCAACTCCAATTATGTTTTACATAAATCGAAGAAAATTCCTTCTGAAATAGTTCAAGAACTTAGCTCTGCATGTACAAGGAGCTGCCAATGAAAGATTGCGAACCACTACCACTAAGCCACTGGGCTTGAAATTTTGGTGCATAGTGAGCTTTTAGTAAGATACCAATAAAATTATCGATATTCGATTAATCTGAGTGTGAATCTGTGACTTGATCAGAAAATTTCCGGCTGCATGATGTGTCAAATATCTAGAGGAGTTTAAAAGCAGCCTATCATGTTAGTCAAATAATGAGTACTAAAATGTAGAAGGTTTTTTTTTTTTGGCGAACTAGCTATTTATTTTGGTCCTCTAAACAACATGTCTCAAAATCGGTCGCCTACTTTACTTATAAATTTGTTGCAAAACTCACCATCTCTAGCGGCAGCAGAGGGGCTAGGAGGGCTCAAGCCCCCCTGTCGGGGAAGGTTAGTGGGGGTGTATCTGTAGAAACCCTCTTTCTTTTGAGTTACCAACTAGTAGTATCATATATCACCACTGCTAACGAATTTATGGCCTCGGGAACTTGTAGTGGGGGTGCATATAGTTGACCTTCACCACAGGAGGGTTCATTATCGCTAAGAGTTTTCTTCGGAACGGATTTACCTAAAGCACTTTTAAAATATTTGCTTTTTTGTAAGCATAAAAGAATGTGAAGGGACAAACTACTTGTTTATGTTTAACCTCAGTTATTATTTTAATGGATTGTTTGGAAGTATTTTAATACATATATTTTTATTTAAAAAGAATGATCTACTCGATTTATTTATTTTTTTGGTATAAAATTAAAAAGAAGCAGTAAATTTGTTGTTTGTGCTCGTCTCGGCACGTAAAAATTGATTCGTAGTTTGAAATCCCTTAAAATGTTTTTTAAACTTCAAATTTTGTAAATTTTTTAAGAACAAAATATGTATATCCTAATTGTTTTTACTCTCAATTGTCAAAGGGTAAATAATGAGTACGAGTACGTATGGCTCCTTTTTCATAACATTGAAATAATACTCAGTTTAATTACTTCTTTGTTTTAATCAAAGTAATTAAATAATGCCCTATTTTGACATTAACCTTATTTTGGTGTAATACAGCCAAAACACAACGTTAAGCGCATTTCGCTCGATAAAAGGATAACGTTAAGAGATAATAATGAAAAATAATATAATCTGAAAGAATCCTGGACTAGGGTCCTTCTAGGGATCAAATTAATTTTTGAGGATTTGCATCGAGTTGAAAAGAAATCTGTACAGTAGCGCATTTAGCTGAAATAGAATTTTATAATTGAACAAAAGTATTAACCGATTTATATCTATAATAATAAAAGAAAGAGTCTGTCTGTGTGTGTATGTCTGTGGATCGCAAAAGACCTACTTAGACTGCTCCAAAAAACTCGAAATTTTTAATAAAGATTCCTTTTAATACCTACGTGTGCACCTGAGGCTTAGTTTTTTCATATTTGATTGTTATTTTTAATTAATATAATTTGTTTTAAAAAACGTCATCCACGTGGGAGTTTGGGACCATAACAGGGCTTGAAAATACATGGACCGGGCCGAAACGGGGCTTGGGCCCATCCTCTATTAGTTTGATTGATTGAGTTAGGTTGAGATATGCGCTCGCCCTAAGGCTGCTTTATCTTCTACTAGAAGTATGGTCCCGCCTTACTGGGAACCCGTTAACTTCGCATTGCTTCCTTTTAGAGGCATGCTTACTTGTGAAAATACACTCAAAATTAAATTCGTGTTGGCGCATGCGAACTTAAAAAAAGCAAATACTAATAGAGGATGAAGCAGCCTTAGAGAGAGCGCATATCTCAACCAAACTCAATCAATCAAACTAATGGAGGATGGCGTCAAGCCCTCGTTTCGGCCCGGTCCATGTATTTTCAAGTCCTGTTATGGTCCCGCAATCCCACGTGGATGACGTTTTTTTAAACTAATTATATTAATTAAAAATAACAATCAAATATGAAAAAACTAAGCCTCAGGTGCACATGTAGGTATTAAAAGGAATCTATATTAAAAATTTCGAATTTTTTAGAGCACTCTAAGTAGGTCCTTTGTGATCCACAGACATACACACAGACAGACAGACCGACAGACTCTTTCTTTTATTATTATAGATTAGTGTTTGCCTTTTTAAGTGTGCGTGCTCCAAGACGAATTTAATTTTGTTTTTGAGTGTATTTTCACAAGTAAGCATGCCTCTAAAAGGAAGCAATGCGAAGTTAACGGGTTCCCAGTAAGGCGGATTTATATATATATATTTGATGAGTTACGTTTTTTGAATATTAATAATAACCATGCGAGGTGTTCACGGGTTGATGTTGATTGTTGGTTATATTGGAACCAATTCGAGAATGAATGTTTTTTTTTTTAACTTTAATTTTAAATTATACCGAATCCCCCCCGTCAGGCAATTCCTAGCGCCACCACTGGTTTGCTGTAGTGTTCAATAATAATTATTTTCTTCCATTCGTTTTATCTCTGTTACATGCTTAATTTTTGGGTAGTTTATAAAATGTAAACGTAAATTAAAAAAGGATATGTGATACATTGCAAGTAAAATTGTATAGATAGGTATATTTATGGTAATTCATTCCTAAAAACCAAAACTTTGGTTAGAATAAATTATTCTATTAGCTCTTTTAAAGGTCGGGATTGTTTTCTTGACAAAAATATTCTGTACAGATTAGAATTAGCCTTTGAAGCCACCATGCCTTGATCAGGTCCACGATAATATAACTATAAAAAAGAATGCTTAGCTTTCTTTTATTAAAATAGCAGCTATAAAATGCTAAAAGTAGCAATCTTTTTCATAGAAATAGCATTTCATCTTAGTTCTTACTTATTTTTCATACCACTAGATTGTCGTCTTCATATGTTCAAGTCGTTGTTAACTAACTCGCCAACTGCTCGCAATCACATGCTGGGGTAAAATCTTACCCCAACACGTGACCACGTGGCGATCGCCTTTACTTGAGGCTTGCCAATGCGCAGTCCACTCTGAAAGAGTGTCTGAAAGTGTCTCTGGTCTGAAATAGTGTAGCTCAGGTTTTGGCTATTGCAGCCATCAAGTTACTGGGCCGGACGGTTAATAAATACACCAAATGTTTTCCCAAGTCGAAAATTTAGATTTGTCACTTGATTAGTATGAATAGTAGTTACTGTGATGGTTTTCTTAACTTTTTTAGGAAATTGTTTTTGGCGAAAAAATTTCGCAGACAACATGATTTTAAAATTCCCACATTTTATAGGCAAGGAAATAATAATCCCGATAAATGATTTCTATGTTGTTTAAATTGTGAAATATAAGTGCTCACCTCTAAATTCTGAGCAAAGGGGTCACAATTAGTAAGAATACACACAGAAGTTATAATTTTTCGTAGAGTTGAATTATAAAGACGTCCTTTCTGTTATAAAAATGTTTTTGCTACTTCTTGACACGGAATTTTGGACCAAAACGTACAAAACCATGTCCCCGCAAGATATCATTCACGTGAAAAAATGTTTTGCTTTTACATTCATTAATTCAACAAAAATATTTTATCTTCTTACTAACGCTGAAAATTTTAAAAATGTAAGTATATTGTGTAAAAGTTTGTGTCCACAGACTATGGCAAAATGTCATTGGACTTTTTACGTTACAAACGTAGTGTGAAAGCTAAAACGATTTTGTTTTAGTAGAATTTTCCATAAAAAATTATCAGGAATTACATTAGAACTATTATACGAAACGAAGAATTGGAAGTCTAATTATTGAAAGAAAAAAATCCTGGAAAAAAATTATTTATTCAAATGAAGACGACGTCTTGTCGGTTAATCGTAATGATGGGTGCTGCCAATTTTAACGTTAGACAGGCGTCAACAGTATGCACTTAGTGATAATCGAAATGGATTTTAAAATATTTGTAAATTATTTTGAAGCACATTAACTTCTTTAACTGTCGGGTGTTACATCTATATTGTTTTAGTTCGGTGCAAAAAGTCACATATCTAAACAAATTAATCACGTGCGTGGAAAGCCATATAACTAAAAAATAATATTTTTATAATTCCGTGAAAAATGTGGTTGCTTTTGGCGAGCGAACTATTTTTCTACGCCTATGTGGCGCACGCACAAAGTGTGTGATGTGGTTCGTCGCTAGGGGGAGGCACACATCACTTCTTCTCCTGTGTGGAATGAGATTAGACGCCATAAAACATGGCATAAGTAAAATCCTGTGTGGACTATTGAATGTAAAATTACTGTGTGACTTCTGTGTGATTAATCTTGAAATAAAATGAGGACCTTTATAAAACGATCCACATGAACAACAAATGTTAGCAGAGAGCGTGGATTATTTCAACTAGTTACTAGTTAGCGTTTTACGGACAAACCGAAAGTTATTTAGCACGTGGTTCAATGTACGTGAAGTGAATTTGAAACGTAAACTATTTTCGTGATGTCTGTGTGATGCTAAGGATTTTACTCTGTGTGATACAAGAAAAATGGAGAAATTAAATGTTCCTGAACTGGATGGCAAGAACTATTTTATATGGGCATTGAAAATTCAGGCCGCATTAACCCTGAAAAGACTAGACAGACAAATATTAGAAGAAAAGCCCAACGATTTGAAAAGTGATGAATCCAGCAATTGGGATCAAAAAAACATTGATGCTGTTGCCTACATTAAACTATCATTGTCCGATCAGCAAGCCCTCCAATACGCAACAGAAAACAATGCAAAGACATTGTGGGACAAAATAAAATCGAATTTCACGGGTCAACAAGAAGATCGAAAAATCGACGTTTCGAACGAGTTGAAAAATTTAGAAATTCTTCAAAATGAAAGTGCAAACGACTACATTGCCAGAGCACGAGGACTAGCGACAAAATGTCGAGCACTGGGCCTGGAGGTTTCCGAACGTGAGCTTGTCTATCACACTGTCCGGGGACTGCGTGGCCGATTTGCAAGAGTCCGAGACATCTTGAAAACTCAGCGGGACAAGTCTATGGATGAGGTGCTGGAAATACTACGTGAGGAGGAGCTGACGAGTTCCCGAAATCGTCATTCCGAGGGAGGCAGTTCCGAGGTGTTCTATTCCAAGAAGAAGAACAAAAATGGAAAAGACGACCGAGTATGCTACAATTGTAGAAAAATTGGCCATGTAGCGAAGGATTGTTTTTACAAGAATACACATCAAAACTGGAACAACAACCGGGGACGTGGCGGCGGATCTGGAAACAGAACCAGAAAACCAAACCATATCTACAGCACGGAAACTACCGGCGAGGATGGTAGTGCCACGAACGGGACCGCACTACAAGTTACGAAACAAGAAACTGTGTATGACAATATTTGGATTTTAGACAGTGGTGCAACAAATCATCTAGCAAAGGATACATTTTGGTTCAAAGAAATCCATCCGGATACTAGTGAGTTAAACCTGGCTGGTAAGGACACCCAAATACGTACTGAAGGAAAAGGTACTGTTCGAGCTAAAACTGTAAGTAAATATCCTATTGATTTAACCATAGCTGATGTAAATTATGTACCAAACTTAAGAAATAATTTATTATCGGTACCTTGTCTTATGAAAAAAGGTTGTAGAATTAAATCCAATAGGAATGGTATTTTAATATTTGATAAAGATGATAAATTCCTGTTTAAAGCTCATTTAAATGAAAATAGACTAGAAGTATATTTAAATCCATTGGATAATTTGGAATGTTATTTGTCTAATGAAACATATAACAACTATAAATTGTGGCACAGTAGATTATGTCATTTAAATTATAAATACATGTTTAAAATGAAAGATTATATTGATATTGATGTTAATACAAATGATGTAAAAAACTTTAATTGTGATGCATGTGATATAAGTAAAGTTACCAGAAAACATCATCCGACTGTTAATCACGAACTAAGTTCAGATATTTTAGAGTTACTATACGTTGACCTTTGTGGTCCAATGCAAACAGAATCATTAGGGAAAAGTAGATATTTTCTCATAATTGTGGATGATTACAGTGGAATGTACTTTACTTATTTCATTAAAAGTAAGGATGAAGTGTATGATGTGTTTACCGAATTTAAAGCTAGATATGAAAATCAAACTGGGAAAAGAATTAAAAGAGTAAGAAGTGATAATGGGGGTGAATTTGTTAATGATAGGTTAGATAGTTTATTTGCAAAATCGGGAATAATTCATGAAAAAACCATACCCTACAATCCCGAAAGTAATAAAAGCGAACGGGCAAATCGTACATTACTAGAACGCGCTAAGACTATATTACATGAAAGTCAATTAGGCATGCAGTTTTGGGCGGAATGCATTAATTTCTGTACTCATGTAACTAATTTGACACCAAGAAATGGTAAGGAAAAATTGCCACTTGAAATTTGGACTGGGAAAAAACCAAAAATTAATTATTTAAAGAAATTCGGATCAGTTTGTTACTATTATGTTGCCAAGATGAAGAGGAACAACAAGTTTGATGTTCCGGCAAAAACTGGAATTTTTGTTGGTTATTCTAGGCAGCGTATAGGTTATAGAATTTACGATATCTCTACTGGCGCAATAATAGAAGAAAGATCAGTTAAATTTAACGAGAATCTAAAAGGTAGTACATTACTATCAAAAAATAAAACAGAGTTATGGGAAATAGAAGATTTCGATAGCGTAATAGAAAATAAAAATAATGCGAGTCCAAGCGTTTTTCCCGACAGCGAGGAACCAAATGCGAATAACCTTGACGAGACAACGAAACTACGGCGGTCTGAACGATTAAAAGAAAAAACAATAAAATTCGCGAATCAAACAGAACTTATTCCAAAAAATATCGAAGAGGCAAAAAATCGCGCAGATTGGTATGAATGGGAAAAAGCAATAAATAATGAGCTGGAATCTTTGAAAAAACATGATGTGTTCGAAATCACAGATGTTCCACAAAACAACAAAATAATAAAAACTAAGTGGGTTTTTACTTTAGAAGAAAATAGTGATGGTATTTTGATTTATAAGGCACGGCTCGTAGCAGCCGATTTTAACAATAAAAATTATGCTGAATCTTACTCACCTGTTGTAAATATGGAAAGTTTAAGATTATTGCTTGCAATTTCAGCTAAATTAAATATGAATGTAAAATTTTATGATGTTAAGACAGCATATCTTTATAGTGATTTAAAAGAAACCGTTTATGTAAATATTCCACCTTGCTGTGACGAAATATTTGGTAAAGATAAAGTGTGTTTATTGAAAAAGAGTTTATATGGTTTATCTGTAAGTGGTAAAAATTGGTATTTAAAATTAAAGAGTGAATTGCAGCGCATTGGATTAAAACAATTAGCTTCTGATAATTGTGTATTTATAATGACTGATAATGATGATATTTTAATTCTATGTTCATTTGTTGATGATTTAGGAATATTTTATACTTGTGAAAAAATGTATGAAAGTGTTATAACTAAGCTTAAAAGTGTATTTGAATTGCATGAAAATAACAGCTCTAAGTTTTTAGGTCTTGAAATTGAAAAACATGAAAATGGTATAAGTATTTCACAATCTAGGTATGTCGAATCATTATTAATTAAGCATAATATGGAAAATTGTAAAACTGTAAAAACACCAATTGTAAGGGGTGAAGATAAAATTTTTCCACCTAGTGATGATTTAATTGATCAAACTGTTTATCAAGAGTTAATTGGTGAACTTTTGTATTTAGCTAACAGGACACGTCCTGACATATCATTTGTAACAACCTATTTATCACAATTCAATCAACGACCAGAAAAGCGACATCTGAATCTAGCAAAAAGGGTCTTAAGATATTTGCAAGGGACTAAAGACAAAAAATTGTTTTATAGCGATGAAATGGGTTATATTACTGGCACTTCTGACGCTTCATGGGGAAATGCTGAAAATGCTAAGTCATTCAGTGGGAGTGTAATTTTATTAGGTGACTCATTGATTTCATGGAAATGTCAAAAACAAAAGAGCGTAAGTCTATCTACATGTGAAGCTGAACTGTTTTCTATTTCAGAACTGTGTAAGAATATTATTTGGACTGTAAATTTATTAACTGAAATGACATGTGAACAATTTATAAATGATAAAGTAATTTTACTTTCTGACAGCCAAGCAGCTATACAGTATCTTAAAGGTACTAGAGCTTCTAACAAGTCTAGACATATGAATTTGCGATTTCATTTTGTGAAGGATTTGTTGATGGACAATACTATTGAACTGAAATACCAACAAACTGACATGTTACTAGCAGATTTTCTTACAAAGGCAGTAAATGAAGATAAATTGTTGTATTCTTTAAACAACATTTCTTTGATTTAAATGATTGTGTTCAGTAATTATTTTACTAGTAATTTTGAATTAATGTTTAAATATTTTGTTTAATTAATTTCTAGATTAATGTTATAATTGTTGTAATGTATTGTGTGTATGAAAAAATGTTTTAATTGTTTCTCATGTTTAAAAAATTGTTGCTCGCAGGAGGGGTGTGTGGTTGCTTTTGGCGAGCGAACTATTTTTCTACGCCTATGTGGCGCACGCACAAAGTGTGTGATGTGGTTCGTCGCTAGGGGGAGGCACACATCACTTCTTCTCCTGTGTGGAATGAGATTAGACGCCATAAAACATGGCATAAGTAAAATCCTGTGTGGACTATTGAATGTAAAATTACTGTGTGACTTCTGTGTGATTAATCTTGAAATAAAATGAGGACCTTTATAAAACGATCCACATGAACAACAAAAAAAAGCCGACTTTTACATTATTATTTCAATATCAAACGCGTGCAAAAAGTCAAACTTTTTGAAAAGGTGGCACAAAGTACTTTTTTTCACCCAAAAGCAGTGAAAAAAAGTACTTTGTGTCCATAGAGATCTTAATAAAAGTATTAGAGTGGAGATCACGTGACCTATTTATGCTAACGACGGGACGAGCCTGGGGGCCGCCATCTTGAGTCCAAGACCAACTTTTTTAAGTGGAAAACGCTTAGAAAAAAATAAATTTAATTCTAAAATATTAAAAAAATACCATAAAAATACTAGCTGCATTTTGGAATATTTTTAGTGACTTTAAAAGAACTTTTAACGCTTTACTAGTATTTTTATAATATTTATTTTGTAATTTTAGAATTAAATTTTACATTTTGCCTAGCATTCTTTTTCTTTATGTGATGGCGACACTGGCAACTTGCAGCCATCGCCGTCACATTAAGAAGAAGAATACGTGAAAAATAAAATTTAATTCTAAAATTACAAAATAAATATTATAAAAATACTAGAAAAGCGTTAAAAGTTCTTTTAAAGTCACTAAAAATATTCCAAAATGCAGCTAGTATTTTTATGGTATTTTTTAATAATTTTAGAATTAAATTTATTTTTTTCTAAGCAATTTCGACTTAAAAAAGTTGGTCTCGGACTCAAGATGGCGGCCCCCAGGCTCGTCCCGTCGATAGCATAGATAGGTCACGTGATCTCCACTCTAATAAATACTTTTATTAAGATCTCTATGTTTGTGTCACTCTTTTCATTAGATGCCAACATTTCAAGTAAAATTTCGATTTAATAATACTCATAACATCCAAAGATTTATCGATCTGCTTTATTTAAAAATATTATGAGCGTGAATTATTTTTGAATCAATGAAATTTTTTTTCTCGCGATGGGAATATTTCTTTAGTCACGCCCTTCGAACTGCGAGTTCATTGGTTGCCTTCTTTGACAAAATGTTGAAACACGCTTATTGGTTTTTATAGCATCACGCGCTCCGAACTGCGGGTTGATTGGTTGTTTTCTTTGACATCTCTCCTGGAAGCTCCAAACTCATTTTAGTCTAATTAGCACGTGAATTATTTTTGAACCAATGAGATTTGATTTTTTTTTCACGCAATTATGAAAAATAGTGTATGAAACACGTGCGAAAAGTAAACTTTTTAAAACACGTGTCTTTATTTCACTCGCTCGTGAAATAAAATCCACTAGTTTTAAAAAGCATTACTTTTCGCACTAGTTGCATAAATATCTATTTTATAATTGCGTGAAAAAAAGCCGACTTTTACATTATAGTTTCAATATCAGACGCGTGCACAAAGCTAGACTTTTTGAAACAGTGAAAAAAAGTACTTTTTTTCACCCAAAAGCAGTGAAAAAAAGACTTTGTCGCACTCTTTTTATGAGATGCCAACATTTCAAGTAAAATTTCGATTTGATAATACTCATAAAATCCAAAGATTTATCGATCTGCTGTATTTAAAAATATTATGCGCGTGAATTATTTTTGAATCAATGAATTTTTTTTCTCGCGATGGGAATATTTCTTAAGTCACGCCTTCGAACTGCGAGTTCATTGGTTGCTTTCTTTGACAAAATGTTGAAACACGCTTATTGGTTTTTTATAGCGTCACGCGCTCCGAACTGCGAGATCATTGGTTGTTTTCCTTGACATCTCTTAGTCTATTTTAGTCTAATTAGCACGTGAATTATTTTTGAACCAGTGAGATTTGATTTTTTTCACGCAATTATAAAAAATAGTGTATGAAACACGTGCGAAAAGTAAACTTTTTAAAACACGTGTCTTTATTTCACTCGCTCGTACCTCGCTCGTGAAATAAAATCCACTTGTTTTAAAAAGCATTACTTTTCGCACTAGTTGCATAAATATCTATTCTAGAAGCACTTGTCTGGTTAGCAACAGCCATTTAAGCTATATTCGTATAATTTTTTTCTATTATAAATTTTTTACAGTAGGTTTTCAATGGCAATTTAAACAGCAGACCATCTGCAGGTGCAGAAAAATATTCATATTTTGACGTATCTTGTTATTTAAAATTTTCCCATTCTGCTATTGACAAAAATAGAATTGACATCTAATTCATCCTCCAATAACGTCCTCCAGATAAATCTCGCATAATAAATAATTTGAGAAGGGTTACTACACATGGCAAGTTATTGCTACCGTTTCGTTAGAACTGTGTCAATCGTCGTCAGGCCTGAAAACATAATAGACTGGCGAATCAAAAAAAATCACGAAGATTTCCAAGTTACTTAGGTTTGCATAAACCAGCTGGCGGCATTCAATGTTTTTCAAAACTATAAAATTGTTAGTTTTTTGCTTATGCTTTCAATCAGAAATATTTGCTTCCATTTGTATAATATTTGCAAAGTTCAACATTTTTTACGAAGTTGATATATTTCTAAAGACTTGGGGGCACACACACAAGATTTGATATTTCAAGGTTTTTTTTAATTGTTATTCTTTACAATCTATGCTTCGAATAAAGTACATTATTCTCTAAGCTTTTTAAAAATTGAGTGATTATTACCATCAGGGCCGGACTGGCTCCCTGACAAAGGCGCAGTTTTACCGGCCCTTCCGGTTGCAAAGGGCGCAAAAACAATTCGGGGGGGGGGGGGGGAGAGCAATTTTTAAATATTTTTCAATTTAAATTATTTGTAATTACAATTACTTTTAATGACAAATATTTTTTGTTTTATTTTTTATTACATTTATTTCCAATTAATATCTTTTTGAATTCTATATTTTATTTAAAATTGAATTTTAATTTAATTTTTCCGTTGTAAATGCAGTGTTTGAGTATAAAGAATTACTCTTTATGAACATTAGTTAGTTTTATTTTTTATAACTTTTATTTTGGGGGCTGGAGAGTTTGAATACGGAAGGTACCGGGTCCGGGCATAGGTAAAATAACTGCAGACCTTTAAATATGCTCCATAGTCCCGACGCTGCGTACGATGTCGTTGGGTGCCTACTCAAGTGTCGGCTCGTCACTTGACTGTGGTTCTAAATTATAGTGCCCGTCGCCAATAGCCCTCGTGTAGCTCTAGTGCGACGATAATTCAAGTTAAACTAAAAGAAAATAACTCATACCTTTAATAGATAATTGATATTTAATTTTAATATAATAAACAAGAAAAAATAGATTTATTTTCGAATGTTTTTATTTAAAAGTTTACTAGATAATTTAAATCACCAGTTTTGCTGTAAAGAAATTAAACGATGATATTCTAATATTGAATTTAAGTGCAAACATAAATTAACATTCATTTAATTAGTAATAAAAATTTGAATGATAAGTTTAATTTGAATTATGGTAGTACTAGATAGAGCTATTGGCGGGCGCCAATCGAGACAAAGTAAAAAAGAAAATTAATTTTAATTTAGAAACTTTTTTTTTGTTAAATTAGAATATTTATATTTTGAAATTAAGAAAGAAAACAAAAGGGGCGATGTTAGCGAATTAACTTTTTTACAAAACAAAATAACCATACTTTCTTGAATGAGCACATCGCGTTTTGGCCGTAACTTAGTGGGCACTTCACAAAATGGCTACCTGATTGTATTTCAATTACAAACAATAAATAGACAAAGATAGAAAAAATAACGGCCAAGTTAACAAACATATTCATATCTCGGATAGTTTACAGTAGAAATTTAAACTTACCAATATTATGCTATTAGTACTCATGACAATCCAATCTTGATCTTAAGCAGAATAAAAAAATATAAAGTTGTGTGTGCTGAGAGAGAGAATGAAAAAATCAAAAAACACCCATCCAAAGATATAATGTGTCTGACTAACAAAATGCACAACTTGAAAGCGATTTCTAATAAATCAGTCAATATTTTATTTGTATGTTTTTTATACTTCTTGTAGAAAATATAGTTGAGACATCGGCGCCAGTCTTCTCCCCTAAAAAAACCCCTACCTAACAGCGTCTGTTTGGCTATCAGTTAATAAATATCGTGCCTTTTACTGATTTGTGAGTGCGCAATATAGCAACTTATAAAAAACGAAAAAAAAAAAAAGGAAACGGAGCCACGTGTGCGAAGTAGACTTTCTCTATGGAATTGTAACTTTGGTTTTCTTCTTTTTATTGTTAAAAAAATAGGATTTGACTCTAGGCCTGGGCAGCCGAAAAATGTTCCACGAATACCCCGAGTAGAGGGAGTGCACATTAAATATTCTCCACAGTTGTAACGTTACGATGTCGCTATTAACGCTTGCGTTGTGTGTGCCTTCTCTGGTGTCGGTTCGTCACTTATTAATAATATTCACAGTTTAAATTTTCAAAGAAAAAATAATTAACCCCAACATTTCACACTTTTCCCCGAATTAAAAGAATGTTGAGGTTCCAAAAGACAAGGGATCTTAGGCCTCGTCATTTAATGGGCCCGTTGATAAATATACTTTAAATTGAAGTTAAAGGCGCCCTACTACTCCTTGACACGTGTTTCTTCAGTTATTTCCTCATTTAAAACAAACAATTCAGACGACATTATATGTATTTGAACGAAAGACATGAAGTACGTCTTAGTCGAACAGCGGTATGTTAAATTAAAGGCGCCCTAATACTCCTTGACGCATGGTTTTTTTCAGATTCCTTATACCAGAAATACTAATCTGCACCAAGTGTCAAAATTAAACAAGAAAGTCTAAAAGCGTTTTTTGTGATATTGTGCGATAATACACTCTTAAAACAAACGAGTGAATTTAACTCAGTGTGAGTTAATTTCACTCCTTTCCTGTGTCGAAAATGCACTTTGTGTGGTGAAGTCCGACAGCCATCACTCCAAACGAGTGATTTTAACTCAGTCTGAGTAAATATTCACTCCTTCCCAGTGTCGAAAATGCACTTCTCCTACTGGAGTGGATTTCACTCTTTTGTTTTAAGAGTGTAGGCGCCCTAATACTGATTGTTAGCGCTGTTTTTTTTTAGATCCTTTATATAATCATATATATGCGCCGGCGGGAATTATATATACTGGCGGGATTAGCTTTCTCCCCAGCACCATCAGTTTTAGGCGAGGACCAAACCTTTGAAGGTATCATCAGTGACAAATGTAGCGCCTTAATTGCCCCGCTTGCGCTATGTTTTACTAATGAAACCAAATGAGTTTTACTCGGTTAGGTGAGGTTTGAATTATCACAGAGCTGCACGAGGGCTATTGGCGATAGCGTCGCATTTTAGAGCCACAGTCAAGTGACGAGCCGACGCCTGAGTAGGCACCCAACGCAACCGTAAAGGTACGCAGCCGCAACCGTAAAGTCCCAACGCACACAGCGTTGGGACTTTGAGCATATTTAACATGCACTTCCTCCACATAGGGTATTATTCGTCGGTACAAAAGGCACAAAGGTGAATGACCAGGTTTCATTGGAGTGTCTATGACCTATGACATTACATAAGGCACTTTTGGACTTAATATTCACAATTTCAATATCTGGTGCAGAATATTGTTTGAAGAAGCGTTTATTGTTTCATTGGAGCGCCTCGATATCAAATAAGGCGCCATCGGACTTGTTGACAACAACTCCTAGGTGCATAAAGCCATATGGCGCTTCTATGAAAAGAAAGGCGCCTTATTAAAATAAGTTTTTAATATTTGTCGAAATGGACAAGGTGTCCCAATTAAAAAAAAAATTTTAATTGATTATATCGCGTGTGTTAAGGCGTAAAGCCATGGAACTTACCTTTGAAGGTTCTGTTTCGTCTAACCATCCCCTAAACGGAAAACGTAAGTTACACAAATAAATAATTCCATGTATATGAAATTGTAATCGTTAATTTTTCCGGCTGGTCAGCGCCCAGTATAGAAGGGAAGGCGCCTTGTTAAGTATCGGCTTTGCTATTAGTACTAAGACATCACAAAATGACTCCCTAAAAATTATGAGTCATAATTTTTTTTTTTTTTTTTTTTTTTTTTTTTTTGGAAAGGGGCGCACCGGCCCGCCGGCCGACGGGCCAGTCCGGGCCTGATTACCATGATAAAGAAAACCCCAATGGGTCTTTTAAGCCGCATACATTGATCGGACCTGTACGATGAAATAACTAGAAATTATTATTAATAAAACAACTGCAATAAGCTGCCTAAGTGGCAACCTCTTTCATCGAATGATTAATTCAACTTTGTTAATTTCAACACTTCCTTTATGCTATTAAATTATCTGTCTTACTTGTAAAAAAACCCCGTGAAATGGCCAAAGCCACGGAACTTTCGGCAGAGTCAAGTGACTATGCTAGGGACACCTCATAGTTTTTTTTAACATTGCACTGTCCATTCTATTTAATGTATCTGGTATCAACAAGCTAGCTGAAGATGTACGTCTGTCTGTACCTCCCCTCCAAATCGGTTCTATCCGAGATATTTAGAAAGGTAAAATATCTGTCACATCCTCCATACTTTTTCCTGACGTACATCTGCCAACCTGCCTGTCGACAAACTAACCATTTATTTATCAATAAATCTATGTTGCCAAAACAAATGTACGAGAAACTGTATTAAAATTATTTTTAAGAAAAATTATTTTTTGACATAAAAAAAATGTAAAAAACCTTCGTGCATTATTAATAGATCATTACTGTTATACAGTTGTAAGCATATTGATTCAGGGTCATACTTTTGAGAAAGGCATGAGCAGGGTGCATCTTAGTTTCAAACCGACTTCAGCGTTCATGAACTGTCATTTGCTTTGGAATGAAAGTTTTGTAGAGTCGGACGTGTTTTTTTTTTTTTTTTTCGAATGCGGAAAAAAAATGATTTCTTTTCGCCATTAAGTTAGAATATTGACGGAGTATTAGAAGTAGTCTAAGTTCCTTCTATTGCAAAAGCTCTTTTACTCTTACACAATTTTTGAGATTGATATACCATAATTTTAATTTGAAGTTGATTTTTTTAAATTAATACCTTATCATAAGGGGAGCAACTTAGGCATAGTAATCTGACAATGCGCTTCTTGTTTTAATTGTTGATTTTGTGTCCAGCGTGCTATGTATGATATGGGATCTTCATAGTACATCTGCACTTTACAACATTATCAACCCAATGAAATTTGGGATTTATAGATAGGGCACGTTTTGTCATTGCAAAATATTTCAAAAATATAGTTTTCACAAAAAAATTATGAAAATACTTATTTCAGAACAATGCGTCAGATAAGTCCTAGCATTATTCATCGTACTGCAAAATTTGTTAAGCATAGGATAAAGAATATTAAATTAATTTGAGGAAAAAAACAAATGAAATATCCAATTTTATCCTTTAAAATTTTTAAGAATTACGGCTTTCTTCCAAGGTTTATAAATCTTGAGTGAAAACGGTTCTAGGTAACATGTACTAATTTTTTTTATTTAATGATTAAGTAACAAAAAAAATTACCTATTTTAATTCTTTAAAACTTGTTACTCTTTTAACTGTAACTGTGGCAAATCTATCAAATAATGAGTCAAATTCAAAGTTTGTTTCGCTTTAATAATACCCCCCCCCCCCTAAAACAATTATTTATCAATAAACATTATCTGCTTAAAATCTATATACATAATAGGGGAGACAACTTCCGTTTGTCTGCATAAGACACGAAATCTAAAGAATCACGCAGCAGATCGACACGAAATTTGGAACACAAATTTATCTCATCTACGGAACAAACAAAGGCTAAGAATGTCCCGAATCGGACCATTCCTTCTATCGTTTTCAAACAATTTTATGCTTCTCATGCAGTGCATTCTAGAAAGAATACACCACTTTCTTTCAAATCCGATCATTTTCTCCCTTTCGTGATGCCGTTTAGCAGAAGAAATTAAATAAAACTTTCAAGAAAAAAAATTGAAAATTTATTATGTTGCCATTACCTTCAGAAACTAAATAATTTGAAAAAAAAATTTATATGTTTCAAGTGACGTAATCCAACCAGTCTCCATTCAAGGATTTATTGAGCCAATATGATTAAAATTATGATTTTTTTAAAAGCTTAGTTAAGCTAATACTGAACATGATTTTTGAAGGCCATCGCACTAGAGCTACATATTAGGGTTTTATGTCTTCCTTTTTTTCGCCAAACTCACCAAGTTATAACAAAAAAAAAACTTTTTTTTTTATTAGCTGGTTGGTTGTGCAAAGGTTTTTGCTCCAAAGCTGAATGGTTGTGTTGGCAGCTACATATTTTCACCGCCTAATTAGCAAAAACACGCCAAATGAGCTAAATGTTTTTATTCGGGGAATGCCTATGGGGGGCCTAATTCGGGGAATTACTATGACTTCATATGTTACTACTTTAGAGGTTTTTTTTTTTTTAATTTTTAAAGTTGTAGATTTGTCGTAGTATGTGTTCACATGTTTCAGTGTTCATTTATAGTAATGTTTAATGTATGAGTAATATTCGTGCCCTTCTTATATAACAATATATGTAATTTTACATATTTTGAGCTTACATTATTGTTTCTTGTTTTTCCAACCCATGCGACGCCGGGTACATCAGATAGTTATTTTTATAAAGCTTGATATTGATTTCTCTCGTTCAGACAGGTGTGACAGATAAGTTTTATTTTTGCACGTCTGTCCACAACAACTATTTCAAGATACTTTACTAACCGTACAAACAAATAATTAGCAGACATATTTTTTACTTTTTGTACAATAGTTATGTCGTAAGTAATAAAGTAAAAGGAAAGTGTGTCAGTTTATTTCTGTATGAACTTCTTGGCCTTTTTTTTCTCTATCAATCCCAGTCTTAGAAGAAGATATTTTTACTGGAAATTTTGAACTAATTTAATGCTGCACAATTACGATGTTAAAAAAATTTGGTTTCACGTTTAGCTACTTTATATTTTAAGTGCTAAGGAATAAAAAGTCAATTTCGGGCCCCAGGTATTGCAAATTGTCTTTATGCACATGATGTAAAGTTTCTTTGTAATATTGCCTGAAAATGTCGTTTCATCATCTGTATATTTGTAGTAATTTTTTCCATTATTTCCAAAAAACTATACATTTTCTGTGTTTTGGGTAAAGGCACTAAAATTTAAATTAAAGGAAACCTGTGAAATACCTTGATCTACATATGAATTTTATGAAATTTTCTTAATGAGTGAAAAGATACCATATATCAATCCAAATATACGTAGCAGTTGTACGGAAGTATTCGACGCTTTCACTTCTGGTTATGGCACTTCACAATGGATTTTTTAGGGTAGCAATTAATAAAATGATATTTAAAGCTGCTAACTTAAATTCACTTTTTGTTCTGTCAAAATACTATTATTCTTTATATGGTCAGCAAATTTAAAAAAAAAAATGGTGTGTGCGCATAAATAGTCCATATGAAAGGCATCGCATAATTATTTATTCGCAGATCTGTAAAAAAGTTAATGGTTTCATACGTGAAAACTTGTAGTAACAGATATTTTGAAAACCTACTTGTTAAGATAATTATATTTGTAAGATATTTAAAAAACGACATATGGTTAAAAAATTTAAATTATAACCAGAATATTACAATTAATCCACATGTAACGTTAAAAATTATTCATTCGTTTTGAAAAGTATTATCTTATCAAAGTTGTAGGTATACTACTGATAAAGCAAAAATATATGGTAAAGATTCAAAGGGTTTTCTTTTTTTCTTTTTAAATTAACTCCTTTTATCAAAGCATATTTGCATGGGTGACTTTCTTTTAGAACGTTACAGCTGTTAACGCATATGTGTTTGGATAATCAATACGTGTACACATAATATTTTAACGATAGCTGAAATATGGTTTATAAAGAACTTTGTACATTTTCATATTAATGTTTGCTATAATTTTTTCTTCACTTTAGATGCTAGCAAAATTATCTTCCAGATAGAAAAAAACAATATTCATAGATTAAAATGTTTTTAGAGAGCTGCTATTACAATTTCATAAGCTAATTTGCCTAATGCTTTATTTTTGAACACTATGACGTTCTGCTTTCATATTCATCTTTCGTTGCACTATTTTGCTTTGCAAATTCATTAATGACCATTTCACTTCAAACTCTGCCGGCAATACTTCGATAACTAGATCGCTAACCTGGCTGTAAATTTAACATTTCAATCCTTTAATCTTCCTAAATGAGGGAAACTATTACGTTGTCCATCTAAATTTTTCTCCAGAACGAAAATTATGCCATCTTTTAAAACTTGCTTTTTTGTTATACATTTTGACAAGCTTGGAGCTAGCTGAAATTCCTTTTATTGGTGATAGCTGAACAGAAGTAGAATCCATGACTTCCCTCTGTAACAGTTGAATTGCACAAATTTTCATGTAACATAATAAATTTACTCATAACTTAAAAAACGTGTTCGAAGGTTCCCAGACAGCCAGTTACATAGCATTATTGTATTTAATCAGTTGAGCCAGCCTGTTATTTAGCGTTTTTTTTTTTTTTTTTGTGTGTTCTCCATGATTTTTTTTGAAAGAACGCTACATTTGAATTTGAATATTTACGATAATTCAGAAGTACTGAAAATGATAGTTCAACCTACAAAATTTCTCGTAACCATGCGCAAAATCACGTGTATTCCGCTACTTTCAGAGTAAAAATAATCCAATTCATTGGTGTGTTTACAGCTGTTTACCCACCCACAGCAGCATTATAAAGTTCATAAAAATTTTTTTTATTAAAATTACTTTAATCTATGGAAATTCTTTTTTCAAAACAATGTATTTGGTAATACAATGGGCTGTTTCCAATTATTTACGGAGGGGCAAAAAAATATAGAGATATATGAACAAGATTGAATAAAATATTTTTTTAAAAAAACCTAGGGAAAGGCATGTTTTTTCAATATATGAACTAAATTGCAGGACTTTCTTTATGTTCGAATGTATGTGCTTGCAAATGCGAATCAATTACTTTTACTTGATAACTTTAAAAAATAAAATTGTTAATGAATATATGTAACATTTTTCTAGCAAAACTAGAAATTTTTATAAATATAAACTTCTTTGTTAGGTGTGGTTGAATTATTGTAGCACTAGAGCTGCACAAGTGTAACTTCTATGTACACAGCAGTACAATGCATATATATAACAGTATATTTTTCACAGAATTTTAATCTTGAAAATGAATGAATGACAATGCATAATAATTAATGTTCCTCACCAAAAGCCTCAGAATTTGAATTACCATTTTTGTACTGAGGCATAACAGAAATAAAGATAGAATTAAATTTATATGGTACTTATTTTCAACAATTATTATTTAGATTTTAATTCAGTTAACATTTAACTTAGTAGTTTAGTTAACATAACATATAGTAGCACAAGTGCCACTAAATCATGACGAAACGATCATGTACTAAAATTAATTAACTTAGATCAGGCTTTATGTGTAAAAATAAAATGTTTTTTTTTTTTAATACTCCTTCACTAAATATTTTCTTTACTGTGTGTGTACTACTAACAAACTTACCACAAAAACTATTATAAAAATCTTTGATACATTAGCCTCAACCCCTTTGTAAAATTAGTGCTTAATAGTGATAATTTAATTTTTATTCAATGAAAGGAAATTTAAACCCCTTTTCCCAGGAGTAACTTTTTTTTATCTATCTCTAAATCCCATAGAATGAATCAATAAAAAAGGTAAATCTTTAAAAAGTCTACATCAATATTGGTATGGTAACACACTGGAATATATATTTTTTTTCTGTTGAAGAAATTGTCCACTGAATCTGTTATTAGAGCTTTTATATTGGTAGGTTCAAGTTCCATAATAAATGAAGTTATGTGTCAAGAAGGAAAGGAGGTGTTTTTTTTAAGCAACAGTAATTTGTTCCTTGGAGCTTTTGCGATATGCAAGGTTAAAAATATGGTTTTCTGAGGACAATCATTTAAGAAATGATTTTACAGTGAAGTGTCTTTGTAATTTTGAATAGTTCCATGTGTACAATAAATGTTATTTTTGTGAATAGAGTTAAAGAAGCATTTTTTTTAAACTTTGAAATCAATAAATTAAGTGTATCGATAAAAAAAATTGTGAGAATAGATTTGATAGCATATTTTATATTAAAAAAAATAGGGATGCACCGAATATTCGGTTACTATTTGGTATTTGGCCACTTTAGCCGAATATTCGATTTGGCCGAACAGTGAAATTAATTTTTTTTTTTTCAAATTTCTTCATGTTATCTTTTAAAATTCCCAAACAGGACTTGTTTTCTTTTTAGATGGACTCAAATTCTTAAATTTTGGCTATTTATAATGGTAAATAAAGCTTTATTCAAGTTGTATTAAATAAACATGCCGCTTAAAAACTTTTAAAATCATTTAAAATAACAAACTTACTTAGATCTGACCAAAAAAATTGGTTTATGCAGGCCGAATATTCGTTATTCGGTGCATCCCTATTAAAAAATTAACAATTTTTTCAAAACATCCTTGTGCAAGACAAATTTTTGTATTTTGATGTCTTTTTTCCCACATTGATGCAAGATTTTTTTTTTCTAAAATAGAAAACCTACCTTGTGTTAAGATATTGTAAGAATTATATTTTGAATTTAAAATTTTTAATTATTTGAATATTTTTGCACAGATTTAAATTCAAGAAATAACAGTTAAAGGCTAATTATCAATCCTTCTCTTAAAAACTGGTTATTAGCATTTTAAAAAAAATATATTGTGACTATTAAGTTTTAGATAAGGAATATGTACAAATAACATAGCAATTAATAATTGGAGATATTAGAAAGATAGAGTTTTGGAAATACACTGTTTATGGGTAGTTACTTTTTTTGTCCAATTGCTTAATGTTGACAGATATTGCTTATGAATTATGAAGATGTTGTTACACAATAAAATGTTATCTTTTATAATATATTAATAGCTATTTTAATTTAAATTAAATGTCCACTAAAACCTTTACAATTTAAAACTTTGTTTGATGTTTTATTTTTGGTTTAATTTTTAATCAACAAAAACTCACTAGATAAATTAACCTAGAATCATTAATAATGTGTAACCAAACTAAAAGGAAATCTGCTTTTTGTCTACATACACTGCACCATATTTTTTATTATTGGGGGAATCTTAAGTAGTTGTTTGACGTCAATCATTGGAAATTAATTTCTTTAAAAATCATGACTACAAAATCTTTCTCATGTCACATTATTACATATTTTTCTCGTTGCACTAGGAAAAAATTAGTAAGAAAGGAGATAATAAGGAGTGACCTAGAGGGGCTAACTTTCTATAAGACTGACTGCCTTTAAATAATAGACTATAAATAAACCTATCGAAGAATCCAAGACAAAATTGATTTCAAAACAGATGCATAGTTGATAATCGACATTTTCGGAATCTATGGTTAGGTAAGTTTGAATTATCGTCGCACATTCGGAAACTATGAATATTGGTGCAAGGGAATTTATAGCAAAATCAAGAGTGAAAAACATGTTTTTAATTACTGAATATGTACTGGTATATTAAACTATACTGGAATAGGCAAACAACCAGCAGAATTTAGTTAAACCACCCTTACCAATTTATCAGCATAGACACTGCTGACTATTAAATTTACAAGTCTAATCTATTAAGTTCTTAATTTACCACTGCAGTAGCTGTTTTTTAGTTTATTTTATGAAAGCTGGTAGTTCATATAATTTAGCAGCTTCTTTGTTAACTTTAACCACTAGTACCTATTAAACAGACTACTGTAAAACTAATTTGGGTAGTAATTAAATTTCTTTTTTAGGACCCAACAAATTATAAAACTTGGCAACATCCTAAAAATAACATGATTTCCAGATAAGAAATGAAGAGTACAGGGGAAGAGCCGATTGATTTATTAGCAGTCTTTCCGCAATTGTGTCTGCTTGGCGGACATTGGCGACAGGAAACCAGTTTTCCTTTCGGTTCTTCATTTGCGGTACAAACATGTGACTGACTTGTGCCCACTGATCTCTGGCGTGGACCACGAAAGAAAAACAAAGCGAGTAACCGGTTTCTTTATACCAGTTTAGGGGATTTCTCCCTATCATCGCCAAAGAGGCCTATTGAGTAAAGCCTTCTACCAAATCAAGTGGTTTTTCCCCTGTACTCTTTAAATATGCCTGTTTTATGGCAGCCCCAGAACCATTGGAGTGTATGCTTAACTGTGATTTAAGATTTTCCTTCTTGAAAAGGTATAAGTGGTATTCAAATATATTAATTGTTTACTGAAATGTCTGCAATGTTTTCAATTTGCTAGCAGACCTTGTAAGAAAGTGACCCTCTGGGTAATATATCATGGGGTGAGGAAATGAGTTTATGAACTAACATAATTTCAATTATCAGTTATTTAATTTTATAAGCCCTTCCGTTTAAAGGTTCCATATTAATTTTATCTAATTGTAAGAAAATCCCAGATCCATTTCGGTACAAAAATATTTGATTTACTACTATTCAGATTTATTCATTCGCTAAAGTATTAGGGGGCTCGAAAAAACCTGCCATCCTCAACAGTCAAAAATACTGTGAGGACGACCAATTCTCGAATCCATCATCAATGCGGATGGTCATTTCCCTGATCATGTTTGTCCTGTATTTTTAATTTTTGATAAGAGTCTGGTGCCCCACTTCTAAAATGACCCTCTAGTATGTAAATCTAGTTAATTACTTCAGAACAAATGCATATGCTCATATTATTTGGTCGTAAATAAGAAGCGTTAAACTCAATTATAAGCATCACCTAAATGAAAATGTTCTTTCAAATTTATCTTCTGCACAGAAACCTATGTAAATCATTGACTTGATTGTGGAACTGGCAAATGTCTTATTTTATCCATGTAAGTACCGTTAGACAAACTGACATTCCAGATAACTTGACCTTATTTATTTAAAGTATTTCAGAAAAGAAACAACCTGTTACTATTCATAACCAAGTAATTCTTAATTTTTACTGCATAATGTATAATCCAAGTACAGTAGACGCCGCTTAATGTGATCACGGTTAATGTTATCAAAATCGCTTAGTCCCGTCCGCTAAAATCAAAATACATTGAAAAATCATCGTTTATTGTAATCAAATGTTTGTTTATTGTTATCAGTTTATATGTAAATTTATTTTCCTGAATTCAATAAAAACAAGGAAAACTTTTCTGTTTAAAGTGATGAGGACATTTGCGAAGCCGTATGTGTCAAATATCAAGCTTCTTCACAAGATTCTGATGCCGATGATGAACCCAAAAGTGCTATCGAGGACAAAACTCCGACGCCTGCTAAGATGAGGGAGACACTTCGAATCTTACGTCTGTGGGCAAAACAAAACCGCAGCGGAACACTATCATAAACATAATGATTATGAGCGATTCTTGCTTCGAAAGAATGCTAAGCAATCGAAAGTTGATTATTTCTTTTTCAGTTAATAATTATACTAACTAGTAATTCTTTAGTGCGAATTAATTTCTATTAAATACTATATAGTTTTACAGCAACAACTCAGAATTTAAAATTAATTTTCATTATAATACGTATGTAAAAAAAAACTTTTAGTTTAAACTTTTTTTTCATGTATTGTAATCAATCGGTTATTGTTATCAAATCACGTTCGTCCCAATATGATCACATTAAGCGGCGTCTACTGTAATTACAAATTCCTTGTGCCACTTATGTTAAAGTTTTGTAATGAAAAAAAATTATATTCGATTTATAGATTTAGAGTTTGAAAGGTTAGTTTCAAACGAGAACTGGTACATTGTTGGGAAAATCTTTCCCCTAAGCTGGCTTACATTTTGGCTACTTTAAAAACAAAGCCTCGAGCCTTGCTAAGTATACTATTTTTTTATCATAAAACAGATAGGTACCCATTTATATTCTGATATGAAAATTCGGTGAAGTTCTTTCACACTTTATAAGAAGTAGTCCTAAAACTAACAGCAAAGTAAAAACTTTACTTGGATATTAAGGAAGCAACTTTTTTAAAGACAATAGTTTTTCAGGATAATTGTACAGAGAAAGGAATTTTATCAAATCACTTGTTTTAAAAGTTAATTGGTTTAGTGCCAGAAAATTAAACTTTAACAGAACAATGTTTAACTCAAAAGTCTATATTCTTATGTGTTTCATTTCTCGGAACACCTAGCGTATTCGGGCCAGAATGCTATTTGGCGACTTTTGGTGTTCGGTTTGGCTAGTACGTTTTCGCTACTTGGCTGCAAATGTTAAGTCGCCAAATTGAGACCGGCCCGAATATGCTAGCAGACCCCATTTCTCTAATACCATGTCATAAACCTAGCATCTAACAAGGGGGTAACAGAATAGGGAAACCTGAGAAAATCCATAATAATTCTTGAAAATCCTAGGGAATTTCCAAGTTTTTTCCTGTTTCTGTTACCACATTGTTTAATCTAAAGAACAAAGGGTTTGCTTGGCTAAATTCCTGGTGAGTGCAGTTTGGCAACATTATCAAAAATTGTAAGTTTTTGAATCGAAAATGCAAACTTAAAAACTGCAACAAACCTTTGACGGGCTCAATCCTAGTCACTTTTCAAGCTTGGCGACATCTCGAAATACGACGCTTGCAACGTTAGTTTAACATCCTCTTCTGAGATTGTGTACATGTACATAGTTGCCAGAAAAATCGTTCACACCTTAAATACTCAACAATTTTGTAATTTTTTGCTGGGTTAGTGACTATGTTTTTACCCCTTTAAGTTATAAAAAAATATTAAGTCGACAACAAAAAATCCTGTTTAAAAATTGAAAGAGCATGATCATCTGAGAAGTTAGACACAAGTTTGCGACTAATCTATAATTGCACTTTTTGCTGTCTGTTAGATTACTGATGCTGTTTATTTTTTACAAAACAAAACTTAACACTTAAATATTTACTTATTGATATGCTAATGACTATACTCCTGCATTTTTTAATGTTTAAATTTAGCAGTTTCTCGGTCCTTTTTATGTTTTTCAGATTTTGTTACCTATTTTAAACTTAATTATAAGTTTATGTGTTTTAACACGCTACAGCTTAATCACACTGATTCATCCAATTAAGTTTCAATAACATTAAGAAATAAGACATAAAACAATAACTTTAAAGAAACAACCAATTTCCCTTAGTTCTACATCACTTGTCAATGAATTATTCATCGGAAACTGTAAGTTAAACTATTGCAGAATAGAATAAAATGTGCACTAAAAATGGCGCTTATCGAACAGAACAAAATGGCGCTTGGAAAAAGAAATGGAACATTTACCTATATTTTTCACAATTACAAAAGACTGCTAATGCAGCCGAGTTAAAGTTGTATCTGGATGTAGCTTTAAATTATCCAACAAATATATTCTGTATCTTCTTGAAATTATATTTAAAATAAAATTAAGAAATAACCTTGATAATTCGGCGTTTTCATTTCAACATTTTCAACCAAGAACCAAGAAATGTCTTTGTCTTTATTGTGTTGCCACTCGCCATCTCAGCACTTGAAATATTTTGAACACGTGACCCAAAAAGCATAGAGGTGTTTCAGGTGACGTGTATTAACTTTCACTCCTGAGCTTGCTTCTGTCGCTTTCCGATTGGAACTGTGTTCCATTTATTCGCCAATTGCTACTGGATAAATAATTCATTCTCATTAGGCACGTTTACATGAGCCATCGAATCCATTTAATGCCATTAGGGGTAAAAATGGTCGAGCAGGATTTCTAACACAAACTCCGCAATCAACCCCCTTCGTAAAATAAGGCGTTTACATGGGAACATGGGAACCTAGAGGGGCTCCATGTACAAGTATGGCGCCACGGGAGTGACTGGCAACCGGCTCTCCACGCTCTTCCCCGGCTCGTGCCAATCTAGAATCGTTATCGCTTTTAACGGCGCCAAAGCTAAACCGAAAATGAAGTTATATTCGCTCGGGGTTCCTGATGGGGGAAATTTGTATCAAATTCTTTTGGACAGTATTCGATTTCAACTTAAATAAAAAGCTTAGAGCTTTGGTTTTCTTTTAAAGAAAATTTTGTTGAGTATAACACTGATTTTTTTAAATTGTTTCTAACAAATAAACAGTTTGAAAAACTTCAGATTTTTAATACCCCCCCCCCCCCTATTTGTATTAATAAATTTTCTTTTAAATTAAAACTCCAATTTTATTGGAGATATCAGATACGATTTTGGAGATATCTAGCCGCTGTTACACTTTTCGAGCACTTGCTTCCAACACCGACTTGAGCAAGACCTTGATATGTTCAAGGTAATAGTTTTACACGTAAATCTTCTACACTCTGTTGAAGCTGGTGTTCAAGGTCACGAAACCATCTTTTTTTTTCTGTTTTTCTCTACTACTTCAAAGGAAAGGGTTGCCATAAGGTAAATAGCAACCATCTTGGCGTGTTATCTCTTTTTTAAGTGATCTTTGAAAAATTATGTAAAAACATCAATTTGAATTGTATGAGTTTTCTTAATATATTTTGATTTAAAGCTGGACGTATTCATTATTTTGAAAATAAAATTCAAGCACATATATGAATGAAATTAAACATTTGACACTGTAATTATGTTGATGACAAAATGTTTCTATGCTAATTAAAGTATTCAAACTCTTATTTATATCTTATCCGTTATCAATACAATTAATTTTTAAACAAGATTTTGTATTAAAATACTGAAACCTGGTTGGAGTTATTAGCTTAATCAGTTATTTTAATACAAATAATTTCGAAATTTTTGGCAGACAATACTAAAAACACTTTTTTATTTGACCTGATTTTAATCAGTAATACTCCGGCATTTAAAGTTTTAAATAAAAGTACGGAAAAGAACAGTCATAAAAAAACAATCCTGAAAAAAAAACGCACTTTCGTACACACTTTAAAACAAAAAATAATTCCTCGTAAAATATTAATAATGGGCAAGGACCGGCAGAAGAGATTCCAGTGTCATGCCCCGTTAAAAAACAGTCATGTCCTGTTTTTTTGTTTTTGTTTTTTTCAAACAGTCATGTCCCTTAAAGATGGTACAAATTGTTAAAAACTGCACAAATACTGGTACCGGAGTACCTTCGTCCAACTTTACAAGGATCTTCTTGACAAATAATTATTTTCTCGCAAAATTATGTATGAATTACATAAAAAAAAAACAAGATACACTTTCGTACACATTATTTAAAGTCAGCCTCAACACCCGATACTTCTAATTTTCTGCCGCGAGTGTATTTGTTTTTTAAAAAAAGCTTTTTACTCAACACTCCAAACTTTTCCTTTTGGGGTGAAAAATAATTAACCAGTATCTTATGCGTTTTCAATAGGCAAAAGCGTTTATTCGAGAAAAAGTTTAATTAATTCTAGGTAAACAATTTTGTTTCTTTTTGTTTTCTGACGGAGAATTAACATTTCTGGTACAGAACAGTTTTTAACCACATACAATTTTTTTAAGTTATTCTATTGTTCATTAAATTGCAATATACAACTCCCGACTGTACCTGAAAATATAAATATTTCTGAAAAATGTATTCCTTTCATTTATTTCTGAATAAACCAACAACATTTTTTTCGTATTTTTATTAAAAATACGATTTATGTATTAAAACTGTCTGTTTTAGTAAATTTAGAAAATACCTTTTTCAATAGCATTAATGCTCTCATAATTAAATTATTGAATATAACAGAACTCTAATGGAATATCAAAAGACAGCAGTGCTTTCTATCAGATGTAATGTTATAGGGAACCGGTTCCAGTGTACGTTTGATACATTTCCAAATCTAGCCACCAAAACTCGACAAAGAATTTGTTTTCATTCATCATTTCTGTTGCCACTCAAGACATTAAAAACCGAAAAGAGAACAAACTAAGCTAGAATTTTTTTTAAATGACACGATATATTTTTGACTGCTTTTTTTAATTTATTAAATTTAATTTCCCAAGAAAGCAGTTAAAAAAAACTGTTTAAACTGCAAGTTGTAATATTTCCTTTATTTTGAAAAATGAAAATACATAAAATTATACAAGCTCTTTTAATATCAGGTCAAATGAATCCTAATTTATGTTTTATTCACAACTTCATTCAGACATTATTTTATCCCATCTTTACACAAATATACTAGGGGCTTAATAAATTTCATGTAAAATTTAATTAAGGACAGTAAAATGTTCGACTCCTTTATTCGCCTTTTCTCTCCTAACAGATGGCAGCACTATCGTTTTGTTCCACAAATTGAGCAACTTTTGCCCTTTTGACACACTTCAATTTAATTTTTAATTTAATTTAAAGATAAGTTTAAATACTTTGCATACATCTGAATGGACTTGATTCACTAAGGATCTGGCAACAGCTTCAAGGTCTTGTTTTCAATTTGTCGTAATGGTATTTAAAAAAAACAGACGGAATTGGGCTTGGAGTATAATGAATTTGGAAAATCAGCAAAACTTCTGAGCAAGTATAATGTTGATACAGAACATATAAACACACACATAACATTCAAGGGTCCCGGATGGACGAATGGTTTGGATAGCAGACCATTACGCTAGCTGTTTGCATGCTGTAACTGGTGCGGGTTCGATTCCCGCCCTTTTCCTGGGTGTACTTTATTTTCTCTGTGTCAGTACAACTTCTTTCTGTGTCTGTCTTACTTGACGAAGGCTAATAAGTAGATATCTGATAAAGCACACAAGCCGGAATATTATATGTACCTCCCTCTCTCCCCCCACCCCTATGACATTCAATTACAATTTTCAAATTAAATATTAATGTTGATACAGAGCATGAACAATTGATCAATGAACCGAACCATCAGTACGTATTATGTCTAAAGCATAAAAATTAAATCCACTTGGAGTTTTAAAATTAAAACATCGTGACCTCCTAAACCTTAAAAAAGTACAGCATGTACCATGTCTACACAAAACATGAACCATAAACCGAGCCATGAGTATTATAGTTATCGCATTGAAGCTGAAAGTTAAATTCACTCAAAGTTTTCAACGTAATGAACTCCTATTTCAAAAAATGCTATGTACTCCGTCGATACAGAATGTGAACCATCATTACTGTATTTACAGCATAAAAATCTCATGAAATTTAAATGATTTTTGCACGCAAACTCAAGATCTCGATTTAGAAGAAGGAGGATCTTTCCGTACTATGGACTCCCGTGTTCTCAGATCTGGTGAGGATAATGGAGACTTTCGTCGTTCTCCCTGATTTTATTTACAATTAAAATTTTTAATGTTTTATTTACAATAGACTTAAAGTCGCAGTACTTGGCGATCTTGCCCTCCACCAAGAAAGTCATAATGTTTTATTCTATTACTTACTTATAGAATACTTTGCAGAACACGAGGTGTTTTAAATTTGTTCTAAATAAAAGAAAATAGAGTGATCAAATTAAAACATCATGACCTTCTCGACCACAAATAAAAAATAATCGACCGCTTCTTTTGGGTTGATTGATATTTTCTTCCATTCTCCTAAATTTCCTTCATTTATCTCTGCCCCTCCGTCCCAACTTCACTTCTTCATTCCGTCATTGAAGTGGAAAAACTACTGCTTGTTCAAACCTTAGAGTTAAGAAATAGACGGAGGTGCTTGGCGAAGAACAGGTTGAAGCCGTCGAAAAGTCGCCAAGCCAACCTCAGTAAGCCCAAACAAACTGTTCACCCAATGTTAGTTCATACTGGAACGCATAATTTTATTCCATAAAAAGCAACGAAAAAATCAAATAATTATCATTAAAAATGAAATAATAATCGAAATAATATGACGATAATAAATAAAAAATAAATGACTTATTTGCACAGTTGTAGGCTGTAGTACGAGATCTGAATTTACACAAGATTGTGTTGTAAATTCCTTCTGTTTAACGTATGAGTTGGAACCCTCGCGCAAAATGAATTTAGACGAAATAAAAAAAAAAGATTTAAAATCAAAGGAAATTTATTACGGTAAAACAAGTTACATTAAGTTACAAAAAATAAAGCCCCTGCAGCATTAATGTGCCATAAGGGCCAAAGAGTAACGGCATGTGTAACTAGAAAGTGAGCAGCTTGCCTTATACCACAAGACACCAGTATATAATACACATAAAAAGACAGACTCAAAAATTTGCATAAGCAGATAAGTTGGCGGTTGAGTAGTACATTATAAAGACGCTGCTCACTTTCGGGATACACATAGCCGTTACTCTTTGGACTTTACGGCACATTATTCCTGCAGCGTCTTTATTTTTTGTTAATTAATGTAATTTACCGTAATAAATTTTCTTTGATTTTCATTTTTTTATTTCGTCTAAATTCATTTTGCGTTTTAAGAGGGTTCCAACCCACACGTTGAACACCTTCTCTGGTAAGAAAATTGTGTTGTATTTTTTTTTCCTAGAGTCAAAAATCCCCAAGTCAATGCAGCAAGTCTATTCAAACTCCTTGAATAGCGCCAAAATAGTTCGCCAATAGCATTTGTTTGGTAAAGCAATCCATGGCTTCACTTGGCAAACTGGTTGTCGTAGTGGGGTTTGCCCGATAACATCTCCATCTTCTTCTTAACTCTATGGTTCGGACCTAGACCTCTCTCAGTCTGTCTCTTGATTATATTAATGGGGAGAGGAGAGAGTGGGAGGAAGGATGCGAAAGACGTATAACACACGAGTGGGCCCGGGTTCGAATCCCACACTGTTAGAAAATTTGTGCTTGCTTCACCATAATAATGGTTCCTAGTAGCAGCAACGGCTGTGTGGTGAAGTTTTTCACCATATTTTCGGTATTGGGTTGAACCGTTTCTCAGGTTTCTGTTTCCAAAACTTGAAAAATGGTTAGACCCGAAATATGGTGAAACATTTCACCACATAGCCGTTGCAGCTACTAGGAGCCATTATTATGGTGAGAGCAAGCACAAATTTTTTAACAGTGCAGGTAAGGCATGAATATTTGTGTTGTCCTGAGTGCATGCGGAGAACGAGCTCGTTAAATCTGTGTGTCCGAAAGTCCTGTAGTCGGTCATTTGGCAGTTTACCATGGGTGCAGATCGTCTGGAGAAAATTGCCCCTCTCCTCCAGCGATATGCCTAAATTGAGGAGGTGGCGCCATCTCAGAGTAGAAGTCAGTCATCCACCCTATCATGGGTACTCAATGCATTGTGCTAACGGATACTACTGCAACCCTCATGGAGCCTGGAGGCACACGATAACAACAGAAATTGGGAGAGTTTTCGTAAAATGTTTAGGTCCATTTCACACACAACCGATAAGGTCGTACTTACGGTGCCAGATGAAGGCAGTGGCAAAGTTAAGTCCATTCGATCTTTTACCTACGGTGGAAGCAAAAAAAAGGCATTACACTCTTCGGAAATACTTGAAGCTTTCGCGAAATGCTTCTTTATATTGCGGAAATAATTACGAATGTAAATGAAAAAAATATGTGTGTTTGGGAATATGCAATGGGTATATGCATTAAATCCTTTTCAGATCAGAAAAATTGCAGAAAAATGTATAAAAAAAACAATTTTATTACACAGGATATAATTTATATTCTCAAGTTAGTGGAGTTACTTACCAAAACTATTTTACATTATTCAGAGTGACCCGAAAAATTTTATCGGTTCACCCTTTTTTGTGCATAATTACCTATATTAAAAAATATTCTTCATCAAAACGTACAACAAACATTTCAATGAAAGAGCAAATACAGAAATTATCTGCTCTTTATCAAAAGTACAGAAACTCAAACAAACTACAATATAAAAGGAGCAGTTTTTTCACATCTCTTCAGTGTGTCTGAGCTGTCACACAACTCGTTTTGCACTTAAGTAAGTGGAAAAGCTTTGATTAATGCTAGGGTTGAGGTAAGACTTCCTGAAAAAAGGACCATCATCCATTCGCATAACGTTAGTTGGATTTTTTAAGTTGTAAATTTTAACGTGTTGGTGGTACTAAGTCGTTTTGTTTAATTTCATGGCTTGTAATACAATGTAAACTCTAATGTTGGACATGAGGCCTGATATGTGAGGTCACAGTTAGGGCTCCATGAACTCTATTCAGAAGTTGCGAGAATGCTTTCGTTGGCAATAAAGGAAATGGTAACTGATAAAATCTAGACTATTTATTTACATCATCAAAAGTACAGGGTGGTTATAAAATAACGCTCCCTATTCGGAGTGGTCTGTAGCTTGTAGACATTACGAATTAAATCCATTAAATATGCCAATTTTAATCCATTGAAAAAAGAAGTTTCAACTCTTCTGCACTGTTTAATTCCTGTATGTATAGAAAAGTATATTAACAAAATAAATAAATAAATAAATAATTCTGTTAATATTCCAGTATTTTTTTGATTCTATGAATCACTCACAGTTTGTAATTTCAAATATCTCCCATGCTAATATCTCAACCCTTTGTCTCTAAGCAAAATGAATTATTTTCCAAAGTTTTTCATAACATAGTAGTTTATTACTGAATATTTATATCACCAATCAAATTTTTTACAGATTTATATACGATTACGATTTTTCACACGTTTAACATATTTGAAATTTTTACAGGAATTTGTATAGACTTGTCTCTCTTTGAAACACCTATCAATATTCAATACCATATATAATGATTTACAATAGACGCATTTTTCTTACCACTTGTTCATAATCAATCAAATGTATAAAATCTCAAATGCATAATTTAGGATCCAAAATCACATTTCAGTTCACTGAGGGAAAACCAAATGAAAATAAATTAACTTTAAGTTTTTGAACAACGCAAATTAATCACTTAAAAGTTTTAAAATATACAAACCAAAAAATTCTTATATCTACTCCATCAAGCCATCTCTTAGGTAGGGGAGAGTGTTGTACCTTAGGACGCTTGTACCTAGAGACACTGACAATTTCTAAGAATCTATTGGCAATATTCATACATTGTTTATTTCTAATAGTAGCCATAACCAACAGACAACATCAAAATAAAATTTAACACTATCATCATTGAATTGATGAATTGGTGACAAAAAATAATATTTCATTACCCCAAAGTAACTATTTTTCTAATTCTAATATAATTTTTTACCTTTGTACTTTTACAAAAAGTCAACTGCCTTTTATTCTCGTCATAAAAGAGAAGATTTTAAAATATTTTGGTTGTGAGAAAATAATGATAATGCATTTAGATTGGCCACTATCTTGCTTTTATTTAAACCATGTAGTGTGTTGTACCTTGGGACAGTAAAGCATATTGAATCATCATATAATGTTAAATAATTTGGACTTGCAATTTTGCTGTATAATTTAAAATATTCTTGAATTATGAAGTTTTATTTGTGTATTACCTTGAAAAAACAATAAAGTTTGTTTCCTGGCACAAATTATTTCAAGTGTATGACTATTGACTGAATTATAAAGTATGTCCCAAGGTACAACATGATGTTGTACCTTGGGACAGTTTATCCTCTCTACTTTAAATGAGTGGCAATTTTTTAGTTTCAAGCTGCCAGAATTTAAAAAAATATATTATAGAGGAATATATTGGTGTGTTGAAATGCTGCTTTTAAATTTTTATTTTGACTATAATTATCGAAGAAAAAAATTAAAATGTAAAAATTGTCCCAAGGTACAACACTCTCCCCTATTTATTTGACTTGAAGATTCTTAATGAGGCTGGGCCAAAAACGTAGGGGGATTGGTTCATTAGAAGTAATGAGGATTAATATTATTTGCTGTGTTAATGGAAGGTGCCACTTTTGATTTGGAGGAAACAATTAGCGGGGTAAGTGTCGGGAAACAGAACCAATCGAAGAGTAAATAAGCTAGATGGAGTAACATTGTGTTGAATAGAAATGTAAAGGTGGTTTTTTTTATATAGGGGTGAACGGGGATAGTTTTAGATGTGTTTTCTTCTTGCTTGTATTTCGAAGAAAGCTGGACATCATTGGCTATTCTCACATACTTTTATCTACAAGCTAGAATAGCTACTTCCAAAAAATATACTTTTTTGGCAGAAAGTGGGTAAATGCAAGCATGTTAAGCTGGAAAACTTTTTTTAACCCGTCAATTGACTCCAAGCTTTAGTCCCACATGACATTAATTCACAACAGTATTATCTGTTGCATTACTTGGCCCTCAGTGTTCAATAAAGTAACAACCAGTTTGGCCAGAAAAGAAAGTCCTCGTTTATTACAATTTTGAGCACAAAGCAAATTTACAACAAATTTTTTGCAGTTTTTTAGTCGTCTTTTCAACAATTGACGGAAAAGAAGCGAAAAAAATTTCATATCTTGGCTTTGGCTTGAGTGAACAGTAAATGAGGCAAAAGTTGCTTGAGTGATACATAAAGGGGTAGGTACATATATATTCCAGCTTGTGTGCTTGATGAGAGACCCGCTTATAAGCCTTCGTCAAGGAAGACAGACACAGAAAGAGTTTTACTGTCGCAAAGAAAGGAAGTACACCCAGGGTGAAGGCGAAAATCGAACCCTCACCCGTTACAGCGCGCAGACTGCTGGCCTGCGATGCTCGGCCAGATACACAAAGAAAAGTTATTTAACAAAAGAGTTTGGACCCTTTTCATTTGTTTCTTAAAAGATTTTTGCTTTGAGTCGAATTTGGTTGATGTTTCAATTACTGGAATATAAAAGTGGAGAACTGATCAAGAGGACAGCTAAAGGAGACTATTAAGCGTGTTTCATTTCGATAATTTGGACGGTTTGTAAGCTTAGCATTGTTTTCTGTAGTTAAAAAAAACTGCTGTTTTTACAGTTATAAACTGTCACCTGAAACTCCAGTTAAAAGCTTTTTTTATAGCTAAAAACTTTAATTTTAAAGCATACAGTTTACATCGAGTTTTAATTATATAGTTCTTCTTTAATTCGAGAAACTAATTGCGTAGGAGCGAATAACGGAATGATGAACTAAATGAATCATTATTTTCACCAAGAGCAGGTGCATTCTCACGGTCCATCAAATAAATGCACGTCAATAAACGTCAAAACGTTTATAACACGTCATCACGTTTATGCAAAACGTCAATAAACTAGCCTTGTTATAAAAGATAAAAACAATAAAAACGGTTTTTCTAAAGAAAAATATCTAAAAACAACATTTTTTATATTGTGCACTTTAAAAAGTATTGTAGTGCTTGATTCTAATTTATTTTTCATCAGGATAACAACTCTTAAAATATATATGAGTTGTAAATGAAAGGTTACGTTTTTACGCTACTTTTCAAACTCTTTAAAGTTTAAATTATATAGATTTTTTATATAAAAAATATAATTTAGCTCTTTAAATAGTTCCGTTAAAATCTAGCAGATGGAGGCACCTTAGATTCTATAAATGCTGCACGAAATACTACCCCTTTTATGAAATGTGAATGAAACTTAGATAGAAAATAAATACATTGGAATTAAGTAAAATAGGAACTCAATTAAAAGGTCATATTTTTAATGCATAGGAAACCTTTTTTATTTATTTTAATATCAAAAGTTGCAAAAGCTTGAACGTTTCTCCTTTTTTATACAATGATTTTTATGCAATACTAATTAATATCTGCTTTAAATGTGACGGGTAAAAAAATCATCAGAACCAAATTTAAAAAAATTGCCAATATATAAGTTATGCTATGTACGTAAAACATTTTCCTACCTTTGCGACGGAAACTAGAATTTTTAATTTTGATTGGACCATAATATTCATTACTCCAATTCATTCATGCTTGCATTTTTTCTGTTATCTAGAAAATGAAATTAAGGTTCATTATACATAAAAAAACAGAATTTCATCATGGAACAAAATGGATATTAACTTTTCCCTTTATTCATTTTCATTCTTTAGAACATACTTCGAAATAAATCCAATCGAACCAGAATTTCTTCCCGCTTTTTATTCTATCAGATAGAGAAATCTGGGATTCAGTAAATGTTATAAAAAAAAATCCTCATACATATCCATACAATATTCTCCAAAAACAACAAATGGCTGGGATTCTATAGTAACGAATAATAAAAAAACTAAATGATACAATAAAATTTTCAATTCAGAAAAATTACAAAGTGTGAATTTCAGTCAAAGAACAGAAGCATCAGACTCACAATGAAACTCTATGGGGATAACTTTCTTTACGTTAGTGATTCTTTACTATAAACTATCGTTAAATGGGAGAAAAAAATGCACATGTGCCGTATACTATTTTATACCACTTAGTGTAAGCTCTACTTGGTGGTTGCTATGCAAAAACAAATTACAAGCGGATTTAAGACAAATATTTACGCAATTCCTTTTCTTTTTCATTCTTGGAAGCGTTGGAACTGGAGAATGGAAATTGTCTGTCGCAATAATTGTATGCTACGTGCCAATTATAGAAGAAGAAAACTAATCACATTTTGTTTTTGTGGAATATAATCAATTCAGTAATTAAATTTAAAAAAATAGCTGACCCGTTGGCTCAATGGCTAGTGTACTAGCCTTTGTGCTGGGTTCGGGTCGAACAGTGGTCAGGCATTTATGTTTGTGTTTGTCAATAAATTTTGTTATTTGTCTATGTGTTATTCCTTTCTTTGTGACTGTAAAAATTCTTTATGTGTTTGTCTTACTTGACGCCGGAAGGCTTAATAAGCGGGTCTCTGATCAAGCACACAAGCCGGATATATATGTAGTAGCAGTAATAAAAAATATTAATTTCACACTTTACAATTTCTGTGGAATTGAAAGCCGACTTTTTCATTTAAATAACAAACTTTGATAAATATTTGAGAACAAATTTAAATCAAGTATGGTAGTAGATAATAAAATAATCTTATGCATTTGCATAGCTCTCGATATTTTTTTAACCTTATTAGAAAAACGTAAATGTCAGAACTTTAGATGGTTTCTATCCAAATACAGCTAATTTTCATAAAATGATCAGCCTACGTCTGTTACAACCTTTCTAAACCCTCGCCGCCAAATCCAGTGAATGTAGCTACATTCCGACCAGCATTAATCAAGTAGAATGAAAGCAGAAACCGAATCGACAATCGCATTTGTTAGGGTTAGCCAAATCTTTTTGTTTAGTCACGGCTCTATCCCGAACCAAAAAAAAAAAAAGACAAAAAGACACCGCATCAGTAAAATCAATCCCTGTGGCTTTTCAACTTCCGCGTAATTTATTTAAATTCTTCGCCACTTTTGATTTGTGAGATTGGGCTGTGCAGCGGTGAGGTCTAAAACATTAAATAATATGGGAGAAGAGAGGATAATAAATAAGAATAAAAATACGGTGGTTTTGTCGTTTAGGAAATGAAAAGATTTAAAGTTCTTTTTTGTGCTGATTAAAATCTACGTGGATCTGTTATATTTTAATGGTGTTAGTTTGAAAGGAACTAATAGCAAAAACACTATTTTAAGAAATTACCAGCTTGTTTCAACTAGGGTTATTTTTGTGTGAGATGACGTTTACAGATGTTAGTGTTAACTTATTTTAACTGCGTAAGTTAACATTAAAATAGTTAACTGAAAATTTAATTATTTAGTAGAGTATTTCTTTAGCTTATGATTAATAATAACTCCTCCATACTTTACATTTTAAAATTCAATAATTTTTTTTAAAAAAATGTTATTTTTTGTCCAAAAAGTCATGGCAAATAAAGATGATACCTCAAAGATAACGTCCACTTCATCTAAGAAAAATAAAACAAATACTGTTTCAATTCGTAATTAGCTTCTTAAAATCGATATTTGTTAATTTTTCTATCATGAACTAAAATCGTTGAGAATGCCTTTTTTTATTCCTTTTTTTTGTTTATTCAAACCAATTTAAAAAGTGAGATATAGAGACCTGTAATCAGCTACAATTATCATATAAAGAAAACCTTTTGTAAAAATATTTATTACAGCCTGAGAAATATGAATTAGAAAATATTTTTCCCTATTGGATTAACATAGAGGCACTTTGGTTTGGAGACCCGCTATTGGCCGTGCTCATTCGTCCTTTAGTTCAAATGACGATCAGAACTAGTCAACTGTAGCTTCGGTTAGGGGCCCGGATGGGCGAGTGGTTAGCATCGCAGGCCAAGAATCTGCGAGCTGTAACGAGTGCGGGTTCGATTCCCGCCTTCGCCCTGGTTGTACTTCCTTTCTCTGTGACAGTAAAAACTCTTTCTATGTCTCTCTTACTGGACGGAAGGCTTATAAGCGGGTCTCTGATCAAGCACACAACCCGGAATATATATGTACCTACCCACTACCCACTACCCAACCACTTCGATTACACATATGGATGACGATAACATTCGTCAATTACACCCAAATTTTAAAAATGTCCTTGGAAATCTCTACTTTGTTACGAAATAAATTTTAGTTCACACTAAAAACCGCTGCTTAATTTTTACAAAATGGCTTTTAGTTCTTTTTGGATTAACCTTACCGAATTATTTAAATGGACGGGAGATGGGGTGACACGTTTGTCGCTTTATTTATGTACGGTGAATAATTAATTTTAGCCACGTAAAACTCTTTGATGTATGGTGGTCGATTTAAATATAGAAAACGGAAAAATCAATGAATTTTTAATTTAGATATTAATTTAAATGTTGCATGTGTTTATTTTTTATGCTGTAAGAGGTTATTTTTTATAAATTACTCGAAAGAAAAACTCGTGATGATTCGTTATAAATGACTACTTAGACTATAAGTGGTATGTATCATTCACTACTTCGTGTTTTCTTGAAGTATTAAGTTAATTTTTTTTATCTTTTACCCAATAATTGCGAATTGGCTTCAAAACTCTTTAAAACTGGAAGGTTAGTTTAGATTAGTTTAAAAATACTGTCACAATAAGGGTACACGAGAGAGATTGGCTGCGGGCCTTATAATTTTGTACCACGGCCAAGTGACGATACCAGCATATAAACAGGCAGAATAACAAGACAAAAAACAAATGTACATTAATCATTTATACACACAGTTATGAAAATGATTTCTATTTTTTCCTATTATTCATTAATTTCCATCATATACTATACAAATAAATTGGAATTAAACTTGATATCACCATGATCAGGAAGAACAAGAACATTAAGGCATGGACAGATTCAGGAATTTAGTAAATAGTTTCAACTTCTACAAAAGCTCTACTCCTGTTAAAGTTGTATGGTTCGCTAAATGTAAAAAATTGATCAGGCCAACAGAAACATTTCCATTTATGCTTCTTATTTAACTAAACTGTAAAAGAAAGGACCCTAAAGAGAAATTCTCCAGTGTTCTTGACCCTCTTTACCTTTAACACTTCGTAATGCGCTGAAGCTTTTATGCCTTTTTACTCAAATACCCATTAGAACGTTCCAAAGAATTTCTAAAAGATTCACTTTAGCCCTTATTTGTTCCATGAATGTCATACGACAATCGTCTCGGGAAATCTCGTGTGAAACGAGGCAGCCAACGCACAACGCCATTAATACTAAATATCCAAACTACAACGCCATTAACGCTGCAATGTAATGCGTAAATGTCGTTAATGTGACTCGCATTAATCTGTAACAAAGCTATCTGTTATCCGTTATTTCTTGGTTTTCCGGTTGTTAAAGAATACATTTGATTCGCTGTCATTTCTGCTAGGGGCGTGGTTATTCAGAGCTATGTCAAAAGTCAGAAACGCAGTATTTGCACAATTAGTGTCTTGGTGTGATATAACTGTAACCGAGAGTTATAGAAGTCAATGATTATTAATATTTTTACACTCAGATACATTCTTAATGATTTTTATTGATAATAGAATATTTTTAGTTGAGGGTGGTTTGTTAATTAGAATAATAAGCTAATTCTAAAAAACAAATTATTATTAACTAAAAAGTATTTGATTATCAATAATATAATAATCATTTCGAGAATTTTATTAAGATTAAATGTTAATAAACATAGGTTTTCTTTTAACTTGCAAAAAGCTAAAAGTATAACATAAATTCTGCTGGCAACATTTGCACATTTCTAAGACGTTGAAGTAAAAAAGGACTAATAGTAATACTAAGAAAAATGTGTTCAAGTTCATGTTTTTTCATATCTTATACCTATCAGTAAACCAAAAAAAAATTAGATGCTATTTGGATCGTTGGTTTGAATTTAGTTCCTCCACAATAGGACCACGAAACACTGCTTGGTTATTTATATAAACGTATGTAAACAATACGTACAATGCAACTACAAACGTATATAAGGTAAATAAAATAAACTTGCATCCGACAAAAACAAAAATAATTGAATTTGCATTACAAATTTTGTAACAATACACAATACCTTATGATTTCTATCCGATGTCCATACAATATTTTTGTGATATTAATTCAATATCGTATTGACACAGGCAGGTATCATACTATATAATGTGTTACTGGGATATATGTATACGCTCCTTGCCAACCTAAGTTAGGTAAATAGAAATATGCTATGGTGAAGATTCTTCCGTGGATGTAAAGGGTTCCATGAATTACTTGTGAATCCATCCAGAAAGCATGTTTAAAACATTAATTTCGCTTTAGGTCTAACAGATTTTAACATAATTTAAGAGAACTTGGCAATTTTTTAAGAAGGAAAAGTGTATTTTGGTTAAATTGTATTCAGATCATTTTGTATGTAAATATTATCTTACAAGAGTTTCCAACTAACGGTCCAACCACGCTTTTTCCTTTCTGCCGTTTTACTTTTTGTTTTTACCCAAAATATGTTGGCACGGAGTGTAATAGCACCGAATTTATTTTCGCAAAAACATACTATAAAATATTTTATCAAACTAATGCAGCCAATATTTGATGGATTTCGGAAGAGTAGGTCTTTAAAAGAATGCATTTATTTTGATGTGAAATATAATTTATCTGTGCTTAAAGGTATCTATTTTAAAGCTGGATTTGAAATGCCGAGTAAGAATTTTGATTTAACTGGTGATTTGTGTTTTGTTAATAACTTTCTCCATGGCTGGTAATGATTCGACATTTATTGTGATGCATTTATGGTAAGTACCGGAAATAACACATATATTTTAGCAATTTGAATTGGATAATGTTTAAATATCATATTCAAGTTGCGTCAGCCTCTGTATGATGTAACATCTTATTTTATGTTGCATCATCTTTACAATGTACCCGAATATTGCATAAGCCATTCTATGTTTAATCTCATTGGTTTCTTAGTTTGATAATGTAGCAAAGCTTAGAAATAGATGCGTGTTGTGTTTCTTTTGCTCTTCTAATAAACTCTTTCTTTGCTGACTGACGACAGCTATTTTATTTAATAGAAAATAAGGATTTGAATTCAACTGTGATTTGAGCTTATTTAACACGTGTTTCCATTGTTGTTAATGAACTGACATTAATTGCGCCGCATTTATAATAATGGTACTAAAGTAATGAATTTCAGCAGTTTCATGACGAATATAGCAAAAGCATATTTGAATCAATTTTTTCAGAAAACCCGTAAGCTCACCAATCACAGTTTTCGGGCAACTGAAAACAAAATTCTGTTTTAATAGAAACCTTACATCGAAATTACTAAACAAAAAATTTAGCAACAATATTTTGGGAGGGATGCATTATTATAACTTATTCATTACAAAAACATTATAACTTATTACATTACTAAAATTATGTTTAGTCATCTCAAAACAATTTTAAGCCAAAAAAGTGAAAAACAAATGAATCAAAACAATCGTACCCAATATTGGACTTATGGAGTTTCTGAAAAAAAAACTATCTATATTTCACGTCCTCTTGTAGCATTTCTACCCATGGCTGTGGACATACGATGAATTAATTTACATCAAAAACTCAATTTTGATTTTAAAAAAATGTGGGGTTTAGGGGTAAATACAAATATATTCCAGCTTGTATGCCTGATTAGAGACCCGCTTTATAAGCCTTCCGTCAAGTAAGACAGACACAGAAAGAATTTTTATTGTCCCAGAGAAAGGAATTTACACCCAGTGCGAGGGGCTGGGGAGCCCAGTCGGTTAAGCACTCGCTTAGCATGCGGAAGGTCCCAGGTTCGGGTCCGGGCATCGCCAAAATAGCTGCCGACCTATAAACGGCTCGTGCAGCCAAAAATGTCCGACGAATAATACCCCGTGTGGGAGTGCACGTTAAATATCCTTCAAAGTCCTAACGCTGCGTACGATGTCGCCCTTAACGGTTGCGTTGGGTGCCTATTCAGGTGTTGGCTCGTCACCTGACTGTGGTTCTAAAATACGACGCCCGTCGCCAATAGCCCTCGTGTAGCTCTAGTGCGACGTTAATTCAAACCAAAACACCCAGTGCGAAGGCGAGAATCGAATGCGCACCCGTTGCATCGCGCAGACTGCAGGCGTAATGGTCTAAACCACTCGGCCATCCGGGCTCCATAAAATTGTGACTTATTATGATTAAGATGTTATTATGATTAAAATTATAACTATTCTTAACTGCATGAGAGTTCATTGAAAGAATTCCAAATCATTCTATTACTAAAATGAATTTTCATAGTTGTGGTTTAAAGTAATTGTTTTTATAAGCTTCTCTGGATCTTAAAAAAATTAAGTGTCTGGAAAAAATTAAGTGTTATAATTTGTGGCTCACAAAAATGGAAATAATTTACATTTTCAATCAAACTCTAAACCATAAGTATTTATGGTTCAGTAAGATCACACATTAAAACTAATAATTACTAAAATATTAATATGCATAAATTATAATATGTTTGTACAAAATTATTATGTATTATAATTAAAATTACTTAAAATTCTAATTGAACAAATTTCCCAAATGATTCAAATTCAACAGTTAGTTAACTTAGCAACTTCCGAAACAACCACTAAACTTTAAGATCCCCAAATATTTAATCATATCACATCTCATCTCTAACTAATTGTTTTCACGGCTCATCAGAAATACTTCGAATACTCTGACGATTCTAGAAGCTTTAGTTCGAAATGTGAATCGCCATGAATCCCTCGAGTATATTTCCAGCCAAGGAGATTAATAGCAAGTTTACTAAAATATTCAGAAATCGGCGAATCATCCTTGTTCAAATCGAGCAGAAGAGTGTGTTATAGCATGTAACAGAGTAATTTCTGAATTAATTGAGAATCGTAAACTAGTCAACAAATGGAATATTTATTAACCAAACGGAATTCTGACTATTTAATATTTCTGTTTGAAACTGAGTGTGAAGGTTTGTATGTTTAGTATGGAAAAGTTGTAGCAAAGTTGTAGTTTACTTACATTTTTACAAAGTTGTAGTAAAAAATTATGTATTGTTGGTAAAAAATTATATATTCGAAATCTAAACAGTTTGAATATATGTTATTTACAAAAAAAATTCATGAAAATTAGTGAAAAAGTAGGTTTTTTAATGAAATGATTTCAAAAATGCTCGATTTTACCCTCGTCCTCCCCCCCCCCCCCTTCTAACGTCGATGCTCCGAATTTTTTTTATCACACTTTCTTGTAGCATTTGTATTTTGGACTATGAAAGTGGGTGGCGGACAGTCGGACAGACGGACTGAACGATTTTAATACCTTCCCCTTTTTACGTTATAAACTTAGTGTAGAAGCTAATAACACTGGACGACAAAATTTGAAAAAAATTCTGCGAATCAGATGAAAGTACCCAATTCTGAATGATTTCAACGTGCTAAACTCGAATATCACCTTAAAAAATAAAAGTTAGCTCTTGTTTTTGAGTTACGGTCGTTTTCTTCATTGCGTAGGATACGGCGAAATGCATGGGCGCACCAAACATAAAATTTACTAAGGTTCATTTTGTTTACAGAAATCCTCCTAATTTTTGCTCATGCATGTTTTATTTAATACTAGCAGTATGGTCCCGCCTTACTGGGAACCCGTTAACGTATTTACAAGAGATTTACAAGAATTTAACAAGAAAAATTTACAAGAATTTTTACACACGTTCGCAGTTTAATACCCCACTACGCAACATAATTGTTCTCACTTTAAAAGGTGCAGAAAAATAAGAGCAATAAATTCATCACATTTCTTCATGGTTGTTTTCAGAAGTTGTAGCATATTTAGCAGACGCATGGCCATTATCCTCGTTAAAACTACAAAAAATATTGGAGACTTTTTAGTAAATAGTGTCGTGTTGGACCGGACTCAGAGTTGAAGGAATGTTAGGCTATTTAACATTTATCTTTTTCTAAATAACACCTCATTTAACTGATGAGATGATGCAGAAATAAGTCATTAATCTGATTTGTTGGTTCCCTTCTAATCAGAAAATGACATTCCGTTGTTTTTTTTCTATTAAATTTTATATAGCATACGGTACCATCTGTTGTCCCAGATGAAGTCAAAGTGACAAATTTGCTACACAAGTTTAACTACATAAGTGAGGAGTCCAGAAATTATTCCTAGTCTGCCATCTTGATACCAAAATACAAATGATAAGCTTTCTTTACTTTTGTAGTGATGTCCTTTTTGTGTTAAAAAAAATTGCACTTTGCCATTTTTTAATATAACAGAAGTTATTAGCTCTATTAAGGCATTTACAAGGCATTACAGTTATAGATTTATTACTAATACTAATTTTTGATATTCTACAGCTTCTAAAACAACCATCAAGTACAAAATACAAGGAATTTATTGCTTTTTATTCTGCACCTCTTGAGATGAGAACAATTACATTGCTTAGAAGGGTTATTTAGCTGCTAATATGGTTGCAAAACCTTGAAAGTTATCATTTCCTCCCACTCCCAGGTTGATAATATGAAAATCTGTAAAATCTGTATAAGCCTCAAATTCGGAGGTTTTTCTTAAACAAAATTGACTTTAATTAATTTTGGGTTTGGTGCGCTCCTGCATTTCGCTGCATCCTATGCAATGAAAAAACGACCGTAACTCAAAAACAAGAACTAACTTTCATTTTTTAAGGTGATATTCGTGCTTAGCACGTCGAAATCATTCAGAATTGGGTACTTTCATCTCATTCGCATTTTCACTGTTGACCAGTGTAACCAGATTATATTTTTTCGAATGGGTTGATTTTGCAGTTATAATGATTTACATGTGTTGTAGAAAAAGTACTTCAATTGCAACAAATGCTCTACCAATAAATTGGAATTAAACTTGATATCACCATTATTAGGAAGTCCAAGAACATCAAGGCATGAGCAGATTAAATAAACATAATACATAATACATAAACATAACCGAAAAACTTAATAATAACATAATAACATAAACGTAATACTTAAACAGATATTAGGACGGAAAAGTATTTTTTAGGTCTGTGAAACCGAACCTACCCCACTTTTAATTGAACAAATTGAGTGGCTCCTTTTCCATTGTTTCTGGGTAACATAGATAGAAATGTAAAACTCGCTCCCGTTAAATTTCAGTTACAGCTTTTATGAACCAAATTAGGTAAGGTGAGATGTTAGTTGCATTAAAGTATTGACTGGCGAAAATTTTAATAAACGATTGAATGTATTGTACGTTTACGATTATGACCGTTTCATATGCGACGGTCCCGGAAATATTTTTCTCGTACTTCTGGTACCTCATAATTGAAGTCACAATGTAAAGTCAATTAACATACGCAACGGAATAAACGGAAGCGAAAACCGCACTTACGGTTTTCTCTTTGGTTTTCAATCAAGTAGTTGCAGCGTTACATAAATCAAAAGCGTGAAAACAATTTTTTGAAATGCATTGCCACTGAAGAAGCGGTTTAACATTGTCAGCATTACTATAAGAACCAATAGTTTAACCGTAACAACGATACGCATGTGAAAGCTCAATTGACTTAACATGACTCTTGCGATCCTTCAGCTTTGGAACTGCGGCGAATATTACCAGAGTCATTGAATGTGGAAAGGGCCTCACAGTTTAACCGCTTCATTCATTTATTTTTAGTATCAAACATTTGGCCTTAAATATTTAGGTTAGAACAATTATATACTATGAACAGTTTAAGTTTCGTTAACATTTTTAGATTAGATTTCAAAATGTTTGGTAAAATTCCAACATTGACATTACGGTGGGAAATTTAAAAGCAATCAACTTGAAAACTTGTCACTGACGTATTTTAAATTGGTTACTGTTAATCTCTCACATCAAATAACTGAAACTTTAAATTTTGAGTTTTATTTTTAAACAGTAAAGCAAACATTACATAAGTTTATTAACAGTGGAAATTTGTTTAAGAAACTTCAAAAATATAGTTAGCTTAAATATATCAAAGTTTCATTCAGTTAAGTAATAACTTGTCGTATTTCAAAAATTTACTCTTGAAATCAAGTCAAAACTTTTATATCTCATTTCTTTTTAGCTACATTATGATGAAATATGATTTATTGACCCGAAATTTCATTTAAATCGCTAAATGCAAAAAAAAAATTTCAAGTCCAATGGAAAATTCTCCTCTACGCTTCTTCTTTCAACATTTTATTTAAATCAGGAGCATGTACGGAAATGTTTGCACGAATTTAATCCCATTTTACATTTTGTAATTCATTTCCAAAGAGCAAAACAAAGAATCTGCATTTATTTCTTTTAAAACAACTGCATTCCATTTAATGAACATATTTCGTTGGTATCCGAAATCATTTATAACCCCAAATGTTTGAAATCTTTTCGAGTTAGCGTTTCTATAAATTAATATACTCGAAAAGTTTTTCGCTTTGGTTGAAAAAATAAAACAAAAAACATGAATAAATTTAATGACTACCCTTTGCTTAAAATACACAGAAAATTCTAAGTTAATCATTAGCGTGTTGGAGAAAAATGCTTATTCGGTTTCTGGTGGACCTATTAACTTGAAAAGAATAAATATAAATTTTCGTATAGTAAGTTTTATTTTTGTTTCTTTAAAAGCTAGTTATTCAAAGTTCTGTTCCCTTTTTGTTTTAATAAATAAATAAGGGTACTTTTTGGTAGGTTGGTCTCAGATATAGTTTAGTTGTGGATTTTAGAAATCTGATAGAAATATAACGGAATAGGTAGTACTATAATATCAAAGTTTTTTCATAGGGTTGCTTTATTCGCGGCTAAGCCTTTGAAGACACGGCATGTTCTAGAGAACTGAGAGTCATTTTTTTGTGGCGCCATCTACACTCCTTGCCAACCTAAGTCGGGTAAATAGAAATATGCTATGGAGAAGATCCTTCCGCGAATGTAAAGAGTTCCATAAATCATTTGTGAATCCATCCAGAAAACATGTTTAAAACCTTAATTTCGTTTAATAACAGATTTGAATATTATTTGAGAAAACTTGGCAATTTTATCAGAATGAAACGTGTATTTTGGTTAAATTGCATTAAGATCTTTTTGTATGTAAATATTACCTTACAAGAGTTTCCAACTAACGGACCAATCGCGCTTTTTCTTCAGCCTTTTCACCCTTTGTTTTTACCCATGTTGGTTGGCAAGGGCTGTAGAAGACTTGAGCTAAAAAAAATTTACCTGAGATGCATTGAATCTGAGCTCTCTGTACATGTTAACGTTTGCCAAGATTTTAATTTTGCCAAGAGACCCAGAGCTAAATGATTACTCAAAGGATCTTTTACATGCCACCTTATTATTTGACATTCGTGCAATTTTTCCATCCAGAAAATCTGATAACTCAGCCGGGGATCGAACCCACAAACTTGGGTTTATGAGGCGGACGCGTAATACCTCTCAGTTACAGAGTCGCTCAACATTAAAATACTAACCAGGTGAAAATGATCAAAGACAAGGAATACCCAAAATGGTACAAATTTTTTCCATTCCAAAATCTAAGAAATTTTAATTTATTAAGCATTCTGCAGATGCACAATGGGACATTTCATGTCGGTTTTCTAAAAAACTATCAATAATGTGACCCATCAATTTGGAATTTTACGAAACTTGATTGATTTTTCAAGATTTCATAATTTGATTCATGAAAATTCCCATTCTTTAAAAAAAAATGAAAAATGGTTGGATTGTGCTATTTTTTGGGGGAGGAGGTAGAAGGTCATAAAAAATGCTTTCCAGTTACATTTTACTTTACATAAGAATTATACAACATAATGTAATTCCTTCCTACTATTTAAATTGTACCATAAAACACGAATTTTCGATTAAAAAAATATATATTACAAACATTTCAAGAGTGATGATAATAAGCTAAATGCCAAAAATGATGCCAAAATCATTCTGATATATTCCACGTTATCTAAAAGTTACACAAATTTCTTTTTAAAAAGAATTTGCTAGGAAAGAAATAACATAAAAGTGATCTTTACTGCTCCAAAAACTCCTAAGCACATTTAAATGCAACAGAAATCGTTCCTGAAACAAATGTTGATGACAGGCATCCATGAATTCTTCTCTCATGCTAAAATGCATTAGAAAAATATGATTCTAAGAAGAGAATTTACTCGATGATACACAAGAGCCCATTTTCGAAATGCTTTTCGACCTAAACCTTTGGGTTTGTTTTTAAAGTGTTTAAAGAAACTACCCCTTTGAAATAGAGGCAATAAATTCAAAGTGAATCTACATAAATTTTCTATTTGCCTAATACCAGATATTGTGAATAGATTTAGATAATGTTAAAAGTTTATTTTCAGTAATTGTAAAATTCTACGATTTGGTCATTGGATTTTATTCGTACTTCTATACTTATTATGCCCCCTTTAACTGTTTAATTTTCTACCTTCTTTGAAGTGTTTTAACTACTCGGTTTGGCTTATTACTATTAAAATTTCAAATGTATTTGCGTTACAACAAATACAAAGAGGTCTTTATAATAGTTTTTTATAAATCTATTCTATCAAACTCATTATTTTAATTATTCACATAAAGGTCCTTAAAAATCCTTGACTCTTATCTTATTTGGACAAGAATGGATTTAAAAACAGGCATTTGTTCTATATAATGATAAAAAACAATTTAGATATTTTCAGTTGTAAATAAGTCCATTCTTTTTTAATGTTAAAAGTATATTGAAGAATTTCAAGAGTGTAGCGAACTTTCCATTCTTAATAATAATGTAACCAATATTATACTATTGAATTAGTCTTTATTGTTTATTTCATACTAAGAATATTTTAATAAACTTGAAGAAATATTTAACTGAAACTATAAAATTTTTCATTTTACTAGCTTATCTACAAACGTAAATTTAACTTTAAATTCAAATTCCAAAAAACAAGCAAAAAAAAATAATTATTTCTATTTCAGTTATCAAAAATGCGCCAAATGTCTCAACATCGATATGGATATTTTCCATACTTTTCATTCAAAAATTCTAGGAAGAAATAAACCAAATACATGGACACCCCCAACAGACATAATTGTTGTCGCTATCTCCCAAACAGAATGTCCCTATTCATCACATTCAACTCAGTGACAGGCCATAACTCTAGCCACTAGGCCACTGGTGCTTTCTAACACAATCATGTCTAACAAGCATACGAAAGAAATTATTCTTTGTGCGAGAGTTTGAATGTATATTCCACTACTGGGGACCCGGATGGCGGAGTGTTTCGGATAGCAGATCATTACGCTAGTAGTTTGCGCGCTGTAACGGGTGCGGGCTCGATTCGCCGCCCTTTCCCTAGGTGTACTTTCCTTTCTCTGTGACAGTAAAAATTACGTATGTGTCTGTCTCACTTGACAAAGGCTTACAAGCGGGTCTCGGATCAGCACCCAAGCCGGAATATATATGTACCTACCCTTACCCTACCACTCTACTACTATTTGCATGAAACTTGTGTTTTCAATGAATGCTGGCTATTATTTGGAAAGATTTTTGTTAAATTAATTAAATGAGAATAATTAATATGTTTTTGTTAATTTGCTATAAAAATAGTTTCAATATTTTTTCTTTCTGTATATTTTAAACTGGTTTAATACAGTCATAGTTGATGTCCTTTCATTAGAAATTAACGTTTACTGTTTTACTTATTTGAATAATTCTTCAGTGAGACAAAACTTTAAAAAAATATTTTCTGACTCGGGGAAAAACCTGGAAATGGGATAACTTTTTTTCTATTTGGCTCTCGCTACCCAATTTAAAAACTCTGTAACTGTGCATGGAAAAAAAAGGAATCAAGGTTGATGGAAGTGAGGACAACGGTAAAAAAAAAGTAGGGACTATTGCACACTGTTAGAAATTTTAGTGTATGATTGCACCTGAATCCTGGAACTTTCTAGCTTTAAAAAAACTCTTTTGAGAGTTGATTCACCACTTTTGCGGTGGACCAAAGTTATGGTTTTACCACAAAACTAGTAAATTCGCGCTCTAAATAGTGGTGGCAACTAGAAAGTTCTAGGATTATGGTGCAATCTTGAGCCAAAACTCTTAACAGTGCAGTCACTACTATTATCCAACACTAACCCTCGAGAAAGAGTAAGATCTTTAGAGGGGCAGGCTGTTTAGAATGGACAGCTGAAACTTTCACGCCTACAGTGAAGTCACAATTTCATACACTCTTAAAACAAACACTCCTAATTTAAATCAGTCTGAGTGGATTTCACTCCTCCAGACTGGAAAATGCACTTCTCCTTTTGGAGTGGATCCTTTGTGTGTTAAACCTCCGACAGGATCACTCCAAACGAGTGATTTTAACTCAGTCTGAGAAAATATGCATGCCTTTAGGGTGTCGAAAATGCACTTCTCCAACTGGAGTGGATTTCACTCTTTTGTTTTAAGAGTGTAAGCCATAGTCTAAAACTTCACAAATGAGCCACCCGGCAGCTAATTGGTCTAAATTAAAACGGTCAAACCTACGGAGACACCACAGTAACGTCATACATTACCTTTTTTTCACATAAACAAATCATGCTCCGACTCATTCTAATTGTTCATTGGGCAGGGACGAAAAGTTTTCAGGTTCAAAACTTGTCCAATTTCTTCAGGATTTACATTGCTGGTCAGAGCACGACCAACTCTAATAACAAGGCCAGAGAAGCTCTCCCAAACATGAGAGTAGACGGAAATTTTCCAGTGCCGAAGATCGAGAAACTAGTTCGGGCGCATTCGGAACTAAAAAAAATGTGGTCAGCCTTGAACGAGCGGTTCCGAACAGGTTCTCTTCATCTTCGGAACAACGTCACTCGGAACTATGACGTCAAAATTTCGAGCGTGTTTGGGAAAGCTTCTTCGACCTTAGTAGTTGAGTAGGCCGTGGTCAGAGCTAAAAAAAATTATGATAAACGTTCTGATACGATCCCGTGGAAGCCACTAGTGGGATAAGTGGTTCGCCCATCGGTCGCGAGGGCCGCTGCAAAAGAAGAGTAATGCCCGCTCGTTAAGTTACTGGAGAGTATCCAAATAGGTTTGGAGAGAGGCGATTCTGGCAACGCGATTAATTCCTCCTCGAGCGAACTGAAGAGAAACGGTCCACATGTTGGAGCCCCTTGCGATACTGATCGAATCTGAGATCATGAGTTCTTTTTAGATTACTGTTGTTCGATGTTTTTTGTACTGTTTCTGGAATGCAGTGAAATTGACAGTACATTGTTAAAAATTTTGGCTTGCTATCACCATAATAATTGTTCCTGGTAGCTTCAACAGCTGTGTGGTGAAATGTTTCACCATATCTCCGGTATTCGGTCGAACCATTTTTCAAGTTTTGGAAACAGAAACATGAGAAACGGTTGAACCCAATACCGAAAATATGGTGAAACACTTCACCACACACCACACTAGGTACAATTGTTATGGCGAAAGCAAGCACAAAATTTTTAACAGTGTTTAGTATTTTTCAGAAATGCAACTATTCAATTCCTCAATAATTACGATAGATTTTTTTTATTTGAATTTTAAAAAAAAATTGAAAATTTATTTTCAAATAAAAGAAGTCGAGTAATATTCCCCTAAATTGAAATTAAATTCGGTGTAAAATTGGAAAACACTTGTCTTCATTCAAAACCATTATAAGTCCGGAGAACATGATGATATTCCTTGTATCTCTCAACTGGTACAAAATAATCCATTCTCCCCATTTCTGATTTGCAACAAGGGGGTGGTACTAAATGCAGCGTGATGCCATCGTATTTGCGTAATTAGGCGTATGTGGTTTCGAATGGAACTATGGGTGGTAAAAGGGTTTATGTTCCAATTTTTTTCAGTGGTTTTCGTTACTGTTGAACAAAAAAAATGCTTTGAGGATATTATATCCTTCCGATGGATTGTTCTCTTGTATTGTGTTCTTTTATTATGAAGATGATGCAATTGGGTTTTGTGGCCGTTGTTCTGGTGGGGTTTAACTCTTTCAGTTCCAAAAAATTACTACACTACAGAAACATCTGATATTCACAAAATAAGCTTGTTTTATGTCAAAAATAAGAGTTCCATAAGAAAAAAATTCATTTAAATTTTTTATATGGTTTTTGCAATGATGCCAAATTTTTTTAATTGTGGAAAACAACAAAATAAAAAAATATATATTATCTAAAAACACTTCGAGTTATATATTTTAAGGTATCTGATCATATTATTTAAAAAAAAATTAAGTAATTATTTTAACCGAAACAGTTTAAATTGTGTTTTAAATATGTGGAACTGAAGTGAACTTTCAAAAATCAGGTGAAACGCTTGTTAGCTATTTTCTAAATAAAAAAATGGTAGTTCTGACTTCGATTGAGATTAATGTAAAATATTGTCTAATAGAACAAAGTATGAAGCATCGAATGATGTGTGTTTGGATGTCATAACGGGCATAAACATTTTTTAAAAAATATTGAAAGTGATGATTCCAAATGGCATCACTGGGACTGAAAGGGTTAACACTTAAGTCAAGCATTAGTATTGAAAGTGTATGATAACACTAACTCCTCGACGCAACAGTCCATTATTGGGCCAAGGCCTGTCGTCTCCATTTCAGCTTTCGTGACCTAGGGCTCTTGGGTGCTAGACATATGTCTAGGTAAGGTGATCAGCCTCACGCGGAACCCCCACTGTTTAGTTCCCAAGCATGCTTGGTAGCCATTTTATCGACCCACTCAAGGGATGAAAGGATGGGTCAACCTCGCCCAATCCGAGATTCGATCCCCGGATCTGTGGCGTTACAATGAGAAGCACTACCACTAAGTCACTGGGTCTCTTTTCCGGTCTTTCAGGAATATCTTTCTGGTGGATTGTTCTCATGTATTGTGTTATTTTATTATGAGGATGATGCCATTGGTTTTTGTGGTGGGGTCTAGCATTTAAATCAGCATTTGTATTGAAAGTGTATGATAATAAGATAGTATTTAATATATTCTTAATATTTTGAATAGTTTTCACTGTACAAAATGTTAGTGTATGTTTTTCAATGAATTTTAGTGTATTTTTTTCATTGATTTTTTCATGCATAGAAGTAATTTAAAGGAAAGTCAGAGGGAAGGAGGAGAGCTGGACGTCCTAGGAAGAGATGGCTAGACGAGGCGGAAGAAGATCTGAGAAGGATTAAAGTTAAAAATTGGAGGGTCAAAGCCAAGGACTGGAAAAAGTGGCGCTGTTTGTCAAGGGAGGCCAAGGTAATTCATGGACTGTAATGCCGAGGAGTAAGTAAGTAAATATATTCTTAAATTTAGGGTACTTCTACGCATAAAAAAATTAATGCAAAGAATGCAATAAAATCCACAATGAAAAACATACACTAACATTTTGTACCGTGAAAACTATTCAAACCCATATTTCAAAGAACTTTTAATACAGATTTATTTATTTTTAAATATTTAATTTTGTTATATATTATCTTCTTCTTTATAAGCTAGGCAGCATTTTGCATAGCTGATAATCCTCCAGTTGGCCCTTTTAGCCGCAATTTCTCTCTATCGATTGACTCTGGTGGATTGAGGACCCTTTCAACTTTTTCTACATTGTGTGGTTTTCGTCCTCTACGTCTAATACCTTCAATTTCGGTAAAAGTCACTTTTTGGAGGGGAACTCATCAATACATCTGTACAGATGGCTCAGCCACCTAATTCAGGATGCTTTTATAGTTGTCTTGTTATATATCACGAAGTTTAAAAAAAAATGAGAAAAATATTGATTCAAAATATATTTCGATGTTTTTTTAACCATTGTGAATTCCCGTTGACCAACCCAACACGAAAGTTTACTCATATTTGTCAAATGTACCATTGTAAAATGCAACTTTTCGTAGATTAAATATTAAAATTTCATTGCATTGCTAACGTTACAATACTGTATTGCTAACTTAGACATTTAAAATTATTCAAAAATAATGATATAAATGTCAATGTATTCCAATGATGAAACAAATGAAGTTAGATAAAATAATATTAGTATTCAGTTACAAAAATATGTTTATTCTTTTAATATTCATTCAATGGATGTTGTGGTTCGGGAAAAAATAAAATAAAATATTTTTTGGGTTTTTCGTTTAAAAAAAAAAACTACAACTTCTCCCACAACAGTGCGTAGCAACAGTGTGAAAAAAATTTTCTTTTCGAAAAATAAGTTGGAATTTCGTTGAATAGAGTTTTATCTAACTTGTTAAGATGTATCTGGAAGAATAAATAATTGCTTGTTGTTTAATAAAACCTTTACTTTGATCTCGGAAACGGTTCATTTGAAAATTTTCAGCATTTATCTTAATTGTATCGCGAATTGTCATAGGTAAGTTTTCAATCGTTCAATTCAATTTTTGCCTATATAAATTTTATAAAACTTATAACAGTGTGTCTGAGGAACTGTATATATTTTTATGCATTTTAATGTTTTTAAAGCTAATTGTCGAAGGCTTTTCTCTTTGTAACACTGTCTTTTCAACATGTCCATTATTTTAATATTTTTCTTTTGGGGGTTTCTTGTTGTTTTGCATTGTCTTTTATGATGTGCATTGTAATTGTATTTTTTCTGTTATGTACATCTGAAACAAACAAATAAATAAAAACGAATAAATAAAAACAAATAAATAAATAGAAAAATATGCTACGCGTTTTACGCAAATCAAAAGATAGGTCCATTAACACAATTTAAAGTCTAAGAAACTACGATTTCATGGTGTTTTACCTCACATTTGATTTTCATAGGGAAAAAAACTTAGCTACAGCGATGAGATTACAATAAACCCCTGTGAGGAAACACAGTCGGAAACACGCCATCCATTGTGGGGCCAAGACAATGAAATCCAGCCGAACAGGAAATGAGCGTAGGCAATCCCACCTCTAAACGATGATGATATCCGAAAAGTTTTCTTAAACTAAGGAAACTCAAAAGGAAAACACGTGCAAAAAGGTATTTGTGATGCCGTAAAATATAAAATACTAAACGGGATAGATTTTAGTACAGTTTATTGTCTCTCCCTCACTTACTTTCAAAAGCATTTCAATTTCGACTCTTGAAAAATCTTCACTGCCGTTTATTAAATTTATTAAACAGTAAAATCTTAAGTAGTCTGAGCATAAAAATTACTAAACAATATTCTCAAGCCTTTTTGTTTCTAACTTTAAAATGCATGTAGAACAGGAAATGAGCGTAGAGAATCCCACTTCTAAACGATGATGATATCCGAAAAGATTTCATAAACTAAGGGAAATACGCACAAAAAGGTATTTGTGATGTCATAAAATATAAAATACTAAACGGGATAGATTTTGTTACAATTTAATGTCTCTCCCTTACTTACTTTCAAAAGCATTTCAGTTTCGTCTATTGAAAAATCATGACTGATGTTTATTAAGTTTATTAAACGGTAAAATCTTAGGGGGACACGGTACCCAAAACATTATTTCTAGAAATAATAACATAAGCTTTTAAACTTTATTGGTTTTATATAATGTTCACTCTAAATAAAAATTATCTGGCAATAAAAACGCCATATTTACAAGTAGTTTTTCATTTATTCAAAAAAAGTCACAATTTTGAACTTTTTTTTTTAAACCCTACTCCTCTTTCAATTCTGAGAATAACTCAACCAAACTTTTATGGTTTCTTTTTGGTACTATTTGTTCAAAAACTGGGCATGGATTTTAAGATGTGAGCTTCAGTTAAAAGTAAAATGCATTTATACTGAAAATCTCAGAAAATCACTCAAAAAATACAAATTATTGAATTCAACATTTAAAAAAAAAAATAACTATGCATCGAAGACCTTATTCCATGCACAATTTTGTGCACAATAAATATAAGAACACAGATAAAAAAACTTCAAAATTCTAACTTTATTAGCAAAAAAGCCTTAGGGATTTATTAAACACAAGAATTGAAAAACGTGAAACAAAGAAAAAAAAGTTGAAAGCAGACGAAATGCGTATTCGAACTTATAGGAATGACCCCAGAAAATATGTAATAACTTTTTTTCTACAAAAGATATCATTATGAAACTTTCAGTAAATTTTCAGAAAAATATTGTGAATAATAAGAAGTAAAAACTGAAAAAAAATTTGATGCATTTTTTGAACAGATTTAGCGCGCTTTCATTAAAATTGTGTTCCAATAGTGTTCCACATGCGCTCGAATACATACATGCGCAAAAATCGAATTCTAAAAGTGTTCCAGAATCGTTGACAAAGTATTCAGAATGTGTTCTGCTAAGGGAATTGTTGAATTTCACTTTTGGATAACATTGTGAACTTTTTTGGAACATGTTATAGAACATATTGCAAACACTTTTGAATCGCATTGTAGAATATATTGTCATTGAAAATTACAAGGATTGAAAATGTGTTTTGATAGAGTTTGAAACTACTTTTAGGATCTTAATTGATTTTAAACACTTCATAGAACACTTGTACATTTACAAATTTGACGTTGCAACACTTTTAATCACTTGACCGTGCTTTTAGATTTCAAAAAGTAGTTGGCTATGTTAAAACTCCTAACAGAGGGTAGAAGTGGACAACAACAGCTTGGCAACCACAGTTGACAACAAGTTTAAACAAGTAAACTAAGATCCCGTAACGTGAATCTTTTTGAAAACATTTTTTGAGCTAAATAATTATTATATTTAAGATTGTGTGACGTGCTGCTTAAATTATCCAAACTGTAGAGGAAACATCTTACCAGGTGCGAATTGTAAGAAATCGATTGTTATTGACACTTAAATTTATAAAGATTTTGCTTTATATTTAAATGATCCGGGTTTCGAATCTCGATCCGATTAGACATCTGAAAATAGTTATTTTGATTTAGTTTTGGTATCTTATTTGAAATTTGAATCAAGGAATAGATGGTTCCAAAATTTTATTAACATTGTATTTGTTGTAATGCATTATATTTTTTGTATGTATTACGGTCAATTGATTCTTTCTTATTAAAATTATTTATTTTTGCAAGTTTTTTGTGTTTCTTTTACTTTTTCCTAATTCAGTTATGGATCATATCGAAATATTCTTTTGTAATAAAAAGTTGCAAACAACATAAAGTATGCCATGCTTAAGTAAATTTGTCAAAACCATATTTTTTAAATTTTCAAATACAAAAACATTTTTTTTTTCAAATGTAAAAACAAACATATCTTTTAAGTATATTGCAAATAAGATATGTATACCTTCATTGTTTTAATTCTAACGTTAGTATAAAACATTCATACTCCAACTAAATTTTGGTTGGTGACCCCAGTTTTTTTTTTCTAGTGAGATTAAGATCATTATATATAAGGCAAAGTGGCAGTGCTTTGTATTGCCGTGTCACAGGTCCGGGATTTGAATCCCGGATTGGGCGAGTTTCCCTCAACCTTTCATAATATAATTGGGTCGATATAATGAGGACCAAGCATGCTTGAGAACTAAACACTGGCGGTCCCGCGCAGGTTGACCACCTAACCGGGACATATGCATAACAGAGCAGAGCCCTAAATAACGAAAGCTGAATTGGGCACGGAAGGACTTGGCCCAATAATGAACTGTTGCGACGAGGATTTTAGTTTTTTAGTATAGGATATACAATGTATACTTATACTATACTTCTCCTTACTAATGCATTCATTTGAGTTTTTGAAGTTATGTTGCTTTAATATTTTTTCTAACTCTTATAGAATACATAAAATCTTCCTGGTAAAAAAATTAACAATGAAAACAATAATCACAGCAATTATTCCCAATAAAAGTTTGCAGGTAGGTAAGATAAGGTTAGGCAGGGAGGTTAGTCAGGCAGGTTAGGCATAAACTCAAGCAACTGTACCACTTAATATATTTGATTTTTATAATCACATTTTACATTTCTTTATTTTCTTAAACATAAGATATCAATTTCTTGAAAACTTCTTTTTGAAATATCAAGTCTCATTCGTTATTTATATGCAGAAATAGAATATCTTTGAAAAGTTGTATCTAGCGTAAACGATCGAATTCTTTTTGATATACTTTCAGCTACACTTTTAATTTGAGTTGCAGTTTACAGTAAATGTTTTTCAAAACGCATAGCGGAACGCTATTTTGAGCACTTACGAAACACCTTTCAAAAGAGTTTAGGTATGATTTTTGCATACTTTCAGTAACACTTTTATTGTGTAGCAGTTTGTGGTATGGTAAAAGTCAACACATGCTTTCATTTTTTATGTAAAATGTTTGAAGTCTTTAAGAAAAAAAATTCTTCTGTCGTATGCCCATAAGGCAAGTCGTCATGACCGTTGAACATGAAACAGAAGTTCTAGTTTTTTTTAAAGACAACAAACATTTTGCATGGAAAATTTTAAAGCCTGTGTTAAATTTTATACCATACAACAAACTGCTGCTCAATAAAAGTGTTACTGGAAGTGTGCCGTAAATCCTACGTAAAGTGTTTCGAAAGGAGTACCGAAAGTGTTCTGAAAGCGTCCCCGAATATGATTTGGAAAAGCGTTCCCGAATATGTTCCTAAAAGCGTTAATAAATGTGTTTTGAAAGGTGTTCCCGAATGTGATCCGAAAAGCGTTAACAATTGTGTTCTAAAAGAGTTTTGAAGAAAATAATATTCCATTAGATGTTTCGAATAGCGTTCCAAATTGCGTTCCTGATTGTGATCTAAAAAGGGAGACAAAATAAAGTGTTCGGAAAGACTCTTAAAATTATGTTCCAGAAAGTGTTCCGTAATGTGATCTAAACTAGGAGACATATATTGTGTTGTGCAATGCGTTCATAATATGTTCAGAGATTTGCAGTGTACTTTCAAAAGCATTATCATGACTGATGTTTATTAAATTTATTAAACAGTAAAATCTTAAGTAGTCTGGAGCATCAAAATTACTTAACAAGATTCTCGGGCCTCAGTTCATAGTATAGTTTAAACTTTTCCCGATATATAATTCTAAAGTCGGTATAATAAGGATATATTTTAGCATTTGAATTGTTAAAAAAAAAATTCTAGGTATAAGCTGGAACCGATGCAAAAAATTGCCATTTCGATGCCAATAAGTTATTTTTGGTTCTTACTTTAAAATGTATCGGCTGTTATTTTGGTCTAAAACATGTTTAGATTTGTTTTCCCTAAGTGAGCCACAATCCACTTGTTTCACGTGACGTAGATTCATACCTCATTTCATTCTAAAATTTCTTTGAGAATTATATGGTAAGCTTTACCCACTGCATTGATTAACCGGTCGAAATCACATTTTCATTCCTGTCAAATTGATGCCACTCAAAGCATATTTAATGAAGCCCATTTAATGAAAATTATTTAAGAGAAATACAAAGAATATGTGTCCAATTAAGATCAATTAGACAACATCTAAAGTGGTATTAGCTATTGTTAGCTTGAAAAGTTAACGTAAAAGTCAAATTGTAAATTTTCTCAAATACAAATCTTTTTGATACTTAAACAACTAGATAAACTACTTGATCCTAGAAAAGTTTTTGACTACAAAGATAACTAAATGTTTATTTACACAGAAAAGTGTGCCTGAATAAATGCTTTAAAAGCTCATTTACGCAAGTATATAAGGTTTAAATGCTCCTTAAATAAAGCACTTATTCAAAGTTTGAAGATTTAGCAGTGTTTGCAGTAAAGTAACTACATAGATGCATAAGAGAACGTTGTTGGTACCGTGTATTTACTTGTTCGAAGTTAATTCTAGATTTACTTTGTTAATTTTAAAGAAGTATTATGAAACTAGAAATCCCTTTTCACGGTATTGTCTTAAACATGGGAATATATGAACTGAAATTTAGAATACTCAATCTATTTTACAGATTTAAAAAAAATTTTTATATCCTTGGCAGGATCTTGTTTCAAAACTAACATTCTTCAGAGTATATTTAAGATACATACATTCTTCAGAAGTTCATTGGAAAATTTCGATGATTGAAATCAATTGGGTATAGTCGCCATTAAACGAACGGGACCCAATATTTTAAACTTACTTTCGAAAATGGGAATTTTGCAACAAGACATTTAGAAATGTCAAATTGAAGTGAGTAACCAAAAAAAAGCATTGAATATTTAATTTTTAATCGTATCTCTTAGTTTTTAAAGGAGTAACAAGAAAAGAAATCCATTAACTAATTGATATGGATGTCAAAACCAAATCTAGAAAGTAAACTTTGAACTATTTTTTTTCATTGACTTTTATAATGCATTACAATTTGCAAAAGACTCGAATATTTGAAAAGTTTTTATTTAAAAAAATCTATTTTTTATGTATATTTTACTTTTAAAAAGAGATTATTTTCTGTATTATTTTGAAGAGCACTTAGACTAATTTATAAGACATACATAGAAATTTGCTGTATTTAAACAAAACTGCCAAAATCGTTCTGAACAAAATTTTTTTAAGTTTCTGCTTTGTTTTTTATGCAAAACATTAAAAGGTATAAACTTTGTTTTATGTAACAATAAACCACACTTTCAGAATATTATGCGGTATTTTGCAACGTTCTATAAATGGTAGAAACAAATCAACAAGGGTGTTCGATCTAGTGCATTTTACCTTACTTTGAAGATGGTGTTTATGACTTTTTTCAAGTTTAGATAAAAACTCCTATCCAAATAAACGACAGGAACCGCCACGATTGCAGTGACACAACTATTGTGTCAACCGTTGTCTTAAACCCCAGAAACAAATTATCTACACCAAAACCGAGCTTAAGTTTGCAGAAGAGAAATGTACTAGGCGGAGGAATCTGCGTAAACAACGCTGCTGGCGCCGAAATTTGGCCTGCTCCTATTGGCTGCTCCTTCGACCCGGATATTCGTGCACCCTGTTACGTCGAAATCGAAGAAAAAATAATTAAAATAACACTCTAACTGAAGCTGAACTAATAAAAATAATAATTTTATGTCTTGAAATAACAAATAAATTTGTTTATTGAATGTGAAATACCTTTTTGTATTCGATTCTCAAACTCAAAAATTATAACTATTTATCCTTTTTTCTAGTAACATTTTTATACTGCAAACTTAAGGTCGGTTTTGGTATAGTAGCTAATTCGTTGAAACTAGAATAATCACACTAACAGAGACGTCACAGTTACGTCAACCATCGTCTTCTTTCCCACAAACAAGCCAAGCTCCACCCAATCGCAATCGTCCATTCACCGAAAGTACAATCAACCATCAAAACCTAGAAACTCCGAACAAAAAAATATCCGAAGAAGAAAAAGGAAGCATATGAAAAAGCGCGGGAAAAAGTGTTCCAACCGCAGTGGAATATGATTTCCGACTTTCTCCCCAGATCACGGAACCAACTCATAATCCACTTTAGGCCTTCCAGGTCCGGGAGATCTAACGAAAATTGAAACATGAATAATAGAAGGTCTCAAAGTCTTACCGAAGACTTTTATGATGGTTTTTATTACGCTTCTTTTTCAGTTTTATTGTTATGATTGTGCTCTATTTTCCCCGTAGAGTTAAGAAAGTAGTGGGGGTGCTTGGCGCGAAATTAAGTGAAGCCAATCATAAAGTCGCCAAGTAACCCTTGGCAAACCGCTAACGCAACGTTAGTTAAGGGTAAAAACATAGTGGAGCGGCGAGTCAAGAGTCAAGCGGCGAGTCAGGCGGCGCGTTTTTTAATCAAGATGCTAGCGTCGCTTCACATGCACATAGTAGAGCGGCGGGAAGAGAGCTTCATGTCATGAATCTAGTCAGCAAAATGCTCTCTTTTTGACATTAATTAAAGTTTGCTTGGTAGAAAACTTGTTTCTTGCCCTACCTAAATGCTAACAATATTATACAGTATAAAAAAACGTATCTGTGCAATTATTTCCTACTCCTACTTACTTAAATAGTTTGTCTAATGTGTACCGATTGTGATGGTCATTCAGCTGTTGATTCTCAATTCCGTATCGACAGAATGATCAACTTCACGTTCATTTTGTGTAATTAAATACTTTCACCTTAAAATCAAGAAAAATTCACAAACAGGCAGTACCAACTGCACTGGAAGCCCCAAGTCGACTGGAGCAGCGCTTCAAAGAAATCGTTGGTGATTTTACGAGCGGCGAGTCAAGATTCATGTCGATGCATGCAGCGCTGCTTGCCGCCCCACTATGTGCGCGTCAACTTGAATGGACGGAAGATTTAAAAACGCGCCGCTCGACTCACCGCTTGACTCTTGACTCGCCGCTCCACTATGTTTTTACCCTAAATGTAAAACGCTTCATTTTATTCTTTGAAAAGCGTTTATTAAAAATCAAAAAATGTGACTGTTTTGCGCAGTTGCAGCCTGTAACACGAGATCGGAATTTACACAATATTGTAAGTTAAGAAATTAAGTCGAGCCGTAAGAAAGTCGCTATGTAGCCTCAGTAAGCCTAAAGAAACCCCTCACGCAACGTTGGTTCAATGTAAAACGCATCATTTTATTCTTTGAAAAGCGTTTATTAAAACTCAAAAAATGTGACTGTTTTGCGCAGTTGTAGCCTGTAGCACGAGATCTGAAAAAACACAATATTGTAAATTCAGAAATAAAGTAAAGCCGTAAGAATGTTGCTATGTAACCTTAGTAAGCCTAAAGAAACCGCTCCCGCAACGCTGTTTCAATGTAAATAAAAACCATCGCTTTATTTTTTGAAAATCGCTGATTGAAAATCAATAAATGTCTGTTTTTGCAGTTTTAGTCTGTATAACGAGATCTGAATTTACACAAGATGGTGTGAAGAAAAGTGTGGTGATTATACTGTTATAGCCTTTATTAGAGAGTCAGAAATCGCCAAGTCAATGTAGGGTAACAAGTGCAGGGATTGGCCCCCATAAGAACACTGATTGGTCCCCCATTGAAATTGAGACATATTTCTTTAGCGTCCATAGTGCTTTTCCGATTGTGGGTGCACTGTTGCCAACATGACAAGCGTTAATGGCAGGAATTTTAAAAACCTTTGTCACACCTATTTGGGGCTTTAACATCTTATTACTTTTAATAATGAATAAGGGGGCTGGGGAGCCCAGTCGGTTAGGCACTCGCCTAGCATGCGGAGGTCCCAGGTTCGGGTCCCAGGCATCGCCAAAATAACTGCCGACCTATAAACGGCCCGTGCAGCCAAAATATCCGGCGAATAATACCCCGTGTAAGGGAGTGCACGTTAAATAACCTTCAAAGTCCTAACGCTGAGATGTCGCCCTTAACGGTTGCGTTTGGTGCCTATTCAGGCGTCTGCTCGTCACTTGACTGTGGTTCTAAAATACGACGCAAGTTGCCAATAGCTCTCGTGTACCTCAAGTGCGACGATAATTCAAACAAAACCAAATAATGAATGAGGGGGGACAATCACCGTGAGGGTGCCAATGACAATCACTGTACTCGTTACCTTAGTAAGCCAACATAAATTCCACTGTAGAATAGCTCCAAACACTACGCGAGTTAGTTTTGGCATTGCCGAGAGCATTTGTTTGGGCTCACTTCAAAGCGATCAAAGGCTTCAATTGGCTAACCAGTACCTATATTGGTTTTTGCTCGGCAGCATCTAAATCTACTTCCTAACTCCTTTATTTCCCCCGGTAACTTCTCTATAAGACAAATCGTTAAGGAGAACTCCTGTTGATGAAGGATACGTTCGGACGTTTTTTTTTTTTTTTGCCGCTAGTGTCTTTGGCGATGTCGGCGTACAACGTTTTTATCGCGTATCGTAGCGGGGCTTACGCAACGAGTATTAGAAGGTCCGATGGTTGGTTTTATTATTTTTCGCAAAACGTGGATATCGCGAGTGTGGTTTACTTTGCGAAATTGTGTCTTCCAGTGGGTTGATGGCTGTCGGGAATGGGTCGTTTTTTTGAAAGTTTTCCCGATGGGTCGTGCTAATGGTAGATGAAAGTCATGGATAAAAGAATTAATTGATGTGTCGTAACTTGTAAGGGTTTTAATTGAGATGTAATTAATATACATTGTTCACAAAATTGTCTGAAATAAAAATTCATAAATTGTTTTTCGTACATATTGTTTTTTTTTTTGTCAAGTATCACTGAGCACACAAATATTTTTTTTATTGCCATGCAATGCAAGAATTTTTGATGTGTCTGGTATGGTATTGTAAATATATATTCCAGCTTGTGTGCTTGTTCAGAGAACCGCTTATAAGCTTTCGTCAAGTGGGACAGACACTGAAAGAATTTTTACAGTCACAAAGAAATGAATAACACATAGACAAATAACAACATTTATTGACGGTCACAAACAACCATTCCTGACCGGGATTGGAACCCGACCCCAGCAGCTCCAAAGGCTAGAGTCTTAACGATTATGTCAATGGGGCGGCTTTGTGTCTGAAATGCAATATAAGCTGAAACTATCTGAACATTAAACATTAATGAAAATCATGGTCATGATGATTTTTTCACATATGCTTTCATAGTAATCCATTTAGTCTATAAATAGTCTAAACATCAACTAGCTACTGTCAATCGTTTCTTCGTTTCAAAAACACATGTTCTTAAATTTTAAGTACAATACATTCGAAGTTATAATGAAACAATGTTATAGTGAAAAACTATGTTCATAAATTTAAGAACTTTATTTAAAAAAATGGGTACTCCACTTTGAGTGACACTTTTGTCTCCAGATTTAAATGTCCAGAGTCCCGTAATCCACTCCCGTTATAACATAACCACTAAATTTCTATACGCTAACAAGAATCCCCAAAAATATCTTCTTATAAAATACTAGCATCCACTTTTTTACTTAAAGTGACAAATAATGAAGCATCTCGATGAAAAATAAAAGAAAGGCGTTACAACGAAAGCGTTACAAAAAAAAGAAACTATTATTTCTTGTTAAATAATCCCGAGGCCCGTGTAATTTGTTTTCTGTTTTGGATGCCACAACTGTTATTGACAACACTCTGCGAGAAAAATATAGACACAACAAAGACTAATGTCTTTCACTTGGTGGAAATATGTGCAAGTTTTTCTCATGTAACTGTTGTTCAGTATTTCTACATTGAAATACGAATGTGAAACAGTTAAGTAAGAATTTCCATAGATTAGGATTAATAGTTTATCATGAAAATAAAGGAATACTTATCTTAGGTAGTTTTATATTTAACATTAAAGTTTATCATTATTATGACTAATTTTAGTTCACCTACATCCTTCATGCCAACGTTTAAAGTAATGTTTCAATAAAGTATAAATAAATGCTGAATTGCAAATTGCAATATATGGTACATTCTTAAATCAAAAGAGTGAAATCCGCTCCAGTTGGAGAAGTGCATTTTCGACACTGGAAAGGGGTGAATATTAACTCAGACTGAGTTAAAATCACTCGTTTGGAGTGATCCTGTTGGAGTTTTAACACACAAATAAAAATAACACACAATTAACAACACAATTAACAGTCAAATAAAAAAATTCGCCTTTATAGTGTGATTGCGTAATATTATTTTCGTAGCCTTCCTGCAATAAAAAAATTATGATACAATGTTTGTTTAACACAAATGAAATTTATCATTCTATTTTTGTGAGTAGCAATAATGATTTAATTCCATTAAAAAGTCCGTCTTATAATTTTAATGAGCATTAAATTTCTCAGATTTTCTTTAATTAAAGTACATACTTCGGATACTCAATTTATTTTTCTAAGATTTTCAATAACTTCCAGCTTTGTTGTGTATCACACTTGTTATAGCATTTGTAATTTGGGCTGTGAAACTGGGTGACGTACAAGTAGACAGCTCCCTTTATAAAAGCTGCCACTTTTTACATTATAAAATGAGTGTTTAAGCTCAAACATAAATTTTACTACCCGGATATCCGAGGTAAGGTTGAAATATCGTCACACTATAGCTACACGAGGGCAATTAGCGATGGGCGTCATAATTTAGAAACACAGTTCAAGGGGCGAGTCAACACCAGCGTAGTCTAATATACAGGGTGGTTATAAAATAACGCTCCCTATTCGGAGTGGTCTGTAGCTTGAATGAATAATCCGAATGCAAAAAACTTTGAGACACATTCTAATCAAGAAGGGGGGAAAAGAATGAAATCATGAAAAACGAACTCGTCTCTTGACCAGGGTTCTAAATTACGAGGCGTAATTAGCTATGTTGGCAGTAATTGGCCATAATTGACGATGCCTCGTAATTTAGATTCTGGTCAAAAGACGAGTTTGTTTTTTTATGATTATTCCCCTTTTTATGATTATTCTTTAGGATTCTGTCTTTTTTATGATTTCAATCTTTTCCCCCCTTCTTGAATAGCAAGTGTCTCAATTTTTGATGCATTTGGATTATTCATTCAAGCAACAGACTACTCCGAATAGGGAGCGTTATTTTATAACCACCCTGTATAAATCAGTTAATGTTGGTTGGTTGGTTGGTTGGTGGTTGGTTGGTTGGTTAGTATACATATATTTTCAGGTTTGTGTGCTTGCTCAGAGAGCCGCTTATAAACCTTCGTCAAGTAACGTCACAACACACTCACTTCGTCACAACACACTCACACTCGCATGCACACATATACGTGACCGATGCTGCGCCTCCACAATTTAGACATGTCCCTGGAGGGGAGGGAAATAGTTTCCAGGAACCTGTACCCGTGGGTTGCTGCGCAATGACCGCCCACAGGACATTCGGACCCAACAGATTTAACGAGCACGTACTGCGCATATACTCAGTGGGTTTTCAGCGACCAGGACTCGATCGCGGGACCTTCCGATCCGTAGATCAAGACACTGACCACAGGGCACCCCACAGCCCTCAATTAATGTCAATTAACAAGTAAACTATAAACTAGTCGTGGTTTTCCTGCACATCGCGGGACTTATAGACTTCCCCTGTTGCTTATGGTGTAGGTAGGAAGAGTAATGGTTTGTCGCTGATTATTGGATGTTTTTCTTTGTGTTAAATGAGGGGGAGAGATCAGAAATTTACCGTTGACAAGTCGTGTAATGGTGGGATTATAAATGATATTTGGGCGTTTGGAACAATGTTTTCATTTCGAAAACGCTGGGTGGTTGGTATTTAGTGTGGCGTCAGCTTTTTGTTTGTCGGGAAAGTTAAAAATATCAATGGGAAATTTGTTGTGTTAAGTTCTCATTTTTCATTTTTATCACTGATTAATTTTTATCAGCAATTTTTGGTGTCTGAAATGCCATCAATTTACATTGAGGTTTAGAAAGGAATAAACGGGTGTAAAATATCTGGCAAGTTATAGTATTGGTTAATATTTATGTTTTATTTGAAGTATCGTAATATTTATGAATTTATGAAACTTAAAAAATACACTTTTTATCAAATTTCATAAACTTACATAAAAACAACATGCAGTTTTTAAAATTTGATTCATTAAGATATTTACCAACATTCGTTTGGTCTAACATACATTTCATTTCAGTGGGATAAGCTATAAGGACAATAAACAACAAAAAAGATAATAAAAAATAATTCAAAAATACCGATTTTCAACATTTAACTGGCATATAAAAATCACTTTAAAATAGAATTAAATGTCAAGTTTTCGTCAAAGCTTCTCTTTTCCTTAAGTTTTTTACATGCCAAGAGCATGTCACGATTTTTTGCTAAGTGCTTTCAATTATTCTAATGTAAAAACATAGTTGTGCTTTTATAAAAGTTGTTTCACCTTGATAGTAGTTGACCGACACGGTAAAACAACCACTAGACACGGTTTCTGTAAAAGTTGTTTCACCTTGATAGTAGTTGGCGAACGGAAAAACACGCACAAAACACCGTTTCTGTAAAAGTTGTTTCACCTTGATAGTAGTTGGCTAACAAAAAAACACGCACAAGACACCGTTTCTGTAAAAGTTGTTTCACCTTGATAGTAGTTGGCTAACGGAAAAACACGCACAAGACACTGTTTCTGTAAAAGTTGTTTTTCCTTGATAGTAGTTGGCTAACGGAAAAACATGCACAAGCCACTGTTTCCGTAAAAAAAAAGTTTCACCTTGATAGTAGTTGTCTAAAGGTAAAACACAAAAAAAAAATTCTGTAAAACTTGTTTTTTCACCAAAAGCTGTTGACGTCCTAGACGAAAAACCGTAATTAAACTATCCTACTTCAAAATTGTTTACAGATGAAAATATTAATCAGAAAATTTTGAATTTTTTTATGAAACTGAAGACACGGGATTTTGTTAGAGTAAATAAAAAAATTTCAATTTTGCCTCCAGGGGGCGTATTTTAATAAATTGTACATTTAGCATACTTCTTTCGATAGTTATCGTGATAAGCCAAGGGTTTCTTAACTAGTTCGTAGTAAATATACACTGTGGAACCTGCTATCTTACAATTCAAGGGAGTTGCTTGAAAGTTATGGCCTTCAAATTTAAGTGATTTTGTAGCCATAAATTAATTAATCATAAATAACCCAACTTTATAAAGTATTGCAAATGAAAATTTAGGGTAGTTTATCATCTATATTCCAAACACCTCTTGCGACCTGACGTCCCCATTCGGGAACATTTTTGAAACCTCCCCACAAAAAATTAACATATTAATTAGTTCCGAAATTGACCTGGTCCGATAGAAGAAATCCAAATATCAGTTTTCAGCCATTGATTACAGGTATCAGTCTTTTATTTCTATAAAAAATGAAGTTGAATAAGGTCAATACGATATTAGACTTCTTAAAAAAATATTTAAATTTCATTCAAACTCTTCAAAAACATCTTTTAGTAATTATTTTAACGTCATTTTACATTAAAAAAATAATAATAAAATAATCTGTTAATTGCAAATAAGTGAATCGGCCTTTTTTGTTGCATTTATAGCACAATAATGTGTATTTTTAGAGTTTTAGGCGTGTCCCTAAGAAATTATTAAACATAATTTTCTTTGAAGAACATACTTTTTAGCATATATTTGTATGAAAAGTACATTTAAATTACTAATATACGGGTAGGATTTTGCTCGGGTCTTAAGAGGTTAATGAATACTGACTGACAGTGATTTTTTTTATATTTTTCCGAAACTACTTATAAACTTGTAAAATGAATTTGAAGACATGTTACTCGGTTGTCTATTATTTATCTATTATTTATTTAAATTACATCACTATTGTATTTGGTGCAGAATGACGACAAAATTAAAATCATTTTGAGCTACCCTGATCTTTAAAAATTTTTAACTTAGCAAAGAAATACGGTAAATGCAGAGAAAATAAAGTTTTTCCATCTTCTCGCAAAAAAAACTTTTTTACAGTATTATTAAACGGGCGATGGCACATAAATTTACGTTTTTACGATAAATATATAATATTCAAATCCATTCGAAAAACTCTCTTGCGGCTCTATGTAACTGAATTTATAAATCTTCCAACTTCTTTGCATACCATTACAAAATAAAGATTTTACTACAGTAACTCGCTTTCTTCAAATATACTTTTCCCTGATATTCTACATTTGTCCTCCATCGTTTTATCGACTCATCACAAAACCTCGTGAGTCTTAACAGAATGTAGAAATTGTCCTTTTAAAGCAATGATAAATTATTCAAATATCCCCGCTCTCCAAGTAAGCACTTCGAAGCATTGTCTCCACTAAATTGCATCTTAAACTTTTTAGGTTCAACCAGGGTGAGGCAAACAAAAGTGGCCCCGGTCTAGAGATAAGAATACGACAGAAATGTTGCCAAGTCAAAAACCAATGCAAAAACAGGTTTGCTAACTGAAGCTATTGATCGCTTCAATATTAAGCCCAAACAAACGCTTGGCGACTTATTTGCCGGCAACTACGCTATGGTTTGAGAAGCTAGTTGAAATATAAACAAGGTTTAAAGAGCTGGTCAATAAAAGTTCCCACTAGTGATTATGTTGGTCATTTGGTCATTAGTTATCCTAGAGAATCGGACCTTTTTGTTTTTGTTAATACAAAACATTCTAAATCGATTGCAAGACACAAAATTTTCATCATGGGACTTCTTCATACAATAGATCATACTAAGATCTGAACTCGCCACTAGTTTATCGGTAGCTCTAATGTGAAGCTAATCTGATCCAACCAATGCAAAAACAACTTTCAGGCAGCTTCAATAGTTTTTCTCGCCAAGCATTCAGCGTATTCCTATCTCTAGACCGGGACCACTTTTGCTTACCTCACTCAGTATATAGTGGGGACTTTTAACTTACTACTGATCGATTCGACTTTTACTGGGTTTTTGCTGCTTTGTAGAAGACTTTTAAGCTTGTTTTTGGGTAGATCATTTATTTTTATTTTTTAGGGTTCAAGACGAAGAGGGTTTACAGATAAAATTTGATTTTTTTCCCTTGCTTTTGATGATAAGTGGGTAAAAGGGTTAGGTTTAACAATCGTCGCATTAGAGCTACACGCGAATGGCGACAATAGTCGTATTTTTGAACCAGAGTCAAGTGACGAGTCGACACCTGAATCGGCACCCATCGCGCTTTTAAGAGCGATATCCTACGCGGCGTTAGAACTTTTGAAAATATTTAATGTGCACTGCCTCTACACAGGGTATTATTTTTCGGTATTTTTTGCTGCACGGGCGTTTTATAGGTCGGCAGTTAATTTGGCGATGGCGGACCTGAACCCGAAATTTAAGAAAAATTCTATATCCTATGAATAAAAAGTATCAAGTATTAGGGGACATTTTAAAATGGTAATTTCTTTAATTAGCATAATAATAGCTGCTGTCTTCAATGTGTAAAAAATAGCTCATGTTCTCATTTTAATGCTAATGTGTATATACTACCAGTTATGTGTACAAAAAAATATTATATTGATAGCAAGTAGTACACATACACTCTTAAAAACGAATGAGCGATTTTAACTCAGTCTGATTGATTTCACTCCTCCAGTCTGGAAAATGCACTTCTCCTTAGGAGTGGATACTTTGTGTGTAAACCTCCGACAGGATCACTCCAAACGAGTGATTTTAACTCAGTCTGGGTTAATATTCACACCTTTCCAGTGTCGAAAATGCACTTCTCCAACTGGAGTGGAATTCACTCTTTTTTTTAAGGGTGTAGAAACAAAAACTATTTTTCCAATATATTTCTGGACCTACTAGATTTCAGACAATTTAAAAGCATCCACTCAACTCTGTAATTCAACTGAAAAACCTCCGTGTTCAAGTGTTATTAGAAAATACATTGGTTCGTTTCGTACTAGGGCCCTAAAATAATCAAAAGGGTTTCTACCCTCAAGACTTAAATACGTATCGTCTCAAGCAATCACGTCTTGGATGAGATTAAGACACACCCACCGAAACATAGATGGGCAAGAAAAGAGCACTGTATTATTGACTCATGCTTTTTTTACAGAAGTAGTCTGTTTTATTGTAGAAGAATTGTTAAAAAGACGCTATTTTTGACTAAATAACGACCGATCTCCTTTAATATTAATATATTTAAAATAGTTTCTTAACCTTTTTTTTCTTACTTAGGAACGACTTTTTCGCTTTAAATCCTGATACAATTATCATATTTTGTGTTTACATCTAACCGGTAAAAGAATCATTATCTCCCCTTCAAGGACAAGTCTAAATTGAGGAAGTGGCGCGCGATAGATGGCAGCATCTGTCACGTATATGTGTGTGTTGTACCTGTCTTGACGAAGGTTTATAAGCGGGTCTCTGACCAAGCACAGAAGCCTGAAAATATATGTCTACCAACCGACCAACCAATCATCCTTCAGAAACAAAATTTTTTTTAAATCTTACCAATATGATTGTTTACGATCCGACTAATTTCGGAAATTCTTTTTATTTGCTTCTCGTTTTGTTGAACTGAAAACCAAATTGGCTTCTTCGCGCCAACGAAAATTACAGCTTGAAATAAAATTGTATACATTATATCTTAAATATTTTTATTACTTTAGGATGCGTTACCGATCTGAGCTAATCACAATGCGCTTATTAAAACAAATTAAATTAAAAATATTACTTATTTTACCACCGGATATGTTTAAAATTGCAGCATGGAACTTTGTAAACAGTCTGCGGGTTGTAGTTTTCTTCCTCAAATGATGACGTTTTCAGTAATTAACTCTGATTTTATAAGTAAACTTGTGACATGCATATTTTGCACCTTATAGCGTATTTCGGGTAAATTTTATAAAAATGTGCCATAATATTGATTAATGTTATTAAATTTGGTATATTTTATTCTAAGGCATATTTGTTATGACAATATAAAACGAATAATACGATACATTTTTAAAATAAGCATCGCTTGTCTGAGACACGTTACTGATCTGAATCATCTTGAGAAAAAAAAGTGGGTGGCAGGCAGACAAACAGAACTTATAAAAGATTCCACACTTCACGTTGTAAGCGTAATGTGAATGCTAAAACTGATTGGTGAGTAGTGTTTAAAAATATTTGTTATTTTTTAACTTAAAACTTTGATTATTACAAAAAATGAAGTAATTTGGATGTTATGAAAATGATTGGTATGATGTTGGAGTAGACAAGATTATGAATTTTTGTCAGCAGACCATTTTCGACTTAATAAAAAAAATACCACATGTTCCTATTTGACGTCATCTTTAGGTCCCGATCTAACTATACCCCATGTTTAAGAAACACATGGCTATTTAGTATTTTCATTGATTTTTCTTTTGCAAATAAAATTAATATTCTCTATTGTTTGCGACTAAATATTCTCTATTATTGGGTCAAATCCTAGCATCGGTTCTGATGACATTTGAAAATTTCGCCAACGCTTTCAATAGGCGCGTTTACATGAGCAATCGAATCCATGGAATACCAAAATCCCCATTAGGGGAAAAAGAGGTCGAGCAGCATTTTAACCCAAATAATATTTTGTGACCGAATCCATGGTATAAAACATCAAACCCTCCGTCCTTGGAAGGTTTGTGAAAACCCTCAATGAACCCTGCAATTCCGGTTCTGTCTGTAAGAAAATCCCCAAGAGGAAAAATTGCTGAGTTTGCTCTTTAATCCATGGATTCAATGGCTCATGTAAATGGCTCTCGCCTAATGACTTTCAGAACGAACTTTTTAGTTTTACAAACAAAACGATTCATACTCGAAAAAGATTAGAAACCCACAGAAAATAAAAACAACTGTTACCTTAAAAACACCCTTACTTCATCCCCCATTACTTCAGAGTCAGAAATTGCGACATGAACTGTTTCAAATGAGGGGAAGTAACAGGTGAGGGGCAAGATTAGAGTTAGCTGACGATAGGCGGACTTAGCCAAAGACATGGAAAACCACTTAGCTCTTAAAAGTTTCGGTTTTGTCTTGGTAAACGTTTGCCAATCTGATTGGGGATTCTTTTTTTGTTCCTTGGTTTGTTTTGATAGCTGATGGGAAGATACGAGTGCAGACTGCTGGGATTTGTAAAGGACACAAAAGTAACTGCTGGAACCGGTAGAAGTATTGTTGATTATTTTTGCTTTGTATGAGGAGGAATAATAGCGCACTACCTATCATTTATTTTTCATTGTGATGATTAGATGATGAAACGAAGATAGATGGCATGAGGGTTTTTTCCTTGTTAAGTATCTTTTACAAGAGTATTTATTTCAACGGGGCTGCTTTATTGGCTGCTTAGCCTTTGCAGACTCGGCATATTCCCCAGAACTGAGAGACATCATTTTTGTGGAACCATCTAGGCTACTCTTGATACCACAATTTTGACTCTCAGATAAAACTGTATCTGAGCTCTCTGTGGATGTTAAACTATGCCGAGATTTAATTTTGCCGAGAGAACACAGGCCAAAAGGGTACTTCAAGGGATTTTTTTTACATGTTCCGTAATCATAAGGCATGCATTCCCACGATTTTTCAAATCCAGAAAATATGACGACTCAGTCTGTGCTCGAGTCCGCAAACTTCATTAGGTGTTCATGAGGAGGACACGTTTTTTTACATCTAATAAAGTTGCCTAGGCCTCAAGCTAATCAAGCCTACAGATAATATATCAATAGTGATCATAACCCTAAAGTATTTTTAATGGTGTCAGTAAGGCTCTATTGATATAATTTAAAAACAGTATTCTACTGGTAAAAGTTTAATGGATATCAGTACAGGCCAATTAATATCAATTGAGATCAGTAGCTTACTGGTAAAATTTTTATGGATATTAGTACAAGCATATTACTGTCAATTAAGATCAGTAGCCTACTGGTAATACTTTTATGGATATCAGTACAGGCCTATTAATGTCAATTGAGATGAGTAGGCTACTGATAATTTTTTTATAGATTTTGGTAGAGCTTTATTCATATCAATGGGAAATATTATCAGTAGGTTACTGGTATCAATAGCTTCTACTGATAACAATAAGGACATCCAAAGAAATCAGTACACATCAATAAAGCTGTACTAATGTCAATGGATTTTTGTATTGATCTCTATGGATCATTTTTAGTAGGGAAGGGTGTAGTTTCAAAACTCAAAGGATTCATTAATGAAATCCAGACGAAGAAAAACTCTAAAAATGCCTCACCAAGCAAAATAATGTATCAAGTCATTTTATTTTAATACAATATATGAAAGTTGTGGTTGAAAAAGTCACATTAAGTTAAGTAGAACTAAGATATAAGACCCCTTCATTGGAGATTTCGTCCAATTGATTTGACCATTATCAAAAGACACCTATGAATTCACTGTTAAAAAAATATTTCAAGATTGAACCAAAATACAGTACAAATTTGCTGCAACCATGATTTGGTAGCTGTTGAACCATGAAACGGTATTTTCAAATTGCGAAATATGGTGAGAAATTGAACCATATGCGGTATTTTCCCAACGCGTAACTATAGTGAAAGTTTGAACTATAATTTTTTCCCGAAGCATAACAATAGTGAAAGGTGAAAAAAAACCGATATTTCGTACATCGTAAGCTAACGCCGTCGGGACTTAGGATCCCACAGATTTAACGAGCATGTCTGTTCCAGTGTACACGGGCTCATCCGTGATGAATTCAGGGTTTTTTCTACTATTTCCAGTAAAGAGATCCTATTTATAGGATGATAGGCAGTAGGTGGGATTCGAACCCCTGCTCTCCTGAGATGGTTGAATCTCTAGGCTGATGCCATAACCACTCGGCCACGGACGGATCAATTTTCAAGCAGAAGCAGTACTACTCATGGCACCTACGTTGGAGTAAACAGTTAAATTGTCGGTTGGCAGTTGTAGAAGTTGAACTGAACTTTCGTGCTATTGGAGTAGAAGTCGAACCAATTTTTCGTGAGAGCAGGTCTACTTCCAGAAAGGGATATTTGGTTGAACCATTTTATGGTGTATCTGCCAGAAGTTCCTAATTTTTCACCAATATTTGGTTCAACGTTGAACCGAAATTTTTAACAGTGAACAGGACTTAATGTCATAGTCGTACCAAAGTTGGAGAATGTGTGTTTTGCTACTACTATCTTCATATCTACTTTTTATTGCATTTGCTCTTCAATATATGTAATAAGTTTAAGAGAGGCGTTTTTAAATCTTTTACATACATTTATAAGAGATTTAAAAGGTTTAAAATTTTAATTTAGTATGAAAAATCAGCTTTATTTTGGAAACATAATAATTTAACTAATATATTGTTATCCCCAACTTTTCTTTGTAAAGCACATATCAATCGAGCACATATAGTGGTTTTCTGGGTTTTGCTCTGAATATATATTAATGGGCTTTTCCATATATGCTATGCATAACTTGTTATTGCAATCGACTTTGCAATAACATATCGACATTGAAGCACATGGTAACAACGACTCTTCGATTTTTAAACTGACGTAAGTTTTTCAAATGTTAACCCTACAATATTATTACACACTATATAAGGGATATTTTTTTTCACTTAAATGCTAGATACTAGATTCTAAAGAATGGAAAAGGAAACAGTAATTTACGTGTTTTTCCGTTTTGGGTATTTTTTACATTTTGGAAAAAAAACAATTACTTCGTTTTCTCCACACAAAAAAATACAAGTAAAACCTTGTTTTTTATCCCATTACGTAAAAAAAATATCTAAAAAATCACTCAATCCAAACGATAACTTCGGTTACTCCTAAAGCAGCTTTATACAAAGTTTAATTTTATTCAATCTTAATACCCAAGACTTAAAACAAAGTCTCCTTTATATAAGAAAAAATACTTTTAAGTACCGACAAGAGATTAGGTAAAAGGACCTTATCAATAATGAACAGATTAAAACAAACATCCTTGTAAAATTGTTTTAAATTAAACCTAAAGTATCACATCGTGTATAATAGGGCATGCTAGGACGATCCTTCTAAATCTCTTTGTTTGCTTCCAGAACTAATTTTGTGTAAACTCTTCAGCGAGAAGTTTTTATTGGAATTTCAAAGTGAATGGAGTTAATTGAGTAAACCCCTTGAAGGAGTTTTATTACTTTATTTTGAAACATAAACACTACTTAATTAATCCAATGGATTTTAAAAGGGTATTTTTGAAAGAATTTGTTCGGTTATTTACATTTTTCGGGATTCGATAAAAAATTTAAGCAAAAAAACGTATAATTGAGGAAGTAGAATGTAGAACAAAAAGTGTTAATTGTTTGTTAATTTAAAAATATAGGAAGTTTGATGTAGATACTTTTTTAAAGATTTTAATTGTAATTGAAGTACTAAGCATATTATTTTTATTATTATATGCTAAACATTGAATGCAAAAAAATACATCGTTGTTTCTTAAACAAAGCAAAACATTTTTTTTTCATTCCTTTGATTACAAATTGTCTTGAATTTTTTAGTGTTTGAACGTACAACACAACTAAATATTGATTTTTTATGACAAAATATCTAGAATTTTTTAAAGTTCAAACGCTTTTAAGTGTCAGATTTTGTGTAAATTCTTTTTGCAGATAATGTCGCACAGTTGTATTCTGGTTAAGTTAGCATGTTATTTGCCAGTTAAACAATTTTCACTGAGCATTGAATTTAATTTTTTGATAGATTTAGAATCATGTGGAATGCAAGCTCTGTGGTATTGAATTTTTTATTTAAAATGTAAATGTTAAGTCAATTAGAACGCTCAAATGAGAAGGGAAAAATTCTTATAGATTACTTATAAATACTACTATATACTTATTACTATAGACTTATATTGGCTTCTTACAATATTTAGCTTTACCAACCACATTCGCTCAAGCCGTAAGTGTGGTAAATTTTAACATAAACATTCATTTATTACCACCATAGATATAATTAACAATGCCAGTACTTAATAGAATATCGTTGAAAAAGTAGAAAATGATAAATTTATATCCTTGCATATAAATAATCCGATTGACTTAATATCTCTACTGTGATGAGTATGTACGGCAAAGAAAATACCGGAAACTTAAATGGATCTATGTCTTATCTAAATTGTATCTCAAAATTGTTACATTTCATTTTATCTAATCTGCCGTAATGTCTGGCCATATCGCTCTCATGACAACTCTTATTAGCCCATTAATAACTCCCATTGGAAGCCACTGCACATACGCCTTATTTTATCATTCACGCATACTAAACACTCAACCATCGAAAAGCCACAAATTAAACGTAATCGGAGGGGCCGTATGTTAAACGCTTAACTTATGTGGCGGTCCTCCAAACGCGCAACCAAAATATATACCATCCACACTAGATCGCGGTGATTTACCACTGCGTTCCTACCAGTAATCTAGCAATGAAAACAGTGGTATAAAAGCCAAAGTAACTAATCTCCACATGGGGATCCTTTTGGTCAGGGCTGTACGGGGGGGGGGGGGGGGGGGGGGAGGGTATACGTATACGGAATATACCCAGTGGTTTGTTTGTAAAATTAGAGTATACTCTGTGATTATTTTCCAAATAAGCGTATTACCCTTTAATTTTTTTATGAGTTTGACACTTTATTTTAGTTTTGTAAAAAAAAATATTCAACCGGCATAGGCTTTGACTACTTGTACTCTGAAAATCCAAAATCTGTGCCAGACGATCTAAAAAAACCGCAGCTAATGACAATATCAACTTTGCCCTGCTCAACGGCAAAGTGTGAAAGGGGCTTTAGTTTGATGAACATCGTGAACTGATTTGAAGGCATCTTTACTGATTTCTAATGTTTTAAGTTTAATGTTCATTAATGCTGACGGACCACCAGTTGATCTGTTTGCACCAAAGATGTGAGATCATGATTGGTAAACCATCGGGCAGCGACTGATGTCCAATTAAAAGCAGTACGAGGGAGTGAAGAAAAAGAATCTCTCTCTCCCCTGTTGTTTGGGATAATTTTAAGAAATTATTTAAATAAGTTGCTTATTTTCCATATTTATATGTAAGGTACCTTTGCTTTTAATTCTAATTAGTTAGGAGCATGATTTAAGAGATAAGTTTTTTTTTATATGCAGCTTGAACCAAGTTTTTTTTCTTTATCTTCAATTACAGTTTATGCATATTTGTAAATTTTATTACCAAGTACCAACTCATACTAAGAGTATACCCTCTCATTTTTTGTATTAAGGCACAGTATACCCTGTACAAATTTTACGAATACAGCCCTGCTTTTGGTAGACCGCGGATTACTGAGGCAACTGCACTTACTTAGAGTGCTTTTATTGAAATAACCTGCTTGTGTAAACCGAACTTGTCTATCAATTTTTACTTTTCATTACCAACAACAATATCATCTCAGAGTGGAAGTCAGACATCCACCCTTTCATGGGTACTCAAAGCCTTATGCCAACGGATGCTACTGCAACCCTCTTGCTTTCTGACTATGGCTTGGAGGCACACGACCTTAACAACAGCAACATAGCAAAGGTTAACTTTTCTGTGAGTTTTTCGAAAATATGGATGCTAAAGATAAATATATATGGTTTGTTGGTATACATATATTCTTAGGGTTGTGTGCTTGCTCAGAGGGCCGCTTATAAACCTTTGCCAAGTAAGACAGTCGCAACACACACACTCACATGCACACATATACGTGACAGATGCTGCCATCTATCACTCGCCACATCCACAATTTAGACATGTCCCTGAAGGGGAGGGAAATAGTCTCCAGGAACCTGTAACCGTGGGAAACTGCGCAATGACCGCCCACAGGACTTTCGGACAAAGCAGATTTCGAGCCCAGAGATAACGAGCACGTATTCCGCATATACTCGGTGAGTTTTCAGCGACCAGGACTCGATCGCGGGAACTTTCGATCCGTAGATCGTGACACTGACCACAGGGCGCCTCACAGCCCTATAAAGATATAATTGTTAGGAGCAGTTGATCAAATTGGTCGGTCAACTAAAAAAAAACGAAGTGGGATCCTTTCAAATGGTAAGTACTCTGAGAATGAAGTAAAAAGTAGTGTGCCTCATGGCTATGTTCTATGGCCAAATTTTCATTTTTTTTAATTCTTTCGAATAAAAAAAAAGTAGGCTATAAATCCGCTGCTTCTGGAGAAGGTAAGAAAATGATCAGGTCCGCTGCTTCAGGAGATGGTAAGGGTTTCAAGAGAGTTGTTAATAAGGGGAATGCTTTGATAGTTATTGGCGGCTGATAAATAATTAGTGAATTTTCGGAACAATCTAGACGAGTCTCTGGCCTGTTGTTGGTCGACAATTTTTTTGCACTGTAATTCATAATTTGTACTTGTAATTCATGACTTCATGAGTTGATTTTGACACTTCTGTAGAAAGGATATCATAACTGTGGGTATTATAACACCTTCAAATGCGTGCATTGATTTATTGAGCGCTAATTGAAAATCGTGTAATGTTACACTCTTAATTTATCGTAGATATGAACAAAAATATTATTCAGAAACCCAAGCCTGAAAACACTTATCAAATTAAATAATTTTAGAAATTATTAGTTTAAAATTTCGAGCATGGGAAATTCTAGCTAGATGTCACTTCATTCAAACCAAAGTTAAACAATAAGCCTTTTGTAATACTTACTAGTAATTTAACCACATCCAAAAGTAAATTAACTATGTCTTTTTTTTCTAGCTTTTGAAACCAATACCAACCCCTTTAGTTAACGCCCATGCAACTCATAAAGACACAACATGCATTACTGGCGTAATATATATTGACACAACATGCATTACGGGCTTAATGTATATTGACACAACATGCATTACAGGGCGTAATGCCTTATTCCATCCATCAAAACACTCCCAACTAATCATTCCAAATTAAAATTCTCAAGTTTATAAAACCATATAAATCTCTAGCACTTGGGCGCCTACCAGACGACCCCTGAACTTGGACCAAAGCCCTCCTGCGTGACAACTCTCCAACCCTCCTGGGGCAGTACAAACACGAGCAAACCCGCAAACACAACGTAGTTTCGCCCATACTCCATGCTAGTAAAACGCATGAGCTTTTGTAAGAGTAGGCATTTTCATCTCTTGTTATTTTTAAAGAATCAGTAATTTAACCCTTTCTGTCCCAGTGATGCCATTTGGCATCATCACTTTCAATATTTTTTTTTTAATGTTTATGTTCCGTTAAGACATCCAAACACACATCATTCGATTCTTCACACTTTGTTCCTATTGGACAATATTTTACATTAATCTCAATAGAAGTCAGAACTACTATTTTTTTTATTTAGAAAATAGCTAACAAGCGTTGCACCTGATTTTTGAAAAGTTCACTTTAGTTCCACATATTTAAAACCCAATTTAAACTATTTCGCTTAAAATAATTACGAATTTTTTTTAATAATATGGTCAGATACCTTAAAATATATAACTCGAAGTGTTTTTAGGCAATAGGGGAGAGTGTTGTACCTTGGGACGCTTGTACCTTGGGACACTGACAATTTCTAAGAATCTATTGGCAATATTCATACATTGTTTATTTCTAATAGTAGCCTTAACCAACGTACATCATCAAAATAAAATGTAACACTAGCATCATTGAATTGATGAATTGGTGACAAAAAATAATATTTCATTACCCCAAAGTAAATATTTTTCTCATTCTAATATAATTTTTTACCTTTGTACTTTTACAAAAAGTCCACTGCATCTTATTTTCTTCATAAAAGAGAATATTTTAAAATATTTTGGTTATGAGAAAATACTGATAATGCATTTAGATTGGCCACTATCTTGCTTTTATTTAAACCGTGTAGTGTGTTGTACCTTGGGACAGTAAAGCATATTGTATCAGCATATAATGTTAAATAATTTGGACTTGCAATTTTGCTGTATAATTTAAAATATTCTTGAAAGATGAAGTTTTATTTGCGTATTTCCTTGAAAAAACAATAAAGTTTTGTTTCCTGACACAAATTAGTTCAAGTGTATGACTATTGACTGAATTATAAGGTATGTCCCAAGGTACAACACCATGTTGTACCTTGGGACAGTTTATCCTCTCTACTTTAAACGAGTGGCAATTTTTTAATTTCAAGCTGCCAGAATTAAAAAAATATATTATAGAGGAATATAATGGTGTGCTGAAATGCTGATTTTAAATTTTTATTTTGACTAAAATTATCGAAGAAAAAAATTAAAATGTAAAAATTGTCCCAAGGTACAACACTCTCCCCTACATATATTTTTATTTTGTTGTTTTCCACAGTTAAACAATTTTGGCATTATTTCAAAAAACATATAACAAAATTTAAATGATTATTTTTTTTATGGAACTCTTATTTTTACCTAAAATAAGCTAATTTTGTGAATATTAGATGTTATGATGTTTATTCTGTAGTATAGTAAATTTTTGGGACTGAAATGGTTAATAGTGCTAAGAATAGGTATTTTCCACTCTTATTTTTTAAAGAATAAGTAATTTGGTAATTTAACGTTTCCTCTTGTCTATTTCTAGACTCCTTTAGAAGATTGAACGCAGCCAAAAGCGCATCGTAGTTTAGAACAGCCGTTCAAATGTATAATATCTCAGGAGGCGTGGTAGACAAGTTCGTATAGCGGTGGGCGCGCTACCTGTCCAGATTGCATCGCAAGAGTAAGGCGATGGTTCTATCCCGGTGGCATTCAGTGTTTTCCTATATAGGTGAAAATATCATAGAGTTAGGAAAGAGAATAGAGCGATCCATGTATGTACGCTGTAACGCGCACAAAAGAAGCAGGCTAGAGCGGTGCATCTCAGTGCCAGTTCCGGTTACTATGTTATGCGCAGTAGCTCACAAACACCGCCAAAGCGGTGCATCTTGGGATACCTCAGTGCCAGTATGTTATGCGCAGTAGCTCGAAAAACCTGACAGACCTCTTCAAACCATTTGAGCTGATAGACCCCGCTACTCCTCCTTCCTAACTCTATGGAAAATATGCATCCAAAATAAACAGTTAAAAAATACCCGAGTATACTGGGATAGACATGCTCGTTCAATCTGTGGTGTGGAATCAAAAGAGCCTACGGTGTTACAGTACGATGTCGCTCAAAGTTCCGTTCAGTACCAGCTCATGTACCGACCACTTGACCTGGGTTATACATCACGAGGGTAATCGCTTGTGTTAACGCTCCTAAGGGAGGTTAAAAATAGACAGCTGGAACGATTAAATAACCAAATAATCTCTCAATCAGTATAATAAGTAACATAACAAATAAAAGGAGGCCCGGGTGGACTAGTGGGACCGATCGCGGCCAATTACGCTAAAAGTCTGAGCACCGTACAGGGTGTGGGTTCTATTCCTGCCTTCATCATGGGTGTAATTTCTCTCTGTGTGTCAGTAAAAATTCTGTGTGTTTCGGTCTTACTTGATGAAGATTTATAATCTGGTCTCTGATCAAGCCCACAAACCGGAAAATACATGTATCTGTCACGTATGTGTGTGTCTGCGTGTGAGTGTGTTGTGTCTGTCTTACTTGACGAAGGTTTATAAGCGTGTCTCTGACCAAGCACACAAGCCTGAAAATATATGTATACCAACCAACCAATACATGTAACAACAGATAAAAGCAACAATCCTTTCCTTCCTTAACATCTCTAATAGTTACCCATTCACAGCTCATTCCGACATGCAAAACCGATTCAAATTAGGAATTCTTCGAAGCGAGCCAGGTAGCCGCCACACCTGTCGGTGACGGCTCCTGAATATTGATACGCGCGCAAACCCCTCAACTCAGCTCGGATTTCGTTTTGGCGCGAACGGCCATGATTACATTAAAGAGTAATGACAGCCAAATGTTGGGTGGGTTTAAGAGGGAAGTCCTCTGCTTCCTCTGGTTTAATGCTACGCTGATTGCGTACAGATTGCTTGGTGTTTGGTTAATCTATTGGGTTAGTGCGTTTTGGGGACCGCCAGATATTTGGACATGGCCACAGAAGTTTAAATTTGACAATTGATTTTGAATAAATATTAATAAAGTATTGTCATAACTGCTTTGAATTTAAAAGAAATGTCAACAGTCAGTTATGGTTTTGTTACTTGGGATAAAGTTGTATAAGCTTTATAAAAACAAACAGTTCTAAAGGAACTAAAATAACCTATTTTCTTGTTGCTTAAATGCTCATTGGAATTCATATTTAAAAAACCAAATAGATTTGTAACAGTAACTGTCATATAGAGCAGCTTCCACACATGCTATATGCACCTTTGAAAATAATCGACAAACACAGATAATTAGTTGTCATTTAAACTTTTAAAATCCAAAATCCATCTAGACAAATATCCATCCCACCTGGATGTACAGAAAGAAGGACAAAAATATGATAGATAGGTATTTGATGTCATACCTTTCTTAACAACAAAAATTTAAGTGGAGACGTCGCCGAATGGAACCAATTTTGGTTAGGTTAGGTTTTGAATTATCGTCGCACTAGAGCTGCACGAGGGCTATTGGCGACGGGCGTCGTATTTTAGAACCACAGTCAGGTGACGAGCCAACACCTGAATAGGCACCCAACGCAACCGTTAATGGCGACATCGTACGCAGCGTTAGGACTTTGAAGGATATTTAACGTGCACTCCCTTACACGGGGTATTATTCGTCGGACATTTTTGGCTGCACGGGCCGTTTATAGGTCGACAGCTATTTTGGCGATGCCCGGCCCCGAACCTGGGATCTTCCGGGAACCAATTTTGGAAGGAGATGCGAATGGAAAACAGAGAGGCAGACATCTTCAGCAAGTCAATGCCTCCTTCATTAACGTCTTATTCATCGTGCCCCATAAATTTATTATGACTTAATAATTTGATTTTTTTCTTATCAAAACAATTTTTCTTTGCCACTAATAGTGCGAACATCCAATATTGAATCAAAGTATTTTTTTTTAATTGGAGACTGTCTTGCAGCGTCAAATCATAATTTTTTTTTCATTTCTAAAAACATATTATTTTATTGGACTTTTAAATTTCGATACACCACACATTTGAAAAACCTATCCATATAAAAATTTATCCATAAATATAATCATATCCAAGGTTATGCGAGTTTACTTATTTGACGCTATATCTGAGATCATACACATAAAATTAAACAAAAAGAGAAACTAATGATTGCTACACAATTTTGATGTAGCAATTTATATTTCATTTATCTTATATTTATTATTGTTAACTTTTTTATGATGCTCTATAGTTTTCTTCACAGTATTGTCAGAAATTAAAAAATTTAAAAGACAAATAAATTTTCCGTAGAGACTCACAGAAAACTGCTATTTGTTTCGCTAACTACATAATTTCGGACTTAAGGGGACTCAGTACCCCCAAAGCGGTGAAAAAATCAAAAAAAAATTATTGGCTTAAAATACTATTACAACCTTTATTAATAACGTCACAAAGTATCAAGACCATTGGAAAAATATTTTTTACATTAAAAGCTATTTTTTTACACTAGCTCTCCCTCTGCAATGGTGGGGGCTGCGGAGCCCAGTCTGTTAGGCACTCGCCTAGCATGCGAAAGTGCCCAGGTTCGGGTCCTGGCATTGCTAAAATAGCTGCCGACCTATAAACGGCTCGTGCTGCCAAAAATGTCCGACGAATAATACCGTGTAAGGGAGTGCACGTTAAATATCCTTCAAAGTCCTAAAGCTGCGTACGATGTCGCCCTTAACGGTTGCGTTGGGTAGTTTGCATGACAAAACAATAAAGAGGCTCACATGTTATTACCAGGATGCAATTTTGAAAAACAAGGGTAGCGTGCAAGCATTGAAAACTGCAATCTATGCCACCCTGTATCACATCACAGCATAAGCACAGACAGTAAACCACAACACTCAAAGTGTCCAACTGGGGAAAAGTCTTTGGTGTTTTTTTAATTCTGCTGTGGCGCATGATAAGACCTCATAAAAAACTTGAAAAAACTTCTATCAATGAAGAACACACACACATTTAGCCAAAATTTTACCCATATATCAATGGCTTGCTGCAGATGAACTTCTAGAAAGATGTGTGAGGTGCTCCACGCAAAACGCAAACGAAACTTTGCACAGTACCATTTGGTCTAGGTGTTCAAAGGAAACTTTTGTCACAAACAACAGTCACAAATGCAATGTGCGAATTCAATAAGGGTATTTCTGCTAACATTATAAGCCAACAAGAAAACTTGGGTTTGCCAATAGGATGTTAAACACGACAGCTATCGACTATGCTCGATTTGCGCAAAAATCAATTTAGAAAATAAGTCAAAACAAAATTACATCGTGCCCGTAAATTTATCAAAATGGCCATATCTAAGAAAGAAAAAGAGTGCAAGAAGAAAGGAGGCGTTACCCATGAAATTGATTATACTAAACTAATTGCGCGAATACTAATAAAACAAACAAAATATTTTGATAAAAAATGACACATTTTTAAACTTTGATTTCATAAAATATAAATTTCTTCGACTGAATCTATATCAAAAGTAAGTATTAAAGCATATTTTATAGTATTTAACAAGCTACTTTTGTATACATTTTAATGATATTCAAAATTTCAGTTTACGACGTTTTTAAGAAGCAAAACTTGCTAAACTACTTATTCACATATTATTTAAATATTGTTTATTTCTAATAAAACCTCTTAAATATGCTTTATATATGTATAATGAATTAAGGAAAAATAATACCAATCAAATAACAATATGTTTTATGAGTAATTTTTAGCAATAAAAACTTTAAATTGGTTTTTCTCGGTTTTAAAATTTTTGAATCATGCCCTTACTTAAAATACTAAAACTAGAGTAAATACTCACAAAACAGTCCCAAATTTTTTTTAGAGGCACAAAAATGTATAATGAACAAAAATAGGTATGGAATAGTGAAAATATTAAATAGGTATTTTTTAATAAAATAAATAAGTTGAAAATTTGCATTTTTTAAAGAAAATCAGGTGTATTTTCACTTAATTATTTTTTTCTCCTGAACTATATCTCATATGATGAATTCCATACCTAAAGTTATTAAAAATAGATCAATGGTTTCTGTGAAAAAAAATCTTTAAAAAAAATTGAAATCTGAAGTAGAAGAAGCATTTTTTAAAAAGTGTTAATTTTTTGAAAAAAAATTAATAAAAAATTTTTGAAAAAATTTTACTAAATTTTTGCCACTGAAATGTCTTATTTAGACAATTGTATACACATTCATCACAAAAAAGTGGATGTTTTTCTAAAAATGAAGAAAAAAGTTTTGGGGGTACCGAGTCCCCTTAAGGAGCTTCTGAAATAAAATATATAAAAAAAATTAACTCATAAAATAAACAGTTATCAAATAAAAATTTAAAAAGAAATTTTGAATACCGATTTCTTATAATTTCAAAAAACATTGTTTTTCCCTTTTAAGGCTTTCTTAAACAAAACGCCCTTCTTTTACTACAAAAGTGTTCACAATTTATGTTTGGTTCATCCGACAGTACGAAGATTAATGTGTTTTGATCAAAAATCGGAAACAGTTTCAAGTAAAACAAAATAAAAATTTATCCCGCAAACTTTAGTATTGCATTTTCTGCTTAACTCACGGAATACTATCAATCAATTTTTCGCCAAATATAAGTTCTATTCCTAAAATAAACTATAAATGAAACAAGTTTTGTACTTGATGATAAAAAAAAGGTATTTTTAGAGAAAGCAATTCTAAAAAATATCATTGAAGGTTTTTTTTATCTAGCTTCAAATAACTTTTATTTTATAAAATAACTTTTTGTTTATATATTTTTATGTATTTAATTTAACAATTATTTAAGTATATTTAGTTTAAGTATATTTGTTTAAACAGTACCTAACCACATTCTAGAACCGTTTTCACACACACTGTGAAAAAAAATCTGTAACCATTACAAAAAAATTTTTTGTAAAAAAATTTTCCTAGAAAATTTCTAGTAAATAATTACTAAAAATAGTGCTGTAAAAACACATAATATATTTTTGTTAACATTACATGTTTATATCATGTAGATTTACAGGACTATTTTATGTATCCCACACAAGTAATGTTTCTGTAGCTATACAAGAAAATTTTATGGATACTGCATTTTCCGTGCAATTGTAAAGAAAAAACAAAATGTCTGCTTTCCCGGTGTGGTATCAAACCCCGGTCTCCCGCGTGACAGACGGGGGTACTGACTACACTGCCGAGGAATAGCAGACTGCCGAAACCCGGGATCGAACCAGGAACCTTTAGATGATCAGTCTGACGCTTTCCCAACTGTGCTATTTCGGCACATAGATCGCTAGGAAATTAGAACTGAAATTCATTTGAAACAACCAACTAAAGTATAAATTTAAAATGGCGATTGGCTAATTGAATCACGATCGATTAGATTAGGTTAGGTTTGAATTATCCTCGCACTAGAGCTACACGAGGGCTATCCAAATAAAGATCGAGGCTAAAATACTAGAAATTATTTTGTAACTACAGAAATGAAGATTTCTGTTCAGAATTACAAAAACTTTTTTTGTAAAATTGGTTATTTCTGTAACATTGCTAAAAAAATTTCTGTATGTTTACAGAATTTTTTTCTCAGTGCAGCTACGTAAAATTTGCTTGGGTCAATCCGTTCCAAAGACATTTAGCGTATTGGAAAATGAAGCTTGGAAAAATTAATCGATTTTTGTTAACAGTTTCTTAGACAGCAATGTTTTTTAACAAAATTGTTCATCTAATATCTAAAATTGTATTCCTAAAAGTCGAATTTCATAAATTTATTCCAACGTTGTCATAGCACAAAAGTAATAAAAGCAATCATATCTTTTTTTTTATTTCAAGAAATGAAGAAAAAACTAAGCTCATCCTTTCTTCAAAAATTTTAGGTATTCCAAGATACTTTTAAACGAAATGCGTGTTATTTGCCAGATTGGTGGCAAGTTTTATTTTTAATATTCACGTTTAAAACCACTTCTGTATTTAAGTATAATGTCTTTAATAATGAAATAAGTCAGCGGGTAAGACTTATTTGACCACCTTGAAAAAATTTATGTTTTTAACCCTTTCAGTCCCAAAAATTTACTACACTACAGAAACATCGGATATTCACAAAATAAGCTTATTTTAGGTCAAATATAAGATTTCCATAAGAAAAAAACTCATTTTAACTTTTTATACGGTTTTTGAAATAAAGCCCAAATTTTTTAACTGTGGAAAACAACAAAATAAAAATATATATATAACCTAAAAAACGGAAGAAAAAGAAGAAAAAAAATATTGAAAGTGATGATGCCAAATGGCATCACTGGGACTGAAAGGGATAAGCTATCATCCAGACGAAATAAATTTATGGATGGATGTACAAATTAGATTTAAATAAGCTTTAAAGATTATGGAAAGGAGATACTCAAAATATTTTTTTCTTAATTTGTAACCAGTGCAGAAAACTAGAATAGCACACGTATTACCATTCAATGACAGTGGGGATTTGCTAAGTATTTTCAATTTCTTAAACTTTTCTGGACATCAATAATGGTTTAATATTGATAAAGTTCAATATTTTTTCTAAAAATTTAATTTTATTCAACTGTCATGAATAGATAGTTCCACACTTTTATGACTTAAAAACGGTCATAATTTGGACACTTTTGGTCGGGTGGTTGTTTTTTTAAATCGCCTACATTCCACTATCATTGCTAAAACAACTTTTATGACGTAAAACAGTAAATATTGAAATGTTTTTTATTACGAATAAACGTATTCAGGTTGATTTAGACTACTTATGCTTACCAGGAACCGTTTTACAAAAACGCAGAACACCTCGACGTTGCATGCGTGCCAGGGGTGTTTTTAATGAATCCCAACGCAAACAATTTCCATATTAAAGATCCATTTTGTGGGCAGGCCATTCTCGCCTCTCCCTCATTTTTGTGATCAAGACCGATGAGTGTCAACCCTCAAAGAACGATGAGGGTTCTCCGTTTCACGAAAGCGTGTCGTGACACTCGGTATGGACGACCGCCACTTGGAAACGACACTGAATACAGAAGACGGAGTGCGCCACTGCACGGAAAGACGGAGATTTATGGAGGGGGGACAGATGCCGTATGTGCAAGTAGCGACGTGGACCATTTTTAGTCTGAAAAAAGCGGTCTTAAATATAGGTTTAGGTTTGGATATCGTCGCACTAGAGCTACACGACGGCTATTGGCGACGGGCGTCGTATTTTAGAACCACAGTCAGGTGACTAGCCAACACCTGAACAGGCACCCAAAACGCAACCGTTAAGGGCGACATCATACGCAGCGTTAGGACTTTGAAGGATATTTAACTTGCACTCCCTTACACGGGATATTATTCGTCGGACATGCTGCACGGGCCGTTTATAGGTTGGCAGCTATTTTGACGATTCCCAGACCCGAACCGGTCTTAAATACACTTTAAGCCGTTGTACACTCAACGACCGGTAGTTCGTTAGTGTAATTTCGTTGCCGCAGGATTTACGATGATAATGTCAAGTCAATTGTAGAAAGCATTAAAATGTAAATTCAAATGAAGAAAAAAGTGAAATGAAATAATGTAAAGTCAGTTGAAGAAATTAGTTAATTGAAGAAATTAATCAATTAAAGTAAAGTAAAATCAATTGATAAGCTTTAACACACGAGGATAAAATATATTGCTTTTACAGTCGTACCAACATTTTTCGATTAAGTAGGTGCAATGTTAGGTGATTTTGTAGAACTTTTACACATGTGGATACTGTGTCACTACATCTTTTAACATTAAAATACAATAACGGAATAGTTGATCTGGACTTACTGCAACGAAATAATATAACCTTTTTTTTATTTTAAATCGAATTTTGTCAAATTTAAAAAACTTGACACTTATGTGAATTACACTACAAAAATCTTCATTAAGTGAGCCCACATTACTGATACCGATAATTTTGACGGTGACTTTAAAATATGCTGACACATTTCTACTACAGATACAGTGACATTGCCTCTTTTCAAATATAGTTGATAAAAACGTTTTCGTAGCGAGTAAAAGCTCCTTTGATTTAACATTGCAGGAATAATCATGCGGCACCGTATGTCCGGCAAAAACTTCCGGAACACTTGGTTGTGTGGAATAATGGTTAAAGTCATTTTTGTGGATACAGTTGCTTGCCTTCTCAGTAGAAGTATGCAGCTTGCATAATTATTCAAGTTTCGCTGAAAGGGTTGGGTTTTTTGTGAGTGCCTGTCTAGACTTGACACTAAGCTCTAAAATACGATATGTAGTATTTATTAAATCCTTTTTATTTCAATAATTGAGCTGGTTTAGTTCTTTTTTTGCGGTACGTTCATGTTTTAGAGTGCCACTGTTTGATTGTGTAACGGTCCTAACTCTTCGAAATGTGAGTTAATGGCTAGTAATGCGTCTATCACTCATGTGGAGACTGAGTATGAAATTGTGAATGATGTGGTAAAAATGTTAATTATCATTTCAAAAATAAACTTCGCAAAAACTTGACATTCATCGTAACCGAAAATGCGCTTTTAATTGTATAATAATGCATCGAATGAAAGCATTTGAGTGAGTGCTTTGGTTTTTTTTTATTATTTAACTGTTTTTCTAAGTGTCACTGTGTGAATTTTTGATTATGTTATGAACTAGAGTCGTAGAAATTTATGTTAATAACACGTTAAAACACCTACCAACTAGTTGAAGATTGGATTCAAAATTAGTAAGGTGGTGGCGATAATCTTACTTAGAAGGATTATTTCTGGAAAATGCATGACATTAAAACAAATTTCTCTCCCTATTGTATAATTATACATAAAATTAAACTTTTTAAGTAAGGTTTTGTATGTATATCAATTTAGCTGGGTGTGTTCATTTTCTATAGTGTCACGCGGAACTTGATTGAGTCGTCTACTTAAATATGTAAAACTGGAAAATATGCTAACTAAATATGTTAATAACTGGAAATACACATATAATTCAGTTTAGGATAGAGTATGAGATCATGAATGTATGATAATTATGCTGATAATTATGCTAATTACCTTTTCAAAGATTAATTTCAGAAAAATTACATTGCAAAAAATTAAACTAAAACTACATTAAACTTAACTTCTTGAGTGAGTTTTTTAAGGGTTTTTTGTTGAGTAGATTCAAGTTTTAAAATGTCACTGTTTAAGTTTTTGAATGTGATGCGTTCTTTTGTCACAAAAACATATATGTTGATATCTGGTAACACACACATTAATTATTTGGAAATGGAATCATGAAAGTAGTGCTGATAGTGTGGTTAACCGTAACATTAAATTTAATCAAACCTGCAGTTACTTTTACCTTTAGAGGTGAAGAACTTAGACACTTTTGCATTCATAAAATTTATAAGTAGGCTGGTATATTAACTATAGTAGAACCCCGATTATTCGAGTTAATGTGGACCGAGACTAACTCGGATAACCGAAAAACTCGGTTAAAGCGAAAAATGTAAATAAAACAATTCTGCATGTCTAAGTGCATATTTTAACAAGTACAAATGTTATACAGACTACGTGCAATCCATATGCAGGACATTGAAATAGTTCCTTCACTTAAAAAGGTCTTTAATTGTTTTTTGCTTTATGTTATTTTGGCGTTTCTCGGCAGAAGTTTAAGAAAATTAAAGGGGGAATTATTGTTGGATTTCTTTTCCTGAAGGTTCGTGAGATCATGTTCTGTTCAGAATTTTTTCGGTAGTTGTCGGAAAAATCCTAGAAATATTTCAAAGCTCGGTTAAAGCACAAAATCGGATAATCGGGGCTCGGATAATCGGGACTGTACTGTATTAAAAAACGAAGTGACGTGGTTCAAAAATTATATCTACACTCCTTGCCAACCTAAGTTGGGTAAATAGAAATATGCTATGCAGAAGATCCTTCCTCGGATGTAATGAGCTCTATAAATTATTTATGAATCCATCCAGAAAACCTGTTTAAAACATTAGTTTCATTTATGGTCAAACAGATTTGAATATCATTTGAGAAAATTTCGCAATTTTATCAGAAGGAAAATTGTATTTTGGTTAAATTGTATTCAGATCATTTTGTATGTAAATGTTACTGTACAAGAGTTTCCAAATAACGGACCAATCGCCCTTTTCCCTCTGAATTTTTACTATTTGTTTTTACTCAAGTTAGGTTGGCACGGAGTGTAGTACTCTTCCAATACTCCATGTATAGCAAGCAACTTAACCTCTAGCTGCAAAATATAAGTTTCTTAACCCATTTAATCTCAAAAATTGACTACACTACAGAAACATCTGATATTCACAAAATAAGCTTATTTTAGAGCAAAAATAAGAGTTCCATTAGAAAAAAAAATTAATTTTAATTTTTTATATGGTTTTTGAAGTAATGTCAAAAAATTTTAACGGTGGAAAACAACAAAATAAAAAATATATATGTATATTGCATAAAAACACTTCGAGTTATATATTTTAAGGTATCTGACCATATTATTAAAAAAATAGTAATTATTTTAACCGGAATAGTTTAAATTGTGTTTTAAATATGTGGAACTGAAGTGAACTTTTCAAAAATCAGGTGAAACGCTTGTTAGCTATTTTCTAAATAAAAAATAGTAGTTCTGACTTCTATTGAGGTTAATGTAAAATATTGTCTAGTAGAATAAAGTGCGAAGAATCGAATGATATGTGTTTGGATGTCATAACGGACTTAAACATTTGGGGGGGGGGGGATATTGAAAGGGATGATTCCAAATGGCATCACTGGGACTGAAAGGATTAATGTTTTTTTTTTCGAGACATAATTGACTTAAATGTATTAAATATGTTTTATGTGACTCTTGCACGGAATCTTGTGTTAAATTCAGATGTAAATCCCCCTCGACAACCCGAGGTGCCTGTAAGTAGATTTTATTCAAATCGCCCCCATAAGAGAAATATTAAAAGACATCGCATCCCATTTCCATAATTATTCCCGCATAATTAGCACATAAAGAGAAAATTATTCCACTTAGAATGTCTGCCAACCCCCCATCACCCATAATGTTAAAGATCGCTGCATTGGGTTGCCACACTTGCAGCTAACATTTTGGAAAATGTACTTATGAAAACTTGCACTGCTCAAAACAATAAGGGAAACGCATGATTCAAACCCTTTCCCCCCCCCCCCCCCCCATGATTAAATTTGGTATCATCAGCTTCCGATTTTTTTTCTTACTTAAGTTGAGCTTGCCCTTTTTTATCGTTAGATGGAAGAATCATGCCTTTTGAACAATTAACGAATGTTTGTTTTTATTAAATGAAAGTATGAAAAGCATGGTAAAATAAAATTCACCCCTAAAAAACTATATGAAATAAATTGACCTAAATTCTTCACTCTTGCATTTTTGGATGCTCAAAAATTGATTTTACCTTTTTTTACAAATAAAGTTTTGAAAAAAATATTGTTATATTTCATTCAAAAGTTATGATTCCAATATAACCAACCTTAAATTTTAGTTAAAAAATTAAGATTTTTTGCCTATTTTTTACCATTTCATTTCTGAATGCATAATGAATCTATTTACCAAATTTTAGATTTCTATATTAGAAAAAAAAGAAGTTGTAACTGAAAGTGTAAACACAAGTACGCAAAGTGCTCCCCTAATTGTTTTGTGCAGTGTAGATCACCATAGAGTAAAAATCGCAAACCCCTTCAAACCGTGCAGAAAAATTGTAGCAAAAATGAACCACTTTGACAGACAAAAGAACAGAGTCATACTTGGAGACTTTGCACCTGCTTGCGAAATAAAATTACCTAACTTTAAAAAAATTTAAAATAGTACATTTTCTTCCTAGGTTTGTTGCACCCAAAAAGTTTAGTGATTTTGTGTTTTTCTTATGTCCTATAAGAATTCTATTTCGACTGCAAATGGGCTGTACTTGCCCTTTTGGTATAGCCGGGGCCTCATCTACCCTAAGGCTCGTTAGTCAGGGGCCTAGGGTCTCCAAATTGTAAGGGAACCCTAAATTATAGTGTTTTTTTATGCAAACCCACAAAATTTCAGTAAATTTCAAAAGTTTATGAGACCCCATTTAATTTTTTAGCATGACTTTGACTCAGAAATAGCAAAGAAATGACGAATCGGCCTACTAACATCATTATTACAGCAATAATACAAAAAAAAATCAAACAGGGGCCCTAAAATGTTTTGTGCCTATAGTCTTAGTTTTTCTAGATCGGGCCCTGGGTATACATAGCATTAGACTTCATTGCTTGCAAAATATATATTTACTTAATTACAGGGAATTTCTTCTTCTTCTTCGCTGACACTACAGCCTGTTACAGGGCAAGGCCGTCTCTCCAAGTCTCCTCCATCTGACTCTGTCCCCCACAATGACCCTCCATCGGTTAACTCCTAACACCTTGAGGTCTCTTTCAACCACATCCAGCCATCTAGTTGGGGGTCTTCCTCTGCGCCGCTCCAGGGAATTTAGCCATTTCAAAAAACGATAAACAGCTTGTTGCCAAGTTCTTCCACAGCCCTTTGCTTTTAACCTACTCGCTACGAGTTACCTGGTTAAGAGGTTTTTAATCTTTTAATGCATACCTGTATTTATGAATGCATACAGGATTACAAGCATTCTTTACGAATAGCCACGTGATGCGAAAGGCACGCGTCACAAAAGCAGTGACGTGGGATCTAGGGAACCATTTGTGATTACGTCATTTTTAACGATTTTCTTCACTTTATTTAACTTGGTAAATAATTTTTTCATATTATCGTTTGCTAATTTGTTTATTGGCTAACTTTTTTCTTTTAATATTCAACAACAAATCGAAAATCTAAGAAACGCTGAACTTCCTCATTCTATTTAGACAATAGTTGTCAATTCTCAATTGTACTTAACATTTTTGTCAAAAAGAAGCAGTGAAATCATGTAGAGACACGACAAAATGACGGAGTGGGTATACGGACTATAAACACATCAGAAAGGAGAGTCCAGATTTTGAGCGAAGGCCAAAAAGAACCTTTAAGAAAGAATAACGTGATTTATCGCGGGGTTACACGCCATGTTGGGGGGTATTGCGTCGGCGTCATCTCGATTGGAAAGGATCAATATTCACTTTTGTGTTTGAGTTTGATTCATTTTTTAGGGGTCTTAAAGTAACAATGAAATGTTTTGGGTTTAAGAATATAAGTAAGTTAAGTCTTAGTGTCGACCCGGCGGCGCAATGGTTAATGTGCTAGCCTTTGGAGCTGCTGAGTTCGGGATCGAATCCCGGTATGACATGGATGTTTGTGTTTGTCAATAAATGTCGTTATTTGTCAATGTGTTATTCCTTTCTCTGTGACTGTAAAAATTCTTCCTGTGAATGTCTTACTTGACGAAGGCTTAATAAGCGGGTCTCTGATCAAGCACACAGGCCGGAATATATTGTAGTAGTAGGTAGTAGTAAGTCTTAGTTTTTTGTTGCCTTCAATTGTAATGTGTTTGACTCCGGTCAAAAAGTATTATGATGCAAGTAAAGAAATTGGTTAATTTTTATAAATATTAAGGTAATAAATTAATTATTGTGTCGTAACTATCCCCCTTTTCTATTCTAGAACAACTTTTCCTTATTGACGATCTTAGTGGAGGAACGTGTTAGAGTTATTTGGACAATTACGTTAGAAGTCTTACAGCGCTGTAACGAGTGTGGGTTCGATTCCCACCTTCTCCCTGGGTGTATTTTCCTTTCTGTGCGACAGTCAAAATTCTTCCTGTGTCTGCCTTAACTGACGAAGGCTTATATAAGCGGGTCTCTGATCAAGCACACGAGCCGGAATATATATGTACCTACCCCTACACACATGTTAGGTGCCAAAACGTGGAAAACGAAAAATGAGCTTCTAAGTTTATAGTTTGCCACTTAGATCCTCGGTACTTTCAAATGGTAATAAATAAACTTAAATTATTAATTTTCAAAAAAGGGAACACTTTTTTCGCATTATTTGAAAGGCATGTTCACCACCATAAAAATCTTAATATTTTTTTTTACTATCACATAACACATTCTTCAACTTTGCTCTTCAATTGAAGCGACTATCCAGCTTAGATAGATGAGGTCCATAATCCTAAATTAAACTATCACTTTCAATTACAAGTTATCATTATTCAACCGTTTTAGATATTTTTAAATGCAGTTTTGTGTATCAGTTGACAATCCTAAGTCTTGACACTAATTTAAGATGCTTTGTGTGCCAGCTCAGGAATAAACCTAGTCACATACATTGGCAATCAAAATCACCAAATATATGCAAGCTATAACACAGTTCTTCAATCATTAGACAAGGCTGTGACGGGCAGGCGAAAGGTGTTTACTATTTTAGAATGAACTGGAGCATAATTAAAATAACTTAGTTTAATTAAACATATTTACAGTATTTACAAAGACACGTCAAGGACTAATTATTGCAGGAACAGAGCAACGAGGTTGAGAGCAGCGTCTCAGCATCTGAATTCAGAGGACTTTGCAGGGGCTTTATATAAGCCGAAACATTTGCATAAATTGTAAGAATGCATTGAAATGATACAAGTCGATGGTGGTTCATGCGACCTTGCACAAGCTCTTCTTTGAAACGCAGCGCAATGGTGGTGCAGTGACGATTGTCTTAGTGCAGCCACATCTACTCCCCCTCCAGTGTCAACGAAAGCGGAAACGTATCTTCCTGCCGTACCTGGTAGTCACCGGAGTTGGCACTGCTGGTTCTTGTTCTGGTGAAATTGGTCTTTCCGGCTCTGGCTGAGATTCAAATAAAAGAAAGGCTGGCTTGAGTCTATCTATGGAAATAAAGGAAATCTTGTCATTAATTTTCAACTTAAAAACCTTGTCAGTTCTTGACAAAACTTCATACGGTCCTTTGTAGGGAGATTGCAATCCTCGGCGAACTAAATCTACACGAACGAAAACATGGGTGCAGGTTTGTAGATCTTTGTGGATGAACACTTTTCGTTCGCGTATGAGCTGAAGTTGGTACTGGTTGCAGATCGTTCATTATTTTCTGTAGCTTACCAACATATGTTGACTGGTCCGTCTTCATCTTGCTTTCTGTGAAAAACTCACCAGGCAATTTGATGTTGGTTCCGTACGTCAACTGTGCAGGTGTAGCTGTCAAGTCTTCCCTGTAAGTTGCACGCCAACCCATCAAAACGGTCGGTAACGAGTCGGCCCATCCTTGCTTTGCGTGGCATTTGATAGAAGATTTGAGGTATCTGTGAATTCTTTCAATGGCCCCGTTCGCAGCCGGGTGGTACGGTGTGGTGCGGATTGTCTCAACGCCTAGTAATGCAGCTAATGACTTGAAAAGGCTTGACTCGAACTGTCGTCCTTGATCCGTGGTTATTCGCGATGGGACTCCGAAACGGCAAATCCAATTTTCGTACAGCGTACGGGCCACTGTTTCAGCAGTGATATCCTGGATGGGAAATGCTTCGGGCCATCTTGTGAACCGATCGATGACAGTCAGACAGTAAGAGTATCCTCTTGATGGGGGAAGTCTTCCTACGATATCCACATGGATGTGCTCGAATCTTTCGGAAGGCAGCTGGAACGATCCGAGAGGTGATGTTGTATGCCTGGAAATTTTGTTGCGCTGGCAATCTATGCAGGATCTTGCCCAGGTTGCAACATCCGTTCTCATGGATGGCCAGACGAATCTTTCTCCCAGTAATTTCTGCGTCGCTCGTACTCCTGGATGAGATATCTGGTGAAACTGGTTGAACACAATTTTTCTGAAACTGGCTGGCACGAATGGTCGAAGCACACCTGTAGATGTATCGCAGTAGAGGTTGGAGTTCTGGAACTGCATGGGTTGAAGTTTAAGGCTCGTACTTTCAGGGCTGTTTAGCAAGTCCTGCAACTCTTTGTCTTCCTTCTGGTCTTCCGCCATTTTTTGGTAATCGACTGGAGATGGGGTGTCAATAGTTGAAATTCGACTTAGTGTGTCAGCAACTACGTTGGCTTCTCCTTTGATATGTTGTATGTTGGTTGTAAATTGGCTGATGAAATCCAGATGGCGGAGTTGTCGAGGACTAGCTTTTTCTGATTTTTGTTGAAATGCGAATATTAGAGGTTTGTGATCTGTGAAGACAACAAATTGGCGGGCTTCCAGCATGTGACGAAAATGCTTGATGGCTGCGTAAACTGCAAGCAACTCCCTGTCATAGGCACTATATTTTTTCTCTGCTGTTGTCAGCTTTCTTGAAAAATATGCAAGAGGTTGTTTACCGTTTTCTCCGGTCTGTTCCAAGACTCCTCCGATGGCCGAGTCTGAGGCGTCGACAGCTAGAGAGATAGTAGCAGAAGATGAAGGGTGGGCTAAAAGTGGATGGGTAGCCAGGTCATTCTTGCACTGCTGGAAAGCTTTTTCCGCTTCCTCAGTCCAGACTATTTGTCGCTTATCATTTTTCTTTGCGCCTTTCAAAAACTGGAACAACGGGGCTTGGGTTTCTGCAGCTCTGCTGATGAAACGGCGGTAGAAGTTATTCATGGCTAAAAATCTTCGCATTTCTTGAACAGTTGAGGGTTTGGGGAAATTGACGATTGCTGAAACTTTATCTTCCATTGGTTGGGTTCCTTTGGCTGTAATCCTGTATCCCAGAAAATTGACTTCTGGCTGACCAAAATTACACTTCGAAGGGTTGATGCGAATTCCGTGTTCTTGGAATCTCTGGAAGATCAGACGAAGATGGTGCATGTGCTCTTTTTCATCTTTAGACGACACCAAAACATCATCAATGTAGGCTGTACAGAAGTCAAGGTCTTGTAAAATGGAGTGAATGAATCTTTGGAATGTTTGAGCTGCGTTGCACAATCCAAAACTCATGAACGGGAACTCGAAAAGACCGAAGGGTGTGATGACAACGGTTTTTGGTATATCCTCTTCTCTCACAGGAATTTGATGGTAGGCACGGAAAAGGTCGATCGTTGAAAAGATGGTTTTTCCTTCAAGCTGGTGTGCTATGTCATGGATGTGAGGGATGGGATACCTGTCCGGCTTGGTGATGTTGTTCAGACGTCTGTAGTCTCCGCACGGTCTCCAGTCTCCGTCTTTCTTGGGTACCATGTGTAACGGCGAAGCCCAACTGCTTTTTGATGGTCTGCAGATTCCTTGGTTAATCATATATTGAAATTCTTGCTTGGCGATGGCTAGTTTTTCGGGTGTAAGCCTTCTCGCTCTTGAAAACACTGGTGGTCCAGTAGTCTCAATGTGATGTTCCACTTGATGGTTGATCTTTACAGGATTAGAAACTTTAGTGATTTCTGGAAACTCGGACAGCAGGTCTTTGTACTTGGAATCTTGGGCAAGTAAAGAGATATTTCCGTATGATGAGGCTATCACTGGAGCAGAAACCATTCTTCCGGTGCTTGTGTCGATAAGGCGGTTGTTCTTCATATCGACCAGCAAGCCGAAGTTTTTCAGGAAATCAGCTCCAAGGATTGGGTGGGATACGGCTGCTATCACGAACGGCCAAGGTAGTGATCTTCGGAGGTTGAGGTCCACTGTTAGGAGCTTCTCACCAAAAGTAGGAATGGACGTACCGTTGGCGGCGAACAACTTCATTTTCCCAGGTGGTCGGTTTCTTTCTTGCGAGGTTTGAGGTGGAACAATTGAGATTTCGGCACCTGTGTCTATCAGGAAACGCAATCCAGTTGATTTGTCGACCAGGAATAGTCTTTTGGGTTGGCCGTGGTCGCTTGTGGCCTCAAGCGACGGCCCTGTTAGTTTTCCGGGACAAATTGGCACGGCTTGTCGCAATTTCTTGCCTTGCTTCCAAATTTTTGGTGGTACCAGCATACTCCTGAACTGGGATCGAATCTGCTTCGGGAGCTGGATCTGGTTCTAGAATACCTTCCACGAGAAGGACTTCTAGATGGTCTTCTCCATCGCGACCTGGAATGCTGGAGATCTTGAACCATCCTGGACAGTTCAGCAACTTGCTTCTGAAGGTCTTGGCAATCGTTGCATGGGTTTCTTGCATGGCCGACGAGATGGATGGCAGGGGAATCAGTCACTTCCAGGATCCTGTCGGCCATAGTCGCCATGGCATCCAGCTTCTCGGTGCTTGCGGCCAGGATTTGCTGTACGGCTGTTGGTAGCCGCTGGAGCCACAGGTTCTTGAGGAGGTCTTCAGGTCAGCGGCGCGTTTACCAATAGGCGTTAGAGGCGGCCGCCTGTGGCCCCAAGATTGTGAGGGACCCCAATTTTCAAAATTTCTTAATACTACGTATAATAAAATGTTCCTAATAATCCCAATTCTTTCAAATATTTATGTACTGTTTGTCGATTTGTTGGCCTCCGATTTGTTTGTAAACCCCGAAAAAAAAACTTTTATTGTAATAAAAATTACAAAATCTGTTTTTGACGGGATATTTTAGACAATAGATATAAATTTTGTAAATCGACGTTTCCAAGAGTGGAAACGCTGTTGCATATGTATCTAACAATTCCGATTGCCAATGCAACTGTTCGACGAGGTGATAAACGAATTTGCAAAAAAAAATGCAGAAAGAATAAGTTGTAAATGAAAAATAAGTATGTAAATGTTAGGGCATTAAAAGTATAAGTGAAATTCTGTCTCTTGTAATATTTAGCAGACCATTTCTTTTTTTCAGCCCCGATTGCGTCACTAGCATTTCATGCTCCAAAAAGGGGGAGAATCCCAATTACAAACCCATCCTTCATCATGCTTTATTATTTTTACAAGTATTAAGATTTTTTAAATTCTAATTTCTGTTTGGTTGGGGGGGGGGCAAATTCTGAAGCAGCCTATGGCCCCAACATCCATAAACGCGTCACTGCTTCAGGTACTGTAGGGGAGAGGTCACGCATCTTCCGCAGAAGCTGGCTTGGCTTTCCATCTCCTAATTGCAGTTCTTGTAGAAGCATCTTGATCCGGTGAGTCTCGGAGTCAGCATACTGCTCAACCAATCGTTTTTTCAGGGTTTCATACTTTTTGGTGTCTGGTGGATTGATGATGATGTCACTCACTTGGGCGATGACGTCAGTCTCGATCGCGGAAACCACGTGATGGTACTTGGTCTCATCTTGAGTGATCCCGGCGATGATGAAATGGCTTTCTATCTGGGCGAAGTACAGCGTGGGATTCTGCTTCCAGAAGGGTGGAGCCTTGAAAGCTACGCGGGACACTGCAGGTTGAATGTTAGTAGGCGCAGCACCTTCAACACCAGGGAGAGATTTTGATGAGTCATCTTCGGTTTTACCGTTCACCTGCTCGTTATCACTGGACATGTCGGTGGGAAGGACAGAGACGGTTCAGATGTGTAGAAGGTCAGGTTAGTTCGTTGAGTGCGGAGTCACCACTTGTGACGGGCAGGTGAAAGGTGTTTATTATTTTAGAATGAACTGGAGCATAATTAAAATAACTTAGTTTAATTAAACATATTTACAGTATTTACAAAGACACGTCAAGGACTAATTATTGCAGGAACAGAGCAACGAGGTTGAGAGCAGCGTCTCAGCATCTGAATTCAGAGGACTTTGCAGGGGCTTTATATAAGCCGAAACATTTGCATAAATTGTAAGAATGCATTGAAATGATACAAGTCGATGGTGGTTCATGCGACCTTGCACAAGCTCTTCTTTGAAACGCAGCGCAATGGTGGTGCAGTGACGATTGTCTTAGTGCAGCCACAAGGCTAAAGGGGCTGTGAGGCGCTCTGTGGTCAGTGTCTCGATCCCCGGATCGAAAGGTCTCGCAATCGAGTCCTGGTCGCTGAAAACTTACTGAGTATATGCGGAGTACGCGCTCGTTAAATCAGTTGAGTCCAAAAGTCCTGTGGGCGGTCATTGCGCAGTTTCCCACGGGTACAGGTTCCTGGAGACTATTTCCCTCCCCTTCAGGGACATGTCCAAATTGTGAAGGTGGCGCGTGATAGATGACAGCATCTGTCACGTATGTGTGTGCATGTGAGTGTGAGTGTGTTGTGACTGTTTTACTTGACGAAGGTTTACACTGCGGATCATAATTATAAGGACATCAGGTTTTTCTAGCTTCAGCAACACTGAAACCTATTTACTACAACAATTTATATTTGTTTATTTTTATATCATGTATAAACACTATTTATAAGCTTTAAACTCTATAATCTTAAATACAGGTAGAAAAACAGAAGTAATGGAGAATAAATGGAGGTTCAGAAATATAAGGACAGTGCAATTTATTGTCAATATTTATACAATTAATACTTTGTTGGTGCTCCTTTTTTACTTAAACAATCAGACATTCTACTTGGCATACTTTCAGCAAGTTTCTTCAAAACTCCTGCATCGATACTGTCCCATACTGCATAAATTTTGTCTTCTAGCTCCTCAAATGAATTGTACTGCTGACCTTGCGCGTAAACATGCCTCACCATGTAAGACCAAACATTTTCCATAATGTTCAGGTCTGGGGAATTACTAGGCCATGTCAAAAGATTGATCTTTCGTTCATCAAACCACTCTTTTGCCGCTTTAGAGGTGTGGCAAGAAGCTCCGTCTTGTTGAAAAGTGAAATTTTCACCCCCTAAAGGGGAACAATAAGCAAGAAGTTGTACTTCTAAGATTTGTAAATACAACTCTGTGTTCATATTGGTAGGCACAAGTACCAAATCCGTTTTTCCGTTGGCGGAAACTACCCCCCAAAACATAAGCGGTCCACCTTTAAAACGCCTGCTCCATCTGACTGTTTTTTCCTTTCTCAAATCATGCCAGTAACTATTCCAACCATCGGGGCCCTCAAGATTAAAACGCTTTTCATCAGAAAATATAAAAATTTTCCAGTTCACACCGTCAGCAATCCACTTATGCACAGCTTGTATTCGCTTCTTTTTATGTTCAACCTTCAACGCCAGTTTTCTATTCATTTTAACGTACTTTGTAAAATCGCAGTTCTTCAAAACTCTCACAATTGTTGACTTTGAAATGTCTTTTTCAAAAGTACGCTCAATTTCAGAAGCAGACATCTTTTGAATGACAGCACGGCGTACGATGATTCTTCGATCTCGCTCATTCAGTTTTGGTTTTGGACCAGATCTTTTTAATACCGAACCATTTAATCCACGACTGATAACATTTTCAACAGCAGTTTTAGACCTTTTAATTTTAGTGGCAATCCGCCGCAAAGACATACCTTTTCCGCGAAGAAACCACACTTTTCTCACTTCCGCAGTAGTAAGTTCTTTCCCACGCGGCATTTTGACTGATGCTTGTTTCTGAAGTTTTCAAACTTTATATATAGATTCAGATAAGGTCCACAGTTAAAAATAACCGTATTTGTCTGATATATTTTGATAAAATTTTAATTAAAGCAGCAAAATCTTTGATGTCCTTATAATTATGAACTTCTGAAATTTTATGAAAATTGTGATTTTACCCCTTTTAAACTTAATTTTTGATATTTGTAATTTGATAAAGGATAAAATTTTGCTTTCATGACAGATTCAACAAGTATGTATTGCTTTTTATTGTATACAGTAAAGATTTAATTCAGTATCCCAAAATAATCGACTGTCCTTATACTTATGATCCGCACTGTATAAGTGGCTCTCTGAGCAAGCACACAAGCCTGAAAATATATGTGTACCAACAAGGCTAAAGCATTCCAAAATACTTTAATGCACTTAGCTCACTTTCCCACGAAATCTTTCTTTCATCCCCTGCTGCTTGAATACTTGTATATCATAGTCTAAAAGTTGGTGTTACCTCAGTTAGCTGAAAATTGAACTTTTTATAAGGAAAATGCTGAACTTTTTATCAGGAAAATGAGGTCAAAAAACATTGGTTCTAGACACTTTAAATTATAGCCTAAACTTGGTCGTATATGAACTTACTTCAGGATATGGGGAACTTATGCGGAGTTTTTCTCATGTTTTTCACAACAGGAGTTGAATGAGGGCGTTAAGGTTTGTCACAATGATTTATTGTTTTCATATGATAGAAAGTATTTATTTCTGTGGTTTATGAAGAGTTGTTTCTTTCAAATCTTTCAAAAATATAAATAAATTGTATCGTGCATCTTTTTTTATTGAACAATTCCACAAAGGTTTGAAACTGAAGGGGGAATTTTCGTAATCTTTGACTCTGCATGAAGTCTCGAAAGTAATGATATAAAAAAGAATTGCACAAAAATTTGACTTTCCCGAACTTCTTAGAACTTATAGATCAGAAATGTTTTTCAACTGGGAAATTGTCATAATGATAAACCTGCCATACTAAAGCCAAATGCAGTGGAATATCTAGGATTTACTTATTATTATGGCCTATAACACAAAAGTAGTTTTAAAAGTGAAGAATAATTTAGAAGGTTGCTATCATATTTTTATTAGTTTATGAAGAAGCTACAAAATATCACAATTAATTAAAATTATTAAGAAAAAAACTATTGCTCAGTAATGGCAATGTTTAAGCCGATGTAACACTCTTGTTTTCATTTTATTAGTTCTGCAATTTCATTGGTTGTTTCGATTTTATTCACAAAATGAACGTACTTTTCGTCAGCTTCCGATTTCTTCACAACATGCATCTAGGATCAGAATGCGGAAATAGTTGAAAAGAAACTTCTCTTTCCATGCAAGCTTTCTTTAACAAATGATTTGAACAAACAACTGCACGGCAAGAAGTTGACATTTAAAAAAAATATATAACTTAAATATTCTTAGAAAACTCACTTTTGAATATCAAAACAAAAGTAATTCTAGAAAAATGAAAACAAGACCGTGGAGCTGTTGCCACCCACGACGTGAAACAACCACATTAACAGTTGCTCACTATTATTGTCACAAAGTAGTGTTATTAAAATCTTGACTTCGAATTTGGGAAAAAGTTTTTTTTTACAATAACAGTACAGCAATCCCTCGTTATATCGCGCTTCCCGGGAGACAAGCAAAATACCGCAATATAACCGAATGCGCGATATAACGAGCGACTTGATAAATATTGTACTTTTAGTGTATTTATGCTCAAAACGAAGTTTTCAAACTAAAGCACAGCATGTATTTGAAATATAAAACTTAAATAATATTAAATGATATAATTACTCTAAAAAAGGAACAACAATTTCGAACTTATTATTAATAACTGTAAACATTACACATTATTACACAGGTAATACATACTTATAATATTTCACTCATTTTCTAGTAAAAAATCCATCTAAAGTTAGCTGCCTTGATTTTGATTGCAAAACCTGTTTTCCGGCAAATATCAACGAACGAAGTTTATTAACTGCATCTCAACAATATTAGAATCAATTTCAAGGAAAGTACATATTGAAAAAAGAGGTAAAAATTGGGAGACGAGATACAAGGCGCGATATATCCGAATGCGCGATGTAACGAGGCGCGATATAGCGAGAGGATACTGTATAATTAAATATTTAAATAAATTTTCAATGTTACCTTCATTCAAATATGACTTTTCTTTTATTTCGCAAACATTTAAAAACAAAACAACAAAAAACACTTACCATAATATTCCGCAAACATTGACAGAATAAAAATGACCACAGCAGCCAATAAAAAAATAGGTAACAACCTGAAAAAAAATAATCCAACCAGGCGAGAAAATAAAACAATAATTCATTGCGGCGTTTAGCCAGTCTAATTGACTGCTTAACAAACGACAATTTGGTCGGGCAACATTCTCCGTTCAGGGGGATTAGAACTTAGCGTATGCTAATTACTTGAAGGACGTTCGAAGGCGCAAACGATAATTGAATTTTCGACTGCGCGGGAAAAACGAAACAGAAAAAATAAATGGAACCCCGATGTCATTTGTTAAAATAAACGGAAGGAAAGGGAGATTGCTTCTGAAGAAGATTGCATCCAGTTTTTTAAAGAAAAATTCTTTTACTTTAATTTTCTGTCAAGGTTTATGGACACAAACGAAGAGCTTAGTGGAAGAACGTGCTAAGTGACAAAAAGTTGAGAACGAGAAAATGAGCTTTAAAGTTTTTTATTTGCACTCAGATCTGTTGAAAACGTAACTTGTAAATCCCCAAAAATATACTAAACTTAAACTTTATGAAAACAGATAAACTTGTTATCGTAAAAGAAGTTATTATTATGTTCATTGACACAAAATCTCCGTTTTTTGAAAAATGTCACTTAGCACGTTCTTCCACTAAGCTCTTCAAACGCGGTTCTTTTCCTTAATTATGAATCGTTAGACTAAGTGAAAAAGTTTCTTTCATTGAAGGGGAGTGAATTCAAATAGAACTTTCTATACCGCTTTAATTTAGTTAGGAATTCTAATAACAGTTTGCTCACCTATGTTGCAAATTATGTTTGAAGGTGAAACGAATTCATTTTGAGATAGTTAATAAAAAATAAGTTAGTTTCATGCTAGTAATTACTTCTATTTTGATTGAAAAAACAAGAAATTTGGTATCGTTAATTTTTTTATGATTTTTAATAATATAGAAATAAGTAGTTTTCGAAATCTATTTTGACTGAATATGATGTAGAACTAACTAATACATTTTTAAAATTATTTTCCACCAGTTATCAGCTTATATTTTAATCATGTAAATTTTTATTTTCGTAACTAAAATTTTGTATACGTTTATGAGATTGTAATTTTTTTCTGATAATTTCTTTCGTTTAAATACATAACGTCATAATATATAATATATTTGTACATTGAAATATCTGTTCTTTTCCTTGTCCTTCTAAATCATTTTTAAACTCATACAAATTCGCCAAACGATATTTCTCCAAAAAACGTAACGGGAACCCCAGATGTCCAGTCGGACCCGTTCCCATGCGGTCGATAGGATAACGGGGACCGGATACTCGTGCATTTTCGGTTAATGAAATATTCCATCAAGCTGTCACGGGTTCGGTCCGACCGAATTCCAATCACTCTTACTCTGACTGGAAATAAATTGTTTGGAATTCATCACTTTTTATGAATGGCACAATATAAAAAGACGACGTCTGATGTCAGAATTGAAGAATAAATTAATAACAATAGATTTATAAAAGCATTTGATTCGTCAAGTATGCTCCTTCGCAAAAGATTCATTTCATTTTTTTTTATTTTATTGTTGTAGGTATGAATGATAACCTAATGAAGGATACATATTGATAGCTAAGTAAAGTATGAAACACTTGTTTGTTCCTGACTAACTTAGTCAATAGGAATAGAAGTTGAAAACATTTGGGGAAGGATTAATGATTCCTATTTATATATACCAGAAGTTGGCGGAGTACTTTTTTGTTGTATTCTTGTAGGTATACGTTTTATTCCATTGTTTTAGGTATACGCTATCTTCTATTATTGTATGCATACTTTTTTTACCATTGTAGTAGGTATACGTTTTATTATATTGCTTTAGGCATACGTTTTATTTTACTGTTGAAGGGGTATACGTTTATTATATTGTTGTAGGTATACGTTTTATTTTGCTGTTGAGGGTATACGTACGTTTATTCTATTGTTGTAAGTATACGTTTTATTCCCATTTTGTAGATATCCATTTTATTTTATTGTTGTTGATATATACTTTCTTCTATTGTTATAGGAATTGCCATATTGTCCATAGTCATATTGTTTGGTAAGTAAAATATGAAACACACGTTTGATTCTGGTTAAGGATGCTGGTCTGACTCGGTAAGCTGGTCACAGGTCAACAAAGTCGTTTATTTTTAAGATATAAATCAGTACTAAGCTTGTTTGGGATGTTAACTAGCCACTCGTCGTGAACAATCACATGAACAACAATTCATGTCTAAGGCCACAGAAGAGGAGACAAACCCCACCTGATAGATCTCATGGGTCTGGATAGATTATGGTATTTTCTAACGACATATTTATGTTTTTAAATGACCATACATACTGCATTTATTTGTTCCAGTTAAGTAGATAAAGATAATTTACTGGTTTTTGAGCAAAAAATTTCTAGAAAAATTTTTGGAGCGATAAAGGAAAACGGAGTTCGGAGGAAAATGTATAATCATGAACTACAATTTAAATACAGGGAGCCAAATATAGTAAAAGTCATTAAAGTATCGCAACTGAGATGGCCCGGATATTTATATAGATATTCTGATGAAAATCCGACTAAAAAATAACATTTCAAAACCCAGTAGGAAACAGAAAAGGAGGTAGGCCCCGGACAAGGTGGATGAACAATGTAGAAAAAACTTGAAAAATTTAAATGTGAACAACTGAAAGCCTTGGCCGGAAATCAGCTGTAGCGCTAAAGAAGAAGAGTTTAGTAGTTTAGTTAGCCATTCAATTATCTAGCTATAAAAATTATGCATATAGTATACGTTTAATTTTTTTCTTAATATTTTCAAACAAAAGCACAAAAAAAGCAGACACAAAATAAATATGATTTCTGAAACTTTAATGATGATTTCATAGTCATAGTCGGAAAGTTAAACACTGAAACAAATCTAATCAGGCTACTACCTATATGTAATAAGAAACTACATTATATAAACATAATCGAGTTAAAAAGTTGATGAAATAAAAAAACAGGTTTTGCGTATTTTTATCATTGAATCAAATCTATAAAATCCAATCCCCAAATTTTTTGTCAGACAACAGTTGCGTAATGTTTGTAATATATAAATTGCGAACAGCATCTACAAGTACAGGCATTGAATAACAAGAAATATTTCAATTTGATGAAACAATTTGAAATCGACAATACGCCGGGTCTAGTCCTTCCCCTTCATAGCACCCAGTTATTGGCATTCCTATTGATTCCAAAAAGCTGAAACGCGATCCAAAACATTTTACTTCTAGAAAAATCTGAAAGTTCCTCCTCCTCTCTCTCTCTCTCACTCTCCTTTTTGCAAACTGGAATTTTATTTTGTATCTTCCAGTCTCACAAATACGAAAAGAACCAATTAGATATGCGAGAATAATGAAAAAAGCTACAGAACGAATCCATTTGGCGATCATCAAATTTCTCGATGTTCAATAAGCGGCGCAGTTGCATTTGAAAATAAATAAAAGGAATTTTTCTATTCCACGTGTATACATGTATATATTCGTTTATAAGAATAATAAAATAACCCAAAAGGAGATATACACCATTTTATCTTTTAGGTAGGGGGATTTCTTTGTTGATTCTTGGATCGCAATGTACTCGGTAAGATGGCGCATCGTTCAAAAGTCTGTTTTTCAGAACAATTCTATTCATATTATTCACTTCTATATTTCAGGATATTTCTATTACATTTCATTACAGGAAATTAGGGGGTTGTAAAACTACACGACTTTCAATTACAGCACTAGAAATGCACAGATATAAACCCAATTATATGCCTTAAAAATAATTTAAATAACTGTAAAATCTTGTGACAGCTAAAGCGTACGCATGTGATATTTAAAAAAAATCGTATTTGGACAACCGACATTTACTAGAATCTCTCTCTCTCTCTCTATCTATATATATATATATATATATATATATATATATATATATATATATATATATATATATATATATATATATATATATATATATATATATATATATATCATGGGGCTTCAACATCGGCGGTCAATCCTTTGCAGACTCGGCATATTCCCCGGAACTGAGAGTCATTTTTTGTGGCTCCATCTAGGCGACTCTCGCTACCAATTTTGACGCTCAGATAACAATGAATCTGAGCTCTCTGTAGATGCTAAAATATGACGATATTTAATTTTGCACAGAGAACACAATCCAAATGGGCCTTCCAGTGATCGTTTACATGCCACATAAACATATGACATGCGTGCACAAATTTTCCCATCCGGCGACTCAGCCGGGGCTCGAACCCACGATCTTGGAACCCACGAACGAGGCGGACGCGTTTAACCTCTCAGCCACTGAGTCGCTATTTACTAGGAACTCGTGTACTAAATTTTAACTCCGTCATTTAGTTCGGTTTCAGACAAACTGGCAAGTGGACAACGTTCGAAAACCACTTTTTCACAATCACCACCCTTCAAAACGCTAAGAAACACACAAAATCTCCCATTCGAAAATTCGACCCCCACCGCCATATTTTCAATACCTTTTATTTCATATTAGGCAACTGAGAAAGTAATGCAGGATCTGACAGCTGTATCGCAACTGTTAAATCAATTCTCATTTAACATTTGCTTCAATTGCTGGATCTATGAATTTAAAATATGTCAGCATTTTTAATTCGTAAATTCTACGCCATTTTCTAGCGCAGTGAGATAGAAAACTCTTTCGGTTTAAAATGGTGTAACCGTCCCAGTTAGGTTACTAAGTTCTGCTCCTCAACTTCTCATGTATACACTAGTATGAAAAGAAGTAGATTGCAAGGTTACAGTCTCAGTTTAGGGTCTTCTATTAAAAGAAGTTTGAAGGAATGATAATGGATTTGTAGAAAAGTTTTTATTCGCTCGATCACTTATCTAGCTTTATAAAGATGCAACGTTTTTGTTGTTTGTTTATTTTTCGTCAAAAATCAGTTCAAAATTAATGGGTTGTTTTGTTAGGGGCTTAACTCAACAATCACTTATTTTCTTATATTGAGATATAACTTCTTAAAGACATTGGGTTGAATAGAGTGACTTTTTTGTGTAAACAATTCAATTTACTAGAGTTCAATTTGACTGGATTAAACGTGGGCTTTAAAATTAAATGTGCAGCTTCATAAAGGTATAGTAGTGAGTTAGAAATATATAATACTTTTCTCTATTTCTCGAGGCATTCATTATATTTTTTAATCCGTTTTCATTAAAATTCCCAGTTGTTTGTTGAAAGTTTTTAACCTTACGAAGAAAAATATTGGAAGGAAATAATTTATCCTTTATAAGTATATAAAGCAAAGTATTACTTTTTTACCGAATAGCTCATAAACACCCTATTATATTTTTTAAAAAAAACGCGCAAAGTCGGTTTACATTTCGAGTAAATTATAAAACTGATATTATATTTTTTTATTTGTTATATTTTCTTTTAATTTAAAATGTTATTTTTGAAAGTTTCTAACACTAAAATACAACCATTAAAATTTTGGTAACAACCATTTTTGTCAACAACTCTTAAAATTTTATTTAAACTCTTGGATTTCCATTATTTAAAACAAGTGCTTACTTGTTTGTAATTATTAAGGCAAAATGAAATAAGTTTTAAAAATCGTTCTTTGTTTCTTTGGTTTGTTTTAAAAGTCGCATAGAGACGACAGCTGTTGAAGTGATTGTTTGTAATAAAAGTTTTTTTTTTAAAAAAACACACATTTAGTTTTATGATATTTTAAAAAATAAATTATCAAATATAGTCAAAAACTCACTTTTTAACGCGTGTAGATAATGAATAAGTTGGATTAAAAACTAACTTCGTTAGGTTGAAAAGTTAATTTTGATATTTAACAGGCTAAAACTAATCTTGAGTAAAATAAACATAAACATATTTAAATTGTGGATTTGGAAACGTACCGGAATATATTTGAAGTTTTTTTTTTTGCCTAAACTATTTGTGACCGTAGAATATTTAAAAGAAAAATTTTGAGGTAAATATGTAGAGCAAAACAAGAAAATCAGGTGTGGATCAGAAGAACGAACATCGAACTGAACCAACTAGTAAAAAAAGGATATTGTAATATTTATTAAATCGCAAAGACTCCAATGACTTAAAAATATAAAGCGTAGAGACGAAAATATTTGTAAAGAGCAAGTTATTTAATACCAGTAGAAGAGAGAGACCAAAAGAGACTTGAATTAACAACATTGAAAAGGACTTCCGAAAGAAGATTAAAGCCTGGAAACGATTCTCAAGTAAATTAGCCACCCGAAAATAAGCTTTTTGCTTAATCTTACTAAATAATCAAAATATGAAACAACTGACGACCAAAGTCCTGAACAACTTATGAAAGACAAACTAATTTTACTCGGAAAACGAATTTATAAAACTTAAAAGATCACGATTTTTGAAAATGAGTTAATGATATTCACAAAAAAGTGTTAATGTTATTCACAAATGTGTCGTTAATGCGTTAATTGAGCAAGCCCAACGAAATAAATAATGCTTCGGTGACGGATCAAAATGTTTGGCGAGAAATCCTCAGTTAACTAAATTATTTCCCTTAAGGTCCTATCTGTGGGATCTTTATAATGACATCTTACTCGGTTTGTAATTATAATAAAAGTCGTGTGCTGTGGCTATTATCATAAATATTCGTGACATGCTATTGTGAAGACTTGTTTCTGGTTAAAGGATGTGACATATCAGGGAAATGTAGCATATTGCTCGCAAAAGCTGTTGTCCTTTATTACACGGCATTACGAAAAGAAAATAGAGGGGCCGGTATCGACATACAGACGGATCTTCCTTGTGCCAATACCTACTTTCAAATTCTTTCGAATTAAAAAAGAAAAGTAAACTTTCAAAAAATCATATATTTTCGATCGGGAAATTAAATAATTATTTCATTTGTTTAATCAGTAGTTAAGGCAATTTTAAATAAATGAAAAAATATGATTGGATATTGAAAAATATTGATGCTATTCAAAGGAATAATTTTTTTATATATACCATTTTCAAAGTTTTAAACTAAGATAAGTTACATATTATTTGAAATATATTGAAGTAATCTTAAGCGAATGACAAATCTTAGCGAAATTCAAACCTTATTTTATACTCTGGTATATCGTTTCATAGTCTGTTCCGCAATATTCAAATATTTTTTAGCCTTGAACAGCACCTGGAAAGTGTATCGATTTCAGTTTTCATTTCTGAATAGTGCTTTTTTTTTAATTCTTTGTAATTTCAAGAATATAAAAACAATAAAGTAAAAAAAGAAAGCACCCGAAGTTATTCTACAAGAACCCGAACTAAAGATATCCCTCTCAAAACAGCGCCCGGAGATTCGTTTCAAAACACACAAGATCTTCGTAATTCGAATTCCTCATGCATTTCTCCCGCGTCGTGTACATGCGTTGAAAATGCGTTTACGCATCTCTCGAACGTAAGTAATGGCAAACGTAGGCGCACGCGAAAAGGGAATTTATGAAAAAAAATCCCCAAAGAGAGGGGAAAAGATGTATACATTCCTCCCTTATTGTATCGCTGGGTTTTGATTCAAACGAGATTCAAACAACGAACGTGTATGCGATTTTTTTTTCATGTTGTTTTAGGAGGGTATAGGTAGGCGTAAAATATTGCGCAGTAAAATTTTGGGATGGTTTTCAGGAGCGTATAATCATTTTTAGTAGTCAGTTTCTATATTTTTAAGATAAGGGAAAAAGTATATTTTTTGCAACATTTGTAGGGATATTCTTTCGATTTAAGTATCATTTGGTTTATTTTGTGGCTGAAATGTTATTTGTAGCGTTTTTTCATGATTGCCAAGAAATATTTTACTTTTTTTGTTATTTTTTTTTGTATTGCCATATAGCGTACTGTAGTGAAACAAAACTCGCTTTAGGTGTTTATCCCTTTATTTAATAAACTCAGGGTATATCTGCAAACTTGCATTTTTGTCAGTAAACTTCCTAAAAAAGGAATATATTCTCTGTTTTTCTACGAACAATAATCAGGACTTTCATATTTTTTTACATAAAAGTCTCTTTGTGAGAATGTATATAATATAATTTTTATAATTGCGTGAAAAAAAAACAGACTTTTACATTATAATTTCAATATCAGACGCGTGTAGAAAGTTAGACTTTTTGAAATAGTGTAAAAAAAAGTACTTTTTTTCACCCAAAAGCAGTGAAAAAAGACTTTTTTTCACTCTTTCATAAGATGCCAACATTTCAAGTTAAAATTTCCATTTCATAATATTAATGTAATCCAAATATTTATCGATCTACTTTAATTTAAAGATATAAATGCGAACGAAATATTTTTGGACCAATGATATTTTTTTCATACAATTATAAAAAATAGTGTATGAAACACGTGCGAAAAGCAAACTTTTTAAAACACGTGTCATTATTTCACTCGCTCGTACTTCGCTCGTGAAATAAAATCCACCACTTTTTAAAAGTGTTACTTTTCACACTTGTTGCATAAATAACTATACGATAACCCCTTTAAATACCCAAACATGAAATACTTAAAGTTAGGGATGTGTAACACTTCACGACTTTCAATTGCCGCCCAATAAATAAATGCTCACATTTTAAGTTAATTATAAACTTTATAAGGTTATTTCAATATTTTTGAAACCCTGAAAGTTCTATGGCAGCTATCTCTTCCGAATGTGTAATTTCCTGGACAATTTTATTAGGACGCTTGACAGGTACTAAAAACTTGTGTATCAAATTTGAAGTCCGCGGCTGTTTTAGTGCGAGCGGTAAAGTAGTTTCAGACAGACAAACAGACCAATGTTCAACAACAACCTTTTTAGAATCGGCACTTTACAATACCTATACATAATCTGCATTTTGTATTTGTCTCTCCATTGCAATATTTTCATTGTCTAATATTTCAACTTAGTTAAACAGTAGAAAGTAATAATAATGTTTTCAAAAATTATATTAATACACCGATCAAAACGGTTTGGGGACAAAATATCGTGGCCGAAATATCGCGGGCCAAAATATCGCGGCCAAAAAGATCGAGCTAAATATCAAGTTCAAATTTAAAACCTTACCCATTATACCCCCCTCGTGTCGTGACTAAATGGTCATAACAAAAAAATGCATAAAAATGAATGACTTAAAATACATTTTTATAAAAATCCTGGCTCGAATAGGTAAAACCGGACTTCATCACAATTTACTAGATTAGTAAAATACCATTTTACCATCGAACTCCATTATATCTATTATAAAAATCAAGTTCAAATATAAAACCTTAACCCATTAAACCCACCTAGTGACTAAATGGTCATAACAAAAAAAATGCATAAAAATGCACGACCTAAAATACATTTTTATAAAAATCCAGGTACTAATAGGTAAAACCAAACTTCATCACAATGTACTAGATAAGTAATACCATTTTACCATCGAACTCCCTCTCACTGCCAAACACCATAAAATCCACTCCATTTTTACTTTACGGCGATATTTTGGGCCCGCGATATTTCGGCCGCGATATTTTGTCCCATTACCGATCAAAACAATTAGGGGAGGGCATCGTTTAAACCCTTTCACCCCCAATGATTTTCTTATGAATCATCAGCTGGTAATTTTTTCTCACTAAGTTGAGCTCGCACTTATGTATCGTTAGATCGAAGAATCATGTATTTTGGAGAATCTAAAAATGTTTATGTTAATCAAATGAAAATAGGAAAACAATGGTAAAATAATATTCACTCTCAAAAATATTTACGACCTAAATTGACCCTAAATTCCTCATGCTTGCATTCTTAGATGTTTAAAAATTAATTTTAACTTTTTTTAACAAAAAAGTTTTGAAAAAAACTATGGTTATAATTTATTCAAAAATTATGATTCAAATTCGTTTCACTTAAATTTTCGTTAAAAAATTAAGTTTTTTAACCAGTGTTTTTTACCATTTCATTCCGGATGTATAGTGGATCTATTTACCAAATTTTAGATTTTTAGAACAAAAAAAGAAAAGTTGTAACCGCAAGGGTTTATAAGAGTACTCAAAGTGCTCCCCTAATTGTTTTAAGCAGTCTATAAAGGACAATATTTTTGTTAAAGCATATTTTTACATTTCCAAACACAGAAAATATGCCTATCAATAAATACACCCATTCTTCATCGCAAACAAGCTCACATTTAAAAAAAAAACATCTTTCATCATTCCATCTATAAAATACGACAACATTACAAAAAAAATCTCGAAAATTAAGCAACTAAACAAACAAAAAAAGTCACACAAAGACGTTTACAATAAATTTAAAAAGGCACAAAAATATCCCTTTGAACTCCATAAAAAAAACATCTATATTTCTCGCAACAAAAAGAACCGGAATTCAGTAGTCCAAGCAAAAAAAAGGATTTAAACCAACCTTAAAAAAGCCCTTCCTTACTTTATTCGTCCGTCCTCTGCATAAATAATGAGCTTCTGCTGTTCGTAGAATAGGGAAATTTCTTTAAGTAGGCAGACCTGATCGGACTGAGAAGAAATATGAATTCTGTATGATTTCGCATACACGTGTAGGGGCTGAGTTGATAAAATTGTAACTAACACTGCTGAAAAATGACTCGAAATGTGCCTTCTAGAAGGGAAGAGCATAGGCTTTATAGCTCGTTATCCTACTTGCCAAAAGTGACACAGACACAAGAGACACGCATCGAAAAGACGACACAAACACATCGACAAATAACAACATTCATTAACAAACACAAGCATCCATGCCATACCGGGACTCGAACGCGAACCCAGAAGCTCCAAAGGCGAGTTCCTTAACTGTTGTGCTGCCGGGCGGGCAACTAGCACTGGTAATCTTGAGAAAAACAGTTTATATGAATTGTAGTCGTATTATAGTAGCACACTGCGAAAAAAAACGCAGAACTAGCTATATATTTACATAAAAATACCGCAATTTCTTTTAAAAAAAACTAATTATGGTAGATTTTGAGAAAAATAGCTCTTAAACTATGAATAGCAGTTACGGTAGTATAGTGGTTAAAATGTCTGGCTCGTGTGATAGCCACACTCTCCAATCAGATTCGTATACTATTAAAATAGCTGAGTCATGGACAAACTCAGTCCTTTATATCTTCAAAATATAAAATGACGTACCAAGCTTGAATGAAATATTAATTGAGGCGCCATCACGAACCAACCCCACGGAAAATGCCATTTCAAACAAACAAATAATTAGCATGTCAGTATCAACAGATACAGAAACTGATATACTTAAGATAGGCCTGGGCAGGAATGTAACACTAAGAATTGAAGAGCTTAGTGGAAGAACGTGCTAAGTGACATTAAAAAAAAAATTGAGATTCTTGTGTCAATGAACAGATTGTCCCATTCCTTTAAAAGAAACAAGATTCTCCTCTTTTAAAGATTTTAATTTAAGAATGCTTTTTACCTTCTGTAAATGCTGTTTTCAAAGTATCTAAGTTCAAGCGAAAAACTTTAAAGCTCATTTTCTCAGTTTCACCTTTTTGTCACTTGACACGTGTGCAAGTGAAAATAGCTTGCAGTGAAAAAAAATTCGGGGGATGCGCATGATAATATCGATGTTGAAGATCAAGTTTTGACTGCGCTATAAATTTACAATCCCTAAACGGGCTTATACGTCTGTAGTATCCCTGAAGTGGTTGATTACATTTAAGGTATGGTATGGCACATATATATTCCAGCTTGTGTGCTTGTTCAGAGAACCGCTTGTAAGCTTTCGTCAAGGGGGACAGACACAGAAAGAAATTTTACAGACACAAAGAAATTAATAGCACATAGACAAATAACAACATTTATTGACTGTCACAAACATCCTTGCCAGACCGGGATTCGAACCCGGCCCCAGCAGCTCCAAAGGCTAGCGTCCTAACGATTGCGCCACCGGGGCGCCATTACACTCTTAAAACAAAAGAGTGAAATCCACTCCAGTTGGAGAAGTGCATTTTCAACACTGGAAAGGAATGAATATTAACTCAGACTGAGTTAAAATCACTCGTTTGGAGTGATCCTGTCGGAGGTTTAACACACAAAGGATCCACTCCAAAAGGAGAAGTGCATTTTCCAGACCGGGGGAGTGAAAATTAATCAGACTGAGTTAACATCGCTCGTTCGTTTTAAGAGTGTACTTTTAATGATGTTAATAGCCAATAACACCCCTTTCAACCCAATCCCTGGCAATCTCGTGCATGATACGTCTCCTATGGCTTCCGTTTTGCTTCGTTTTTGTGTGCTTCTCAAAATGTCTGGCGCGTGCTTCGGATGCGTACGACCGACCGGTTTGGCTCAATGGAACTCTCTCCAGGACCGCTTGGTGATCCGAGGTTGAAGTTTGAACGGGAAAAGCACTGAGGAAAATTAGTTTGGGAGTCTTCTGGCTGAGGGATGGATTGTGTTCAATGAGCAAAATGGATTTGGAAGAGAGTCTTTTTGGATGTCTATAGTTTTAGGGCTTTTTTTTATAAACAACAAAGGATATCGCAGCACATGACGTTGTTCGATCACATCTTGATAATGCTATGTAGTGTAGCTATAAGAAATATTTCGTTGTAGTAGATGAAATTTTAGTACTAATGAATGAGAGTTTACCTAGCTCAAAATAATTTTTGCAGAGTGCTGAAAACTCCATGCATTATATTTATAGTCAGCGTCACATAGCGGATTAAATAGCAAAAAAGTCACGACTAAAATACTAAACTTAAAAGATTTTGCCCGGGAAAAGACTAGGCAAATGCTTTTAGCAGTATTTAATACATTTTCAGGTCCTATGTTGGTCATGAAAAGTAATTATTTAACTAAACAATAATTTTGTTCGGCTGCATATGTGCTTCGGATGCGTACGACCGCCCAGCTTGGCTCGATGGAACTCTACCCAGGACCGCTTGGTGATCCGAGGTTGAAGTTTGAACGGGAAAAGCACTGAGGAAAATTAGTTTGGGAGTCTTCTGGCTGAGGGATGGATTGTGTTCAATGAGCAAAATGGATTTGGAAGAGAGTCTTTTTGGATGTCCATAGTTTCGGGGCTTTTTTATAAACAACAAAGGCTATTGTAGTACATGACGTTGTTCGGTCACATCTTGATAATGCTATGTAGCTATAAGAAGTACACTCTTAAAACAAACACTCCTAATTTAACTCAGTCTGAGTGGATTTCACTCCTCCAGACTGGAAAATGCACTTCTCCTTTTGGAGTGGATCCTTTGTGTGTTAAACCTCCGACAGGATCACTCCAAACGAGTGATTTTAAATCAGTCTGAGCAAATATGCATGCCTTTTACGGTGTCGAAAATGCACTTCTCCTACTGGAGTGGATTTCACTCTTTTGTTTTAAGAGTGTATTGCACTGTTGTAGAGGAAATTTTAGTATTAATGAGTGAGAGTAGGTCCTAGCTCAGGATAATTTTTGCCGAGTGCTGAAAACTCCATGCATTAGATATATACACTCTAAAAAATGAATGCTCAAAAACGACGAAATTTTCCGTAATTTTGAAGATTCCGTTACTGGCAAATGCTCCGAGTATTCGTTTCCTCAAAGTGAGGAAATTTGAATCGTCATTTTTATGAGGATTTGAATGTCGTCCAATCTAAAGAAATATTTCGTCATTTTTGAGCATGTGAGTACTACAATGAGATTCTATTTCCTCAAAATCAAGATACAGAATCGTCCAATCACGATCGTAAAAGTGAGGATTCGCGTTTACTCAAAAGTCACGAGATAGTTTGACGAAACAATCCTCAAAATTAACGAAATGAGACTTGAGGATTCATGGATCGTCAAAAATGAAAGTGTTATTTTTGAGAGTGTAGTCAGCGCCACAAAGCGGATTAAATTGTCAAAAAAAGTCACGGCTAAAATACTAAACTTGAATATTTTTGCCCCCGAAAAAGACTAGGCAAATGCTTTTGGCAGTATTTAATACATTTTCAGGTCCAAGTATGTTCATGAAATGTAAGTATTTAAGTAAACAATAATTTTGTTCGACTGCATATGCCCTTCGGATGCGTACGACCGACCGGCTTGGCTCGATGGGCCTCTCTCCAGGACTGCTTGGTGATCCGAAGTTTGAACGTTGAAGTTTGAACGGGAAAAGCACTGAGGAAAATTAGTTTGGGAGTCTTCTGGCTGAGGGATGGATTGTGTTCAATGAGCAAAATGGATTTGGAAGAGAGTCTTTTTGGATGTCTATAGTTTCGGGGTTTTTTTTTTATAAACAACAAAGGCTATCGTAGTACATGGCGTTGTTCGATCACATCTTGATAGTGCTATGTAGTACAGCTATAAGAAATATTGCGTTGTAGCAGAAGAAATTTTAGTAAGAATGAGAGTAAGAGGTTACCTAGCTCAAAGATAATTTTTGCCGAGTGCTGAAAACTCTATGCATTATACTTATACCCTGTTAAAAATTTCAGTTCAACGTTGAACCAAATATTGGTGAAAAAATAAGAACTTCTGGCTGATACACCATAAAATGGTTCAACCAAATATCACATTCAGGAAATAGACCTGCTTTCACAAAAAATTGGTTCGACTGCTTACGAAAGTTCGGTTCAACTTCTAGTAACTGCAACCGACAATTTAACTGCTTACACAAATATAGGCGTTATGAGTAGTAATGTTTCTGCTTGCGAATTGGCCAAGTGCCCGTGGCCGTGTGGTAATTTCATCAGCCTACAGATTCAACCATCTCAGGAGAGTGGGGTTTCGAATCCCACCTACTGCCTGTCATCCTTTAAAAGGATCTCATTACTAGAAATAGCAAAAAATAATCATCAATGCACCACGGATGGGCCCGAGTACACTGGGACAGACGTTCTCGTTAAGTCTGTGGGATCCAAAGTCCCGAAGGCGTTAGCTTACGAAATACCGTTTTTTTTTCACCTTTCACTATTGTTATGCATTGGGAGAACCTTTTTATGGTTCAACCTCTCACCATAGTTACGCAATTTGAAAATACTATTTTATGGTTCAACATTCCACCAAATCATGGTTGCAGCAAATTTGAACCATATTTTGGTTCAACCTTGAACTATTATTTTTAACAGTGTAGTCAGTGCCACAAAGCGGATTAAATTGTCAAAAATACTAAACTTGAAATTTTTTGCTCAGGAAAAGACTAGGCAAATGTTTTTGGCTGTATTTAATACATTTTCAGGCCCTGTGTTGGTCAGGAAATATAATTATTTAACTAAACAATAATTTTTTTCAGCTGCATATGTGCTTCGGATACGTACGACCGACCAGCTTGCTCGATGGGCCACTCTCGAGGACCACTCGGTGATCCGAGGTTGAAGTTTGAACGGGAAAAGCACTGAGGAAAGTTAGCTTGGGAGTCTTCTGCACTGTAAAAACAAGGGAGTATTAGTACACTTGTTTTGGGTTTATGAAATGCTATATAAGGTTTAAATATACACGACTTGTGGTGTCAGCACCAACGTAGGTGTTATCATTCAATCAAAATGGTTTTTATTTAAACTTAAGACAAAATTGGTGTTAACATACACTAAGAATCTAGCCTTTCAACGACATTTTGAAAAAGAAACACCAAATTTGGTGTTACAGATCGAGCCAATCTAGCAATTCTTTGGTTGTAACGGGAAAATTAGAGCTGTGTTTTGGTAATTTATTCGTGATGTGCATGGTTTGAGTCTTATTGGTGAATATAAAACTTATTTCAGCGTGCAGTTATTACTTTTAAATGATTGTCTGAGTGTTTGTGCATTCAGTTAGCCCTAAACAACAGCAGAGTTTGATTTTGATGATGGTAAATCTTGTTTGTATTTGCCGAAAATGCAAAGTAAACGGAACAATTATATTTATTCTTTATATAGATAACTGATATACTACTGAATAATTTAACTAAAACTTCAATATTAGCTATTCTGGTTAAAACGAGAAAATTAGGGTTATGTTTATATCTTTGTGCGCTATTATATATGATTAAAGCATTTTGAAATGAAAAATATAATTACAGTATTTTCCCATGAGTTTAATTGCACAATTTTATAGCTATATAGATAGTTCAAGTTACAAAATTAGCTATTTTTAACATTACAAATATGATTTGTAAGAAATCAGTTTACACCAAAAAGTGTTTTTAAAAAATAACAATTTTATCCTTTTGATTCTGAAATTAGTACCAGACCACCCTGTTAGGTCGTTAGGTGTTTAAGTACACCAAATCTATGCAATCAATCCAAATTATCACACCAAAAATGGCGGCAACAGAGTAGCCACCAAATGTGGTGTTTCTAAACACCAATCAATTATCGGTGCTTTATTACACCGATTTACTGGTGGTGTTTCCTTACACCACTTTTGGTGGCTACTTTGTTGCCACCATTTTTGGCGTGAAGGTACACCAAAATTATTTACAGTGTGGCTGAGGGATGGATTGTGTTCAATGAGCAAAATGGATTTGGAAGAGAGTCTTTTTGGATGTCTATAGTTTCGGGGCTTCTTTTTTGTAAACAACAAAGGCTATCGTAGCACATGACGTTGCTCGATCACATCTTGATAATGCTATGTAGTATAGCCATAAGAAATATCGCGTTGTAGTAGAGGAAATTTTAGTATTAATGAGTAATAGTTTACCTAGGTCAAGATAATTTTTGTCGAGTGCTGAAAACTCCATGCATTATACTTATAGTCAGCGCCACAAAGCGGATTAAATTCCCAAAAAAATTCCCAGGACAGCTTGGTTATCCTAGGTTGAGTTTGAAAGGGAAAAGCACTGAGACAAAATAGTTTGGGAGTCTTCTGTCTGAGGGATGGATTGTGTTCAATGAGCGCAAAATGTATTTTGTGGGGACTCTTTTTCGATGTCTATAGTTTCGGAGCTTTTTTATGAACAACAAAGTCTGCATGATATTGTACGATCACATCTTGATGTTAAAAATATAGCTTTTAGAAATATTTTTTTTATTTCTAATGCAGCCAGCAAATACTTATACTTATATTTTTGCAGATACTTATCTTTTTGCTTCAACTTACATCCAAAAATTTTTGTGAAAATTAAGTCACAGAATAATGACATAAACATAAAAAGCATCAAAGATAAAAAAATGATTTAAGAAAAGGCAAAACATAAGCTGCAAAGTAACACATAAAGGAATATTTTTTTAATGGGGAAGGGCAAGCAATTTGTCCCGCACTTCCAATATCTGGAAATCACGCAGACAACAGAAAGAGCCATATATATGAAGCGAGATGGTTCGCATTCATAACTGCACCACTTCAGCAGAGAGTAGGATGTTGAGAAATACCGCCCAAGAAGAACCTTAGCAAATGCTTTTGGGCATAAATTTTTTGCTATATTTACATGCAATGCAAGATGATATTTTGTTACAGGTTTTTAATAGCACCAGTTTCATTCTCATTTTATTAGAAAAACTATTTTGATTATCTGGATGAAGCAACAAAAGGGATTTTTGTGTGTCTATACCGTAACGGAAGCAACAAGTTGGGTCGTTAACTTCATAAACATTACTTTAACTTAAATCTTTTTTATTTTATGTCACTTTAGCCAAATTAGTTTATCGATGTTACAATTGCATCGTAATCGCTATGAGTAAAATTAATATAGGCTAACTAACTTTACACTTCGTTTTGATTCCTTTAATATTATAGTTTTAACCGAAGACTTGTTATCTTACTGAATCATCTTCATGATTACTTTTACTTTTAGGTATGCAGCTTCATGTAAACATCCTAAGTCATGTCAAGATGTAGATAAACACATAGTTGAAAACGGGAAAAAAATTATATCATCATTGAATAACTAAATATAAGAGCTCGCAAAACATTTCTATAAGGCGCTTTTCATCCCTTCCTTTCGAAATCTAACTTTTCAACTCTTCTTTTGCAATTCTCTATACTTTTAATATGAATAACATACCAATGGCTTTACCAGATAATCAATTCCTCCATTACTAAGTTACCGACCCAGGACGATTCAAACGATTATACGACCACGAAATGGCAATATCGAATGCCGTACAATCGATAAAATATGGACACTCCCCCCATTTAAAAGTTCTTTTTCACGGACCCCTCTGAAGGAATATGATACCAGCGTAATTTAGAAGGAACAGTTGGTATCATTTTTCGTTTTTCAATAAACTGTTTGTATTGGAAAGGTTAATCCTTTTTTAGAATATAAATCTCTTAAGAGAAATGAGTAAATTCTTAAGGGGGTAAGGGACACTTTTAACTTTTTTTTTAATATTGCAGATATCAATATAATTTTTTTTCTGTAAATGTATACTAAATATACTTGCACTTTTAGATAGTCAAAGGTTTAAATTATCATTATTTATTTTTTTTAAATAAAATGTGCCAAAAAGTGATGTTTCTTATTTTTGATGTAAGTCAAAAAATTATTTATTGACAAACAAAAATTTAGCATTTTTATAAACAAGAAAATGTATTTAACAAACTGTCTTTACCGTTTTTTGTTATTTGCCATAGTTAATAATTTCACAGGTCCACTTTTTGTTTAAAAATTAATAAATAAAAAAATAAATTATTTACAACTAATCCCTAAAAACAAATTAAAAATATATGTTTGAAAAATATGAGTGGAAAATTTTAACACTCTATGGGCAGTAGATTTTGAGTTATATCAATTTAAAGTCAAAAAATCATCGAAAACACGATCAAGGAGAAAAACAGCTTTGAAGTTTATCCCTTTCCTTACTGAAGCGTTCCAAACCACCCAAACAACTAAAGATTCGATAACGTTAAACCTATCAAATATTACGAGGAAGCAAAAATTATAAACGTGGTTGGCCAACACAGATGTCATGACACAAAAAAATTACATATCTCAAGTTCTACTGCAGATATAAAATTTTTGTTTCAAATTATTCCAAAATATTTGTGTTATTTTTTAAGATAATAATATTTTTTCTGATTTTTTTGAAGATTTTGTGTCCTATACCCCCTTAAGGAAGATATTTCCACACTTGATACTAATGGGTAATCGGTATGTAATCGATTCCGGCTGCCTATTTCTAGCCTCATTTCGGAGCTTTAACATAGCCAATTACGCTTAGTAATTTGGGACCCTGTTCAAGTGACGAAGTCGACACATGAGCGGGCATCCAACTGAACTTCGAGCGGCATGGTACGTTAACACCGCCTTGACTTTCGACTCCACAGATTTAACGAGCACGTATATCGCAGTGAACTCGGGCACAACGGTGAATTTTAGAAGATTTTTCCACCAGCACGAATACGTCTATAGTATGGCTAGGAACAGGGACAGAACCAAGAACCTTCTCGGTGTGAGGTTCGTCGCTTACACCTCTCGGCCACTGGGGGACTTAAGTGATACTTCTTTCACTTAATGTAGTAGACAGTAGTGGGGAATTCTCCTATAGACAAGACCCCACAATTTTGTCTATTTGCTGTGTTATGAAATATGACTGACACTCGCGACAACTGTTACTAAGCATCCGAATACTGTTCACAAACAGATTTAATGTGCATAAGAGATTTCCACACGTGATACTTATTTCACTTAAAGTGTAAAAAGACAGAGAGTAATAGGAAATTCTCCTATAGACAAGACCCCACGATTTGCTATTCTCGTTGGTATGAAATATGACTGACTTTCGCGACACACTGTTACTAAGCATCCGAATACTGTTCACAAACAGATTTAATGTGCATAAGAGATTTCCACACGTGATACTTATTTCACTTAAAGTGTAAAAAGACAGAGAGTAATAGGAAATTCTCCTATAGACAAGACCCCACGATTTGCTATTCTCGTTGGTATGAAATATGACTGACTTTCGCGACACACTGTTACTAAGCATCCGAATACTGTTCACAAACAGATTTAATGTGCATAAGAGATTTCCACACGTGATACTTATTTCACTTAAAGTGTAAAAGAACAGAGAGTAGTGGGAAATTCTCCTACAGACAAGACCCCGCAAGGCTTAGCACTAAAGAGCGTATGGAAGTCCCCCCCTCTGTTTCATAAGAAAAGGGACAAGTACTTTAAAAGTGCTTATGGTACATAGTCACACATGAACAACTTACTCTAGTAGCGCTAAACAGAGAGATTGAACAGCCATTTACAGTACTCTGTACTATAAGCATTTTACAGTAACTTCTAAGTTACATAGGGGCTGGGGAGCCCAGTCGATTAGGCACTCGCCTAGCATGTGAAAGGTCCCAGGTTCGGGTCCGAGCATCGCCAAAAATAGCTGCCGACCAATAAATGGTCCATGCAGCCATAAATGTCCGACGAATAATACCCCGTGTAAGGGAGTGCACGTTAAATGTCTCCCTTAACGGTTGCTTTGGGTGCCTATTCAGGTGTCGACGGCTCTTCACTTGACTGTGGTTCTAAAATACGACGCCCGTCGTCAATAGCCCTGGTGTAGCTCTAGCGTGACGATAATTCAAACCTAACCTAATCTAAATTACATAATACTTATTAGGTATCTTCTTTCACATCAGGCAACCGCGTGGGAAGTTTCAAATCCTTAAAGAACTCAACCGGAATTTGATATCGAGTTTCTTCTTGCAAACTTCTCAGCCAATCACAGGTCGTTCATCACTTGGATCGGAATCCAATAAAATGATCCGCAATAGGAGGAATGGCTTTATGTGCTTTCGATTCCGGAATAATCGAGTGTCCCCGAAACGGTTCTTGCATCAATTGGACGTGGCTAAGTGGTGGGATGGTGGGTGGCGGTGTGAATGACTGAACATTGAGCGGATATTGAGAGTATTAACCTTTAGCTGCTCTAAGTGGGTCCCGCATAAGAAACAATAACGTTGGTCCCGAGTAAACTCTCAAAAATAATACTCTCACTTTTGACGATTCATTAATACTCAAGCCTCATTTCGTTAATTTTGAGGATCGTTTCGTCAAATAATCACGTTACTTTTGAGTAAACGCGAATCCTCACTTTAACGATCTTGGTTTGACGATTCTGATGTATCTTGATTTTGAGGAAACAGAATCTCATTGGTTGTACTCACATGCTCAAAAATGACGAAATATTTCTTTAGATTAGACGATCCAGCCAAAAAATTCTGCAGAATTGCTTCAAAAAAATTTCGATCTTGCAGTAATCTTTAAGAAATCTGCAGTTTTTTTTAATCAAAAGAAAATTGAAGTATATCGAATGGGGATTATGCAGTTTTTCTGTAGCAATTGCGCAGCAAATCTAAAGTCATTTTTAATGCTTCAGAAAAACTGCAGTTATTTTGAAGCAATAGAAATGTGAAGCCTGACTATGGATATATCTGCGGTTTTTTATGCAGCAATTCTACAGCCATTCTGAAGTCATTTAGTCACTTTAAAAAAACTGCAGATATTTTGAAGCAATAGAAATGTGAAGTCTGGCCACGGTTGTATCTACAACTTTTCTGTAGAAATTTTGCAACCATTCTGAAGTCATTTCGGCACTTCTCAACTGCAAAATTTCTTCAGAATTGCTTCACAAAAAAACTTCAAAAAAACTTTAAAAAAAACTTCACAAAAAAACTTCAAAAAAACTTCAAAAATTCTGAAGGGATTTGAAACACTTTGTCTGTAGAATTGCTTCAAGAAAACTGCAGCTATTTTGCAGCAATATAAATGTAAAAATTGACCACAGGTGTATGTGCAGTTTTTTTGCAGCAATTCTACAGCCATTCTAAAGTCATTTCGGCACTTTAAAAAATAGTTATTTTGAAGCAACAGACGAGCGAGAATATTTTCTAACTAAAATATAGTTTGCTCATATATTTACAGAACCAACTTCATAACAAGCTTCCGTGGCACAGTCGTTAGAGCATTAGACAGCTGCCCGATTCCCATCAGATCAAATCCCGCGCTCTTACTTCCCAAAATGGTCAGAAAAACAGCCCACTCGTTCGATTATTTATTTCTTTATAATTTTTATTTTAATTACATTTCGCTAGATGGCGCCACGTTTTCTTAAAATAAGGCCAAAATATTCTGCAAAACTGCTTTACGAAAACTTCACAAAAACTGCAGTTTTCTTGAAGAAATTCTGCAGACTAAGTGTTTCAAATCCCTTCAGAATTTGTGAAGTTTTTTTGAAGTTTTTTTTAAAGTTTTTTTGTGAGGAAAAGAAAACTCGGAGCAATTGCCAGTAAACGAATCGTCAAATTTAAGGAAAATTTCGTCGTATTTGAGCATTCCTTTTTAAGTGTGCATGGTATGAAAAATCAAACCCCCTAATGAAACCTGCAATCCCGGTTCTGTCTGGGAGAAAAATCCCCAAGAGGAAAAAATTGCTGAGTTTGCTCTTCAATCCACGGATTCAATGGCTCATGTAAATGCGTCTAGTGAATCCCACGTACGAAACAATAACGTTGGTGTTCCGAGTAACTTAGTCGATTAAGTTTTCAACATCAATTCCCAAAAGGTTTATGTCATTTCTATCCAACCTGCAAAAACTATAATTTGCCATCAAAAGGGGGGCCCGGATGGCCGAGTGGTTCGGACCATTACGCCATCAGTCTGCGGGTGCGGGTTCGACTTCCCGCTTTCGCAATGGGTGTTCTTTCTCTGTCTATCTTAATTGACGAAAACTTATATGAGAGGGCCTCTGATCAAGCACACAAGCAGGGGTATATGGGCAGTTCTACCATAATTTTTAATTTCAGGTATTAAAAACTTGTAAAATTTATTTTTTCAAAATCACTTTAAATGTTTATCAAAAGGTTTATAAGGGTTCTAGTAAGGTCGCAGTGTTCGGCGAACTTGCCCCCCACCAAAGAAGTCATAAGTCATAAGGGTTCTAGAATTACGAAAAAAAGGTTAGCAAAGCTCATTTTTAAAAAACAAAAAATTATAATAAGGGACGGCAGTTTTTTAAAAACACCGATTCTAAAGAAACCGGTCTAAACCGGCCTTACGAAACTAACTGTTTTTCAATGAAACCGAAATCGCAAAAAACCGGTTAGTCTTAAAACGTTTCGGTTTTCCATCCCTAGATCATTACGACGGTAAGGATCGGAAGGTCAGGAACGGAAAGAAAGGACATTCACGCTGTTTTCCTGTCTTTCTTGTGTTGAAACTAACTCCAGTTTAATAAAAATGGATTTTTTTACTTCTTGTACTCCACTTAAACATATTTATATAAAAAAAATTCAATTATCAAGCAAAAATTAACCTTAAACCTGGGAGAGTGTAAGGAAAGCAATAAAGCCTCGCAGCCAATTTCACTGAGTTTTTTTTTTTTAATTTTTGGCTTATTGGTGAATTTTAGCGAAAATATGTGGCTACTAACTGAAATATCAGTTTTCGGCAATACAGTTTGCATGTTTGAAGAATCACTGTAGCTCAATCCAGTGCCTCTCTTCGCCACTTTAGGAATGAGGTCAGTGAAGGTACCAAAACCCAGGGACAAAGTTAGGAGACGAGAAAAGCGCATTATAAATGTTAAAAGCCAAAATTCAATGGAAGGAAATCGTTAAGCTACAGTATTAGTTCAATTTAAAATCCAAATGAATGTAATTTTTAGCTAAAAAAAGTATTAGATTGAGCCCTAAACTTAAAATTTGACATTCGGGACACACGATGGTAAGGACTTTTCCGCATTGTTTTGTGTTCTACATTTTTTTTGGAGTTTCTTTGCTTTAAAATTACGTTTTGCAATTATAAAAGGACCAGTCTTTTAGTATAATAAGAAAAAATGGTAAAGAAATATTAGTTTTTTTAAAAGTTATGCCCAAGGGACATAAAATTAAAAATTATGGCAGAATTGCCCATATATGTACCTACACCTACCATTAAAGTGTAACATCAGAAGCCCAAATTTGCGGGTTTGAGCCCCGGCTGTTTCGTCAGATTTTTCTTGATGAGAAAATCAAGGGCGCGCATGTTATATAATATGACCATGTGGCATGAATAATATTCCTTGAATAGCCATTTGGCGTGGGTTCTCTCGCCAAAAGTAAGTCTCGCCATAGTTTAACATCCACAGTTTCATGATTACTCTGCTCAGATTTAGTGTAATCAGACCAACAAAATTGGTAGCGGGGTCATTCCTGAGAAAACGTACAAGAACATGTCAACGCAAGATATCTTTCATATGAAGAAAAGTTATGCTTCCGCTTTAATGAATTAAAATAAGGAATATTTTATCTACATACTAGCGCTGAAACAATTAAAAAATTTAATTATTTTGTGTACAAATTTGTGTCCACAGACTATGGCAAATCATGTCCTTGAGCAGTCTCACCGTCATGTCGGGGAACTATTTTTGTTAGTTTATACTAATTAAATGCCAATTTTTCACAACTAAAGTTGATTTTTAGTTCAACTGACACTACTAGTACATACAAAACATATAATATAATCATTAAAATGAATATAAATATATAACTTCCGTGAAAATAAAATGTCCCACAGATTTTCGTCATGTCCGTGTACTACATATTCTTTAGCTTGCATAACTATCTAGAAATGATAGTAGTACTCTGTTTCAGTCTTATTAGTATTCAATAATACACTTTAAACGTTGTATCACGTCGATAGTTTGAATACTAAAATAGATAAAAAGTAATTCGAAGCTAAAAGTTAAAAATAGGCCATTGACAAGATCATAGCGTCATTTAAGAGGTTAAGATATGAGAGGGTAAGCTAAGGATTTTTACCTATAATTTTGTATTCAAAGAAAGAAATAAGGTATATATTGCCAGTTTGAAAGTTTCGTTCTCTAAAGCCAAAACCTTTTGCGCCTGGAAGCACTTATTTACGATTTCGTCATGTCCGTGTACCATCATGTCCGTGTATTCGGTCCATGTATTACTATATGAATAATTAATATTAATTGTATGATCTGGACTGATGTTATTTTTCTAATGCAGTACGTTAGGGTAACTTAAATCCAAAGTTTCAAAAACTTTCATCAATTTTTTTTTCGAGATTTTTTCTCCTCAAATTGCGCGTTTTCTCAGGAATGACCCAGCGATGGTCGACAGCGATGGTGCCACAAAATGGCTCTCAGTTCTTGGAACTATGTCGAGTCTGCAACGTAGCCGCTAATACGCATTTCGTTGAAAATAAAACATCCTAGCGTGATGGTAAAAGTGCTGCTATTACTCTGTGCTGTGAATTTACATCTGATGTTTAAAAAACGTGTAGTACCAGCAAAAATGTTTGCTTTACTAGCAGTGATTGGATGCATCCATATCCTCTGTTTAACGGTATTAGAGTATGACAAATGACAGTGATTGCGCCCTCTAGAAGGGAAGGGCGTAGGCTATATAGCCCATTACCCCGCTTGCCAGAAGAGACAGTCACAAGAGACACACAAAGGAGGACGCCACAAACACATAGACAAATAACAGCATTTATTGACAACCACAAACATCCATGCCTTTACCGGGATTCGAACCCGAGCCCAGTAGCTCCAAAGCCTAGTACACTAACCATTGCGCCAGTGGACCGGCACTAGCAAAGGAAAATAAATATGTGCAATACATTGCACAGGATTAAACGTATAATAAAACATTTGCTTATAGAAATGAATTTTCATACTTCTTTGCATAATACTAATTAAGTTTTGTGGTATCATAAAATTCAGGAAGATATCATAGACTGTAGAGGAGCTGTTTTTAGTCACAACGCCTTTTATCCAAAAATAAAAACATTTTATTTACATCATTAGATTCTGGCAACATGTTCTGATTTATCCTTCAAACAGTTAATACCTCGCTAAAATGCTTCTAATAAATATCAAAGTATAAATTTATAATTAGCATACGATTTCCAGCAGAGAAAAAGTTAAATATTCTTGCTTTTAAATTTTATGATTATCCTTACCTATTGCATTTATTACTCTTATTTAAATCTTAAAAATCTCACACACTTTATTATTTCTTACTTTAATATAAAAAGGACCAATTCTCAATCACATAACTCAGGACAGATTCTTTCTTCTTCTTCATCTAAGATACAGATTCTTGAAAAACAAATTTACATACGAAAAACAAACATTAAAATTCAATAAAAATACCCTGTATTATTTTCCTTTTTGAATAAATTTTTAATTCATAAGATAAACAGTAAAAACACAAAGTAATAAAACGATCTGAATAATAATAGCTTGTTTTTCAATTATAATTTTTGAAACTCAATTTGATATAAAAATAAAGAGAAATACATTTTTAATATAAAATGCCTGCTGATCAGATTTGAACTAAATTCCGTTTTTGATACTGTGCATAATGTCACAGAAATTTTATTATCATCTATATTAAAGAGATTAAATGAATAATTGAATTTGAGATACATATGAGAAACTAACAACAGGTATATATTCGTTTATCAATTCCAATTAAATGTTTCAAGACATTTTCAAATCGCATTATGCTTTAATGCCAGAATAAAAACACCTTTTTTAATGGTATTTCTCTATTTTAGTGTTAAAAACGTAAACAAATAATGAGGAGGTTCGGTATATATTTTGAAAGATTAAATCTAGTTTTTACTAATTCCCTGTAGGTATTAACCCTATGAGAGCTAAACCTGGCTTTTTTTCATATTTTATTGCACCAGTTCTTCAAGCACTAAAACATAACTTAAAAAAATTTGTTTAAAAAAATGATTGATGTTTTACCTTTTACTTTTGGAACTGAGTTTGAGATCATCTCCTCGAAAATAAGTCAAATTTTGATTTTCTTAACAAATAAACGATTTTTGAAAAAAAAAATATGCAGGGAAAACAACTCATTACTACCCATTTTCGAGCCGTTTAGAAGACAAATCCTTTCCTATCAGTATCACCAAATAGAAAATATAACCCATTGATTAATTTTGAAATAGGAACTTACAGAAATTTAGATAAAAACTTGAAAACATTCGTAATCATATAAATTCTTAAAAAATTAAAATCTTTTACTAAAAATATTTCCGTACACATGCTTATAATTTGAGTTGCAGCAGTTTTACAAGACTTATAATAATGTCCAGGCTGAGTCATCGGATTTTCTGGGTGGGAAAATCTTGGGCATGTCATATGATTATGTGGCATGTAAAATATCTCTGGAGAACCCATTTGGCTTGGGTTCTCTCGGCAAAATTAAATCTCGGCATACTTTAACATCCACAGAGAGCTCAGATTCATTGTAATCTGGGCGTCAAAATTGGTAGCGAGAGTCGCCTAGATTGTGCCCCCAAAAAATGACTCTCAGTTCTGGGGAATATGCCGAGTCTGAAAAGGCTTGACCGCCAATGTTACAGCCCCATTAGAGAAAAATAATAATAATGTCTCGATTTGTCAATCATTGTAGTGGGATGATATTACAATTTCAAATCACCAATGACCGAAACCATTAATAGTATGGTATTTTATGGCATTCCAGCTTGTGTGCTTGTTCAGAGAACCGCTTATAAGCTTTCGTCAAGTGGGACAGACACAGAAAGAATATTAACAGTCATAAAGAAAGGAATAACACATAGACAAATAACAACATTTATTAACGGTCACAAACATCCATGACTGACCGGGATTCAAACCCGAGCCCAGCAGCTCCAAAGGCTAGCGTCCAAACAATTGCGCCACCGCGGCGGCCGAAACCAGTAATAAAACCTAGGAAAGAAAGCGAGAATGACTTTCGTCAAGTGAAACAAGGTAAATTGTTGTTGGTTTTACGATATGAGGCACGCTGAAGTAATCTGAGTTTTTAGCAAACTAACCAAAAATGTTACAATAGTACTCACTTTACGATACATTTGTCTTCCTTGCAATGATCAAATTAACAGTTTACCTTATAATTAGATTTTATTAAACAAAGGCAATTATTTTCCATTAGTTTCATAAAACTTTAGCGCTTCTTAAAATTATATCTGGTAGTATAATCATAGATTTTTCATTCAAACTGGAAACATGTGCAATAATATCCCGTCTCTAGGTGCTATAAATCAGCTAACTCACCTGTCTCTAGTTAAGAAATTACGATCTTAGTGGTAGAACATGCTAGGTGACATTTTTGAAAAAAAAATGAAATTTTTGAGACAATGAACACGTTATTCCCCCCTTTAAAGGTAACAATATTCCCCCTTTCCATTAACTTAAAGTTAAGTACATTTTTAAATTTTGTAAGCACCGTTTTTAACGTATCTAAGTGCAAACGAAAAACTTCAAAGCTCATTTTCTCGTTTTCACCTTTTCGTCACTTAGCACGTTCTTCCGCCAAGCTCTTCAAATGATTTGTCACAAACGCGTCCCGTAAGTATTCTAGAGGGAATTAATTAATCATTAGGAAACGTTCTCACTCTGGGTAACTTAACACAGGTCGTTTACTTAATGAGTGATGTTATTAATAGCTGTGCGGACGAAATAAAACAATCTCTAATGTGCTGTAATGGGTTTATAATTGAACTGTAATTTGTACGAGGCGATCACTGTTTTTTTTTTTTGTCATTTAATTTAATCGGGGTAATAAAATATTGATGTGGTAACAATTATTGGAAAAAATAGGGTTTGATTCGTTTGGTATTTTAAGCATAGTTAAATATGTTCGATTACTGAAAGACGTAACCGAAATTGCACATAAAATGTTTTCTTAATTTTTAAGCATTATATTTAGTGCTTATAATTGAAGTTGCAGACTTTTTAATCAAGGATTTATGTAAAACAACAAATATTAGTTGAAATTAGAAACAAAGAATTGCATTTATGCTTTAATAACATTATTTTTGTCTTTTGGTCTTAAGGACTTAATACAGCTTTAAGTTGCAATTCGCAAGTGTGAGGCATGTTTCAAAGAGACACTAAAATGAATAAAAAATTGTTTCTTATATTTATTAAAAGCATTTCTAATAGCCCGAAGGATATACCTTCCATTTAATTAACATATAAGATAATTCCCCCATATTTTAAATTAGCATTTTAAATCATTACCATGCGCAAAATAACATTTATTGGTAGAAATTAAAAACAACTAACGACATTATAAAGTAAGTCACACCTTAAGTTTTTCTTAGCTAGCTTTTTATGGCTTTTAATATCTAAGTGAAATTATACGTTACAATGCGTGATTCCAAAGAAACACCAAAAGTAGTGCCATTTTTACTTCAATGTACAAAAGTACAAACTTTAGTTACATATATTACATTTAGGTACAGTAACACATCCCTTATAATTCTAGTAGGTACTTAGAATAAAGTTTGAGGAGAGATAGATTTACGATTCGGGGTCACTATAGAACAGTTTTTAGATATTTTCATCCTATAATTAAGAAAAAAGATTTAAAACATATTTTCCAAAATTCGTAACTCTAAAAACACATTCACAATTTGAAATGTATTCGTAGTCTTCGTATAGTATTTTTCAAGTGCAATTAAAATGTGATTTATAATAAATTACATTTTTGTAAATTTGAATTACACGCAAACTGTTCAAAAGAAATAAGTGAGTAATATTTAGATAAAAGTTTATTGAATGGTTTAAAACTATAGAAGAATAAATAACAGGATATGTTTGGAATTAATACCTAGAATTTTTAATTGTTATGCATAAACCATAAGTTGTTTATAAGTTAGGACAACCCTTAACGCAAACTGTTCAAAAGAAATACGTAAATAATGTTTAGATAAAAATTTATTGAATGGTTTAAAAAATAATGTAAGAGTAAGTAACAGGATATGTTTGGAATTAATATCTAGAACTTTTAATTGTTATGCATAAACCAAAGTTGTTTATAAGTTAAGACAACCCTTAGCGCAAACTGTTCAAAAGAAATACGTAAGTAATGTTTAGATAAAATTTATTGAATGGCTTAAAAATAATAGAAGAATAAGTAACAGGATATGTTTGGAATTAATACCTAGAATTTTTAATTGTTATCATGAACCATAAATTGACATTTACAATTTAATATCATAAAAGCTGTTTTCGAGAAGGCATTGGGGACTAGGCAAGAGGCTATTGTTTGTAATGAGATAGTTTCTGAATATTAAAATAGTTAAATGCTTCTAATAATTTTTGTTAAATCCCAGAAAGCCATTTGATTTTGTTTTTACGTTAAGGATAAGGATTTGAAAGGTAATTTCAGAAAAATAATTATATATTTTAGATTTTTTGTAAATTTATGCTTTTCTTTGATAACAACAAATTTTACTTGTGTTATTCTAACCCTGTGAGGTATACAATATAACATTTGCATAATTCAAATCACATGTGAAATCAGCTTTCCTCATTTTAACCTTTGACAAATGTCTAATGAAAATTCATTTAATTTGAATATAAAGCATGTAATAAAATTGGATATTTTCGATACTCATTTTGATTTTGTCACAGTATTTCAATACGTTAAGTTTAAGTAGATGTCTAGACATGTTGCCTTATCATTTCATGAAAATTTCAATAACAAGGATATAACATTACAGCGTCTTGCAATTTTCAGCATAAGTATTTGCATAATAAGAAATTAATTTGTTTTGGAAGAATTTATAATGTGCACACATTAATTATATTATATATTACAGATATATTCGTGTCTATATATTTACTTTTACAAATCAAAAGTTAAATGGGATGCTTGTTGAGAAAGGTACCTAATCTACTAAATTGATTTAAATTCCTGTTATTTTTGTCTAAAATTAAAATTATAAAATAATTTCTTTCATTTTAACTTCCATTCTAACAAAAGTTTTAACGTTAATTAGTGAAATGTATTATAACTGCTTAGTTAATCAGTCTGCCACCCACCTTCCCAGCCCACACAATTCATGACCCTGACAAGTGTAATTCTTCAAATTAAGTTTCCTAACGGTATTGTTTGTATATTCTCTGTATAAACATATTTTTCCAACTAATATTTACTTAAAAGTATGCCCTGCAAAGAGCCGGCAGAGCACAACGGCTAGGGAGCTAGCCTTTGGAGCTGCTGGGTTCTGATTCCCGGTAAGGCATGGATGTTTGTGTTTGTCAATAAATGTTATTTGTATATGTGCTTGTGTCGTCCTTTCTTTGTGTGTCTCTTGTGACTGTCTCTTCAAGCGAGCGGAGTAGCGGGCTATAAAGCCTATGCTCTTCCCTTCTAGAGGGCGAATTCACTGTCATTTGACATACCTTGCAAAGAGTTTTTTAAAAAAATTAGTGTTTGCTGAGAGGCACATCAATTTTAATGACAATTAATGCACAAACAAGCATTGTAATAATTTGTTAATATTTCGTCATTAATAGTCTATATAAATTCAAACAATTTTTATCCCAAATGCCAATAAAAATTACTGAAGGAAACATTTTTCTGAAAGACCTCGAAAATCATATTTGATCCCCGTGCTACAACATTTTTTAAGCAACAAAATAACTGATATCTGCATCCAAAGGATAAAAAGGGGTTTTCAGAGCTTCTTACAAAACATTTCTGCTCTTAAAGTTTTAAAAACCATTGCAATAACCATTAAATATCCTAACCAACCGAATTCGGATAATTGAAAGAAAAAGTATGGTATGGTATGGTACATACATATTCCAGCTTATGTGCTTGTTCAGAGAACCGCTTATAAGCTTTTGTTAAGTGGGACAGACACACACAGAAAGATTTTTTACAAGCACAAGAGACAAACAAAGAAAGGACAACACAAACACATAGACAAATAGCAACATTTATTAACGGTCACAGATATCCATGCCAGACCGGGATTCGAACCCGACCCCAGCAGCTCCAAAAGGCTAGCATCCTAACGATTGCGCCACCGGGGCGGCGGCAGAAAAGGTATAATCAATCAAAAGTATTTTATATGACAAATGAGTACCTATTATTAAAGCAGGTCCAGTTAGTACAAAAGTTTATGTGCTAAATTATAAACTTTTGCTCCAGGCTTACCTTTTGCTATTGGTCTCTGTTGGATGTCCTCCCAAAAACATTCACTAAATATGACATTCAGCGAAGACTAATCGTGACAGATAGGCCTTCGGATAATCAGTTTGGTTTGGTTTGAATTATCGTCGCACTAAAGCTACACGAGGGCTATTGGCGACGGGCATCGTATTTTAGAACCACAGTCAGGTGACGAGCCAACACCTGAATAGGCACCCAACGCAACCGTTAAGGGTGACATCGTACGCAGCGTTAGGACTTTGAAGGATATTTAACGTGCACTCCCTTACACGGGGTATTATTCGTCGGACATTTTTGGCTGCACGGGCCGAAAGGTCGGCAGCTATTTTGGCGATGCCCAGACCCGAACCTGGGACCTTCCGCATGCTAAGCGAGTGCTTAACCGACTGGGCTCCCCAGCCCTCGGATAATCAGAAATGTTACGGATAATATGAGAGTTCTACCGTAATTTAAATAGTCATTTGTAAAAAACTACATGATCCGCTACTGTAGCTATAATGCGTCGGATATTCAACCAAACATCTTGTGATAAATTGTTCTCATTTCACAACCGTATTATATCGGAGCTTTAATTGTAATTAGCCTAATTTAATTACTTTAATAAACTAACAGCTTAAAGAAAAGCATAATTATTTAACGCTTGAATCCAGCATAACACCCCTACGATAGAACTCGTCTGAATGAATTACTTACGTAACTTTTAGTTCATTACTTTAATTAGTCACGAAAGTAACAACAATAAGATTAGGGAGACTGTTATCTGGGAAAGCAGTTTTCATTTAAGAAAGTTCTCCGTGGAATAATTAATATCCACAAAATAAAACCAGGAATTATGATCTGATTAACTTTTTTTCAAAAAGTATGTAAGATCCATGATATTTAATGAATAACAGTTTTTATTTATGTAATATATTACAATGATATGGAATAATTTCTAGGTTTTGTTTAATGATTAAAATAGCATATCCAACTATTGGTGACCGAATTTGTAATAATACTTCACTTTAGGGAGAATGGGCGCGCTGGACCGGGGGTCTCCAAAGTAAAGTTGATCAGCGTAAATCCTATGGAGAAAAAATATTTTCTCTGCCACATTTCTTCGGCTGCATTGAATATTTTTGCTAGCGGATTTTTTATGTGATAAATATAGCTGACTTACAGGTCCCGACTTTCCCACTTTTTGAAATTGGTTCGAATATATATATATTTTTAATTTTCAATAAATAATTTTACACAAAATATTCGAAGATATTTCAAAAAGTGGAAGGATAGCGACCAGTAAGTTACCTACATTTACTATTAATAAAAACTGTTTGTAAAAATATTTAATAAGGCCGTAGAAATGTAGTAGAGAAAAGTATTTTCCCATTAGATTAACACTGAGGAACTTGAGTTTGGAGACCCGCGGTCCAGCGCGCCGATTCCTCCTTAAAAAGACAGTCAACTTGAACGTAAAAGTGCGTTGTGCTAAAACATTGAGCTACAATGGATTCAACTTGCACTAACATTCTCACTACCGATAGCAGTTTTGCTGTATTTTATTATCGCTCAATTAATCCGTTCATATGATAGCAATTTGACCCACATATTGGCTTTAAAGAATCGCTTTGGTCCGGAAATAGAAGCCTTAGTAAATGAGTTGTCTACATTTGACTTATACCACTTTATTTTCATATTAGCAAAGTTTACAGTATTCTGTGTATTGATGTTTCAGAACAAAATCGGCGAGTAATACAAACGTATAACCCAGTCACCTAATTATCAGGTTTTCCAGCAACACCCATAATTTTTAGAAATTTAAAAATTTAGTAATTTACTAAATTTTAAAATTTTAAGTATAATTTAAAAACTTTTATTTAGCTGCAACAGATGTAGAATTTTAAAGAAATGAAGTTTTCAATTAAAATTTGAAATTATGATATCATTCAGTAAAAGCAAGTTTACTCTTTAAAACAAGAAATACTACTTTAGTCAATTTGCTTGTCCCTCAGAATGTTAATAATTCATAATAAATTAAGCATATAAGTATTTAAAAGTTAATAAATTCCGTCAAATAAATTTTTATAACTCCATTTTTTTAAAGCACATCACAGCAAACATACTTAATTACCCAAATACTGCACAATTAATTTACATAATTCATCATTGAAAAACTCATTTCCAAATACCTAAACAACCCTGCTACGTAATTTAAATCGTCACTACCGTAAAAACTTTACAGAACGGCAGAAACCCAAACCACCCCCAGCTGTAAGGGAGAGGGACACCAAATAAAGAAAAACCCATGTTACGCCCTACGATCATCCTGAAAAGAAGGCGAACAGATTAGAGTCTATAACAAAAGATACCACCGACTATCAAGGGATAAAAGGATATGGATCTTAGTGTTGTTTTTACCCGTTTTTGTTCGTCAGGCAGTGAACAGTGGAAACAAAAAGTACAAATTTTTTGGTCCATTCTAGTTGCTCAATATACTCATCTTACATACATTTAATAATACAGAAGAGAGTCTATGACACCTAAGAAGTTATTGTGAGTATGCGAATGCTTCCTCTAACAACCCGAGGCAATTTCGTGCCAATTTATTTTCCTCGGATCGTGCTAGACAAAAAAAAAGTAGTGCCTTGTATATGAGCCTGGTGCCAATTAAATCTGCTGAGGTCTAAAGCCATGACACCACGTACAATGTCAATAAAAGATTTCAATAAGTTCCAGCTCAGAGGTCGGATGCGTCACTTGACCACGGTTCCATAAAAAATTGAGATTTATCTTATAAAATTTGTATCATTTGAAAAACAAAGTTAACTCAGATTTTTTACGAATTTGTATTATTCCTGGGAGTATCCTTCATTTCTTTACGGCATTTCCATTTGGGGAGGAGATTACCATTCAAATATCAAATCATTAATTTCAATCCAGAATAAATTCGTCAGATTTTTATCATATAATTCCAGAAATAATACTCATAATACCTCTGAATCCTATAAGTCCTTAAATATTTTACCCTTGAGACAGATCTTTTTTTATAAATTATGTATTATTATTTATGAACATCCTGATATTTTTACTAAATTGTCAAATATTTCAGTACGTAGACCCAATAATTTATTTAAAATTCCAAGACCCTATAAAGAAATTTTCAGAAAAAACTTCCAATATTTAGCTCCTAAATTCTTTAATTTATTACCAGTTCATATCCAGAATTCAAACAGTCTAAGAATCTTTAAGAAAAATTTAAAAATATTTGTAGTGAATATTAATATCACTGATTTAGAAAATTTCTTTTAGTCACTGCTGAAATTTGTACATTTTTTTCTTTTTGAGGGTTGGTTGTCCAGATTTTCCTCTTTTTGTATTTATGTACTGTAGAACTTATTTTTTTCTTTTGTTCTCCGTTTGCCCATTTTTTTTTTTTTTTTTGCTTTAGTATATTTCATACCTCTGTAAGGGCCTTAGCTGCCCATCAAGGTGTTTTTTTTATTTTGTAAAACTTTTTCATCGTCTCAATAAATTATATTATTATTATTATCCAAATTACAATTCGTAACCAAAATCCCTCATATAGCTCTAAAGTGACGTTAACTCAACCAAAACCGTACCACGAAACAACTGTTATCCATGAACAACCCTCCCCAACCCTCCCACCAACATCTTTCACTTATTTCCACGCTCCGAGTGGCAGCACGCCTCAACTTCCGGCGACGGCCACTCCCCCTGTCGGTGGCGCCAGATTCGCTTTTGGGGGTCCCCCCATCGAGCGGGGTTTTGAGTATTTTGGCGCGTATGTGCGGTTCAAGACTGTTGCCATTCTATGAGGATGTTATATTTTATCGTGACTGTACTGCTTGTCAACGCGCAAGGTAAGTTGCATGAATTTGTGAGAAAAAATATGTTATTACATAATAATTGTTTTCTAAATATCTCTTTTTTTTCCTCGATTTTTTTAATATATAAAGCTTTTTGAATATAATTTTTTAATTTTTTAACAGAAACTACATGACAGAAGTTCGAAAAAATTTGCGCAAAAACGTATGTCGTGTTTCGTGGTTACTATATTAAAATTTTATATTATATTTTTCATTCTATAACTTTTTTTTAACTACACGTCAAGGCTTTTCTTAAATATCGTTTTTCAAAGTACTTCACCTTAAAAACTCTTTTTTGGCAATAACTATTTTAATTTTATTCGTATTCTTCGTTTGTTTTCTCTAAATTAACAAGCAACACTTTTTTTTATAAATATTATGCTATTATTGATGATTACCTCATTTAGTATAAATATTATACCAAATGAAATAATCCTTAAACTCTATTCTATATTTCTTCATCCGTAGCAACGAATGACAATCAAATAACTGGCATTATAAAAACAGCAGATTTGTAACAGAATCTGTCACTTTGACCGCTTTCACACAACATTTGTACGAAATAGGCGAAAAAAAAGCCAAACACAGCATTTCATCATCAACATTTACACTCCAAATTCGGCTAGTCTCATTTTATTAACCCAATAGTTATTCTTTATTGTTTGCCAAGTTTATTTATAAATCGTAATAAAATTTAAAGCTTACACTTTTTACGTTACAAACGTAGTGCATTGCGCTAAAATTGGGAATGTCGGACAAAATTTAAAGCTAATAACTAAAATAAGCAATGAAGTATATAAATTAAGTTTTACTTTAAATACATTACCATTTGCTCATTTTTTTACATAATCTGGGCAAATAAATTCTGTACATTGAGTGAAGTTTACAACATTGAGTGATAATGAAAATATTTATCTCTAAATGTTTTAAATCAGTAATTTTTTATAGAAATTATACGTTTTTACAACATAAAAAACTTAATACTTTTGTTTATTATACAAATAATATTAAGACATTCATCATAAATTAAATTTGAGTATCCTATATTTTTTTTTAATTTTACATTTTCAAACAAATTTTACAAATTTGAATTTATTCGTTTTCAATAATGAGTTTTCAAAAGATTTAAATTGTAGAGTTTATAATTATTGCAGTTTTTTTAGTATTAGGTTTGTAAATAAAATACCAAAATATACAATTAATGTTTAACATGGTATTTAAACAATTGTACAATTTTCTATTGACAGGAATGGAGAAAATACAAAACTCCTGATTAAGCAACTTAAACTATAAACACTATACGCAGAACTATAAACACTTTTTAAAAATCACAACAGATAACTTACGAAACTGTTGATTATAATTTTTCAGAAACTGAACTTTAAAAAGAATCGAAACATGACACTAAAGATAGGAAAAATAAAATGTGAAATTTCTGTTAAGACAAGTTTAACATTTTTTAATTAACTGAAGACCTACAAATTTCAGAAAAAAATTGCGTCGAAAACGGCACGGCAGCAAAAAATAATTATCCGCAATTCAAAATTAGTCTATTTTCATTAATTAACTTTTTAACGTTATTTTGTCAGTCAACTCTACACACGCTGCTGTTCCAGTTTAGCACTTATATATTCACTCAATTTTAAGATTCATGGGTTCTTTAGTGATTGCTGACGTGTTCTGTTAGAAGATTTTTAGAAGCTAACTTACTAATACTTTTAAATTCTTTTTTGTGAAGTTTCTTCAACTTGGATACGAAAAAAATAATGATTGAAATTATAATTTATACATAAGATGATTTAGGACAATGTTTTTCATAGAATACTCTTTTATGACATAACAGCTTATTGAATATCTATATAAGTACTCAAATAAAAATAAATGCCTCTGGACTAATTGTGAAGACTAAAAAATAGAATTCAGAATAATTGGATTGTAAAAAGTACCAAAAAATACCAAAAATATAGATTAGGTTCACAATTTTTTTATATAAAACTTTCACAATGTATTAGAAAACGAAATCGTGAAACGTGATTCCGCATTATATTCATTAAATATGAGTTAACTACAAAAGTTTTACGACAATGTAGTAAAGTAAAATTCCTTATTTAAATATAATTTTATAAATTCACCGCAATTTATTTAGTTTTAAAATTATACGAAGGCCAAGTCAGCTAAACTATTATATTGGGTGATATTAAAGTGGATAATATTACAAAAAAATTCATTTTTTTTTATGACAAAAAAAGTGAATGGAGCAAAAAATGTTGTCATATTTGCTTTTCAAATCCCGGAATAGCTGTATATTTTAAACATCCTTTTACATTTTATTTTGGTTGGAATATTGTTGGTATTTGGAATACTTGTTAAATTTTCAAGGCTTTAGAATTTTTAAAGGATTTTTTTTTGTTAAATTAGAAAAATCGGCTACGATATGACTAGTTTGGTAGCAACTAGTTTAGATCGGAATAAAGGATTAAAAAACTATAGGAATGTTTAAAAAAAATTACTCCAATTTTTTTCTTATATTTTGAAGAAAATTATAACAAATCACTAGCCAAATGTATTTTTTAAAAAAATCATTTAAACTAACTATTATCTATATCATGCGCCTAAGCCATGAATGAATACACTAATAATCATCACAAAGGTCCAAACTTTTTCTATGAAATTGTATGCAAATACAAAAAATATATATATTAAATGCAGTAAAATAAATAGAAAGTTATAGTTTTTTGTATCAAGAGAAAGAAAAATATGCTTAAAAAAGAATGTCCTAAAGTAAAAAAAAAGTACCTGCTAATCGTTAGTCAAAGATTTTCATTTGTCAAATGTACTTTATAAATCTATCTAAAAAATTCCAAATATCTTTATAGTGTAAAAAATTTTATTCACAGACGGACAACGCATGAAAACGTCTTAACTTTTTGCACAGATAAATTCAAATCTAAAAGTGAAAATTAGATTTTATCAAACACTTAAAATAGGTTATTCGAAAATATTGTATGAAGATAATTAAATAAAATATTTGAAAGTAATTTCTTTCTCTCTTGCTCAATGTAGTTTAACGACATCTTAAAGCAATTACAAATTATGCTCTGCTCAAATCTTAAATTCTTTTATAATTTAATCCTATCAAATCTCTTAATGAATAATATTATGCATAAAAAAATAATCTTATAAACTCGGGTAATTCCGCTAATTGTTATGAGATCATAACGAAAATATTGCGATTAATTTTTATTCAATTTTTGCTTAATTAAGCTCGATAAAATGAGATGTGATATTTTTTTAGCGATATGTTTACTGTGTTATAAAAAAAAATTGTTTATCGTGCATTTAAAGTATCATTATATCTTGTTTATAAATGAAACTTTAATTAAGAAAATGTTTCTTAAAAAATTAGTTTTTTTGAAAGACAAACAATTAAATATCGTATTTTTTTTTCTTGTTTCAAGTAAAAATTAAAAAGCATTCACGTGAAAAATAAATCTTTAAATAATGAATATTATTGATATAATGATATTTTTAAACAAATTTGGCGATATGAAATAGGAAATTTTAATGATTTTTAACGATTTAATAAATAATTTATTGAAAACGACGCAAGTAACAAATAATTTTTTTGCCTTAAATAGATTAACATCCAGTGCTAACTAGTTTTTCATTAAGAGAATATTATATTTTGCTTGAGTTTTTAATAAAATAATTGTGACGTTAAAAAGATTGTTTGAAAGCTCTAATAAAATACTTCAACGGTTTCAAAAATGCATTCAATTCTATAATTAAAAAAATATTAACTTTATGTTAACTATAAGAAAATAGTCAGATTTTAATAAAAGACTTGTTTCGTTAATTTAAAGTTGCAAATTGCTCCTATTTTTTAAACAGATAGAAATTGCGACACTTTTTCGTGAAACGTTATTTATGCGCATCTAAAATTCGTTTAACTTTATTTACCGTCAAATTTATTTTTGTATTATTTTATCTCTTATTCTAATAACGCTATGAGTCAATACACTAAAAAAAATTGTACATATTGACTTTCAAACCAAATAAAAAAAATCAAGTTGTTACCAGTCATGTTGAAAGAAAAGTTGTATTACGATCAAATTATAATAATTGTGTTGAAGTCGCCGCACGCATGTATTTTCTTAAATGCAGTTCTGCAACTATCATTTTTTGGATAAACAGCTTGTAAAAAAATCTTTATTATAGTACTTTAAAATGAACGCTATAAATTTGCCATGCCAATTTTAGAAAACAGCATAATTTACAGTTATTTGTCAATCGCGACGGGAAAGAATAATCATATCTTCATTACGATCAGTTGTTGGAACAACACAAATTTGTGCAACAATAGTTGTGCTGTTTGAATACAAGTTCTTTCTAAGTGTACCTAATGAGCAGGGTTGTGGGGTGCCTAGTGGTTAAGATATCGGTCTAGGGATCGGAAGGTCCCACGATCGAGTCCCGGTACCACTGAAGACCCATCGAGTATATGCGGAGTACGTGCTTGTTAAATCTGTGGGTCCGAAAGTCCTGTGGGCGATCATTGCGAAGTTTCCCACGGGTACAGGTCCCTGGAGATTATTTCCCTCCCCTTCAGTGACATGTCTAAATTCCAAGCACACAAGCCTGGAAATATACAGGGTGGTTATAAAATAACGCTCGCAATTCGGAGTGGTCTGTAGCTTTAATAAATAATCCAAATGCAAAAAACTTTGAGACACTTACTAATCAAGAAGGGGGGAAAGAATGGAATCATAAAAAACAAACTCGTCTCTTGACCAGAGTTCTACATTACGAGGCGTAATTGGATGTGTTGACCGTAATTAGCCATAATTGGCTACGCCTCGTAATTAGAACCTTGGTCAAGAGACGAGTTTCTTTTTTATGATTCCATTCTTTTTCGGAAAGAAGAAACTTGTTTCTTGACTAGGGTTCTAAATTACGAGGCGCAATTAGCTGTGTTGGTCGTAATTGGTTTTTGATGCATTTTGATTATTTATTCAAGCTACAGACCACTCCGAATAGCGAGCGTTATTTTATAACCACCCTGTATGTCTACCAACCAACAATATAGAAAACATATAGAAAGTTTAGAGACTGTAATTCTACTTGTAATAGACTGTGATAGTAATTGTACTTCCTGATGAGCATCAATTAACAATTGTGTGACATTCAGGCACATTTAGATTTTTATCAGTTCCATGAATAAGACTTTTAACACGTCGGATGCTGAGGACGCGCGAGCGCGTCCGGTGGTTCCGATTCATCGATAACAGCACATTCTGATAAAATTTGTAGTACTATTTCGCCAACCGTTCTTAAGAGTTCAAGTTCGTTTGATTACTTGATAAACATGGTGGTGTAGTGGTTACACGAACTAGTATTCCAAGATGTTACTGATGAATTTCCATACATAAATTTTAAAGCTTATGCAGCTTTTGTGTCATTTCGAAGTTTATATTTTTCCTATTGATAACAAATATAATAATACAGCCATAATTCTGTAGGGATGTTACCACGTTGACTGCCAGTCACTTTGAGTTAGATTTATAGTTAATGCCCTCACGTGGAATTAGATTATACCCAGATGCCAACATAATTATTATAAGAAATATGATTCAAAAATAGTTAAATAATACTTAATCACATATTTATCTTTTATAACTTTTCATTGAAGAATTTTATAATTACGTGCCAGCGCGTGATTGCCCCTGAAAGGTCAAATTTTTCGCCACTGTCACTGTTATAACTAAAATCACTTGGGTTCTCGTCTGATAATTCAGCCAACAAATTTACAATTTCGTTATTTGTAATAGCCTTGTTATTGTGATTTTTTCTTCTTTTGGGAAGCGAAGTCCCAGCACCACCATCTGAACGACTCATCACAAAATTCCTTTTTCAATTTTTTTTTATTAATTTTTTTAACCAATATCGTGTCAAGTGTAGGGCGACCAGACACCAAACATACTGCATTTCGCAGTGCAGTTTAGTTTGTTATTGTTCGATTCCCACCTTTGCCCAGGGTGTAATTACTTTCTCTGTGTCAGTAAAAATCCTTTTTGAGTCGGTCTCACTTGACAAAGGCTTATAAGCGGGTCTATGACCAAGCACACAAGCCGGAATTGTATATGTACCTACCCTACCCTAGCTTGTAATTGGCTAATTCCACGTAACTGTAGTGTAAGTCACGATTTAAGAGGAGATCAAAAGATTTTTTAATTAAAAATATAAATCAATTTAAATCAAGTGCATTACATTATTTAGTTATAATGGGTGTAGATCAACTATTCCACAAATTTTTTTCATTTAATGTTAAAAGTTGTAGTGATAATCCCTTTTTACAATCGTCGAATCACATTACAGACAGGATAATTTTGCAATTCCCCTCTTCAACTATCTAGTTATAAAAAAAGGCAACTAGTCTATTACATTTTTTTATTTAAAAAAAACCCAAAAAAATAAGAGTTAGGAAAATGTATTGATATTTCATAGTAAAAAAAAATCATTGAAACGAGTCTGGTTATTGGCTTTCGATTCAATAATTAGAAACAGATAATTATCTGGTTAGAGAAGTCCAGGAACATTTTCTCGTATTTTTTTTTTTTTTGGCTAGCTGCCGGGTAGCTTCAGTTAGCGACGTTAATTCAACCTAACCTTGTAATTTTAAGACCTCAAACTAAGATTTTTACTTTTTCAAAAATGAAGAAGAGTTAGTTTATTTCCATCGTAACGAACTGGTTTTAGAAACAGTATGTTCTTCTACTTCACATCAGCCTCTATCGATGAACATTTTCCATCGTTATCGCCGCAGCCAAAGTGTTAAATGATAAATTGCAAACGCGTAAATCACATTACTCAACAAAACTTATTCTGTAGACCTTTTTCTCTGCCAGCCTCTCCTTCTATGGCAAAAATCAATTTTTTGTTTCGGCAATGAATGTAAATATTTTTCAAGATTATATTCCTAAGTCAAAGTAAATGTGTGATAATTGTTATTTTCTAAGACAATACATTACAAAGCATAAGTGCAGAATACATATCATGACTTTCTCTAAAAAAGGAAATGAAAAAACTATAAAAATAAAAAGCTAACAAATATACACCATAACTATTGATGTTTAGATACCAAACAAATTCATGATAAGGAGCTCCCATACAAGAATGTATTACATAAATCGTGGATACTTATGTAAAATATAAGTCCGTCCGTTTGTATGCGTGCCGTTTAAAGGGCTGCATCACGAAGGCCATAAACAGGAGTAATACTCTTACTTAAATGTTTCAACATGGCCAAATGACATGTCTTCAGAAGAATTACTTCAAACATTCGAATAAATATCTGGTGAAAGTGGTTCAGAGGCAGAGCTGTTCTGAAATACCACATCACCTTGAAATCCCACATTGAGATACTCTGTAACAAAAAGTCTGTTGTTTTTTTTTTCTTCAGAAAATACTGTCCGCTGGTGTGCTCATTATAGTGCAGGGTGTTCGTAAGAGAATGTCCGAGTTTTAATTGTATATTACAGAAGTTTAATTGTATATTACAGAAATCCCACATTGAGATACTCTGTAACAAAAAGTCTGTTGTTGTTTTTTTCTTCAGAAAATACTGTCCGCTGGTGTGCTCATTATAGTGCAGGGTGTCCGTAAGAGAATGTCCGAGTTTTAATTGTATATTACAGAAGTTTATTTTATACTAAATATAACAAATCATATTTGAAATTGAAGGGAAACTAACCAGTTTTTCCCTTAAGTGCTCAATGTGTGCGCCTTTAGTGATACGGCACACATCCAAACAAAAATCTAATTCTTCCCATACTCTCTGTAGCAAGTCCGGAGTAATGGAATCAACAGCCTGTGCAATTTTGCTTTTTAAGGTTGGTGAATCTTAGGGTATCACTTATCTGAATCTGTTGGAATTATTCGTTATTCGTCACCTTCAACCACAGCTGTCGAACGATTACAGCTGATACTATTACAATTTGAAACTCGGACATTCTTTTACTGACACCCTGGGTAAAAATATTACTAATGTATATCATTATTACTATTTTTTCTATATGTAACCAAAGCATTATTCTTCTTATAAACTACACTCTTAAAACGGACGAACGATTTTAACTCAGTCTGATTGATTTTAACTCCTCCAGTCTGGAAAATGCACTTCTCCTACAGGAGTGGATCCTTTGTATGTTGAATTTGCGACAGGATCACTCCAAACGGGTGGTTTTAACTCAGTCGTCTGAGATAATATTCACTCCTTTCCAGTGTCGAAAATGCACTTCTCCAACTGGAGTGGAATTCACTCTTTTATTTTAAGAGTGTATGATTTATGCGTCCTCTCTCTTACAAGCCATGCTTTAAATGCGATTCGAACCCACCGACTTTAAAAGACCTGAATTTATATTTTGAGGGAATTCATAAATGAACATGAATTGCATTCAGTTAATTACACTCGACATACAGAAAATTTAAATAGGCATGTGTAAGTACAAAACGAGTCAAATAATAAAGTAATTTATGCGCACTTCCATTCCATCTACATATTTACATAAATATTTGAATTATTATGAAAATGTTATATATTCAAGGATATATATACCAATTAGTAATATCAAACTTTCTACGTTTCAGTTAACTCAATTATCAAACCTAAAAAAATGTATCACTTTTCTATTTGACGTTAAATTAGACGTGTAACGAATGGGATGAATTTTTTTTATAATTAAAGAGCTTAGTGGAAGAGCATGCTAAGTGACAAAAAGGTGAAAAAGAGAAAATTAGCTTTAGATTTTTTCGTTTGCACTTAGATACATTAAAACAACCACTATAAAAAGCATAAAATATACTTAGTTTCAAGTTCATGAAAAAGGAGAAAATTGTTAACTTTACAGGAGGGAATAACGTGTTCATAGATACAAAAGTTGCACATTTTTCAAAAATGCCACTTAGCACGTTCTTCCAATAATCTCTTCAACTAGATTATTGAGAGAAATAAATTTAAAAAAAAAAAGAGAAAAAAAAACATTGCTTATTTTATATGATATAGTATAAGCTTCAACTTTTCGTCAATATTAATTAAAAATCAGACTTTAAGAAAATGTATTAGGATTTTCCTTTGATAGCGATATAAGTTATATTCAAACAAAACTAATTAAATTTATCTACTTCTTATGTAGTATAGCTATTTTTACGATTCATTCGCTAAATAAAAACCTTATAAATATTGAGACAGGAAATTAAGATTTTTCAATCAAGTAAAAAACCTGCACTAGCATTCCTTTCTTTTAGCGTAATTAAATTAAATTGATTTCAATGGTTAGAGAAAAAAAATAGTTTGTTTATTCATTCTCTATCATACATAGTTTTAAAAGAATGTCAAGATACTATGTATTTTGCAACAAAAAAAAATTGCTTTATTTTTTTTTGTATAAATTCATGTAGATAATTGTTCAACAACTTAAATACAATTTAATATGCGTAAAACTAAAACAATAAAAAATATTTTATAAGAAACATTTACTTCTGTTAAAGTTATTTTAATTATGCGTTTTAACGAATAGTATAGAACCTTTACTACTTAATAAAAATTTTATTGCAAAGAAGTCAATGAAGATAGTTAAGTTTTTATGTATTTTAGTTTTCTTTTAAAACAGCACAAAGTTTTTACTAAATTTTCAAATTTAATATTTTTAAGATTTAGTTCTCAATGATTAAGTTTTCAGCGTTACAAACATTATAATTGAATGCTGGTTGATTTTTTAAAAAAAGTTTACCTAAATTGGGTCATTATTTAAAAATATAATTACATACTTTTGCGCATAAACTCTACATACAGTAACTTAAAATGACTTTACTTCTGTAAACTTCAAACACACAAAATATGACCAAAAAACATTAACTTCTTAATCCTAGGCTTTTCGCTTTAATTTCAACCCGCTCCTTTAAACAATTTACCTTTTAAAACACACCCCTATGAAGTACCTAAATATATCCATTAACTTTTGCAAAAACAAGAGTAAGAAGAAATATCCTCAGAAACACTTTATCATCTTGCCTGTATCTCCGTGGAATGCAAATGCGTTTTAATTTTTTAAAAGGATTCCAAGCCTTCGGAAAGCCCTTTCCGAGTTCTTAAAACAAATATGCAAATAAAGCAGCGTACAAGAAATTATTATGTACGCGGTGGCAGCTTTAGGAATTGATGGCGGGTCGGAATGGAGAGCTTATACGACGATCCGACTACAGTGTTTTCACGGATAAAAGCCATGTGGAGATTTTTTTTTATAACGTGGCTGCATTGTTGATGGCCAAAGCTAAAGCCTTGGTTTCCTCGAAGTCGGTCGCCAGAAAAATGCTACCGCTATTATACGTGGATGACGTCACGCTACCGGCCACTGCTTCACCTGAACGTTACGTTGACACGAAACTGGAAACCTAGCGAACTCACTCAACTAACTCTGCTGTTGTTTTGGTTTTCGTCTTTGCATGTCAAAAATGGAAAATTTAGGTTCTTCGCGATTTTTCACAAAACAATTTGCATTTCTACCTCGGCAAGCGTAAAACCAATCTCGCCTTCCGTCATTTACTCAAATTTTTAATTTTGGGCAAGCACACCGCACAACAGACAACAGCAAAAAACGTTGTCATCAGGATTTCCCCAACGCACTCAACAGCAACTCAATCTGGCGGTCGTGTTGAGTTGTCCGGCAACGCTCCCGAGGAAACCACTCTAGCGTAATCAATGTCAGTAGTTTGTATGACGTTTCTCACCGCACTTGTCCGACCGCTTAAATCTGTTGACGGACTCCGAGGAAACCGAGGCTTAAGCCTTTGCAGACTCGGCATTTTTCCCAGATCCTAGAGCCATTTCTTTGTGGCACCGTATAGGCGACTCTCGCTTCCAATTTTGTGACTCTCAGGTTATAATAAATCTGATCTATCTGTACATTTTAAAGTCTGCCGAGATTTAATTTTGCAGAGAGACCCAAGGCAAATGGGTGCTCTAGGGATTTTGTACATGTCTTCTAATTGTATGCCATGCATGCTCACGATTTTCTCATCCAAAAAATCTGTCGACTTAACTCCGGTCTCGAACCCGCAAATATGGGCTTATGAGGCGAATACATAATATCTCTCAGCCTAGGGCTGTAGGGAGCCTAGTGGTCAAGGATCTCGAACTTGAGATCGGAAGGTTGAGAGTTCGAGACCCGGTCGCCACTGAAGACCTACCGAGTATAGCGGAGTACGTGCTCGTAAAATCTGTTGGGTCCGAAAGTCCTGTGGTCGGTCATTGCGCAGTTCACCATGGGTACAGGTTCCTGGAGAAAATTTCCCTCCCCTTCAGGGACATGTCTAAATTTTGGAGGTGGCGCGTGATAGATGGCAGCATCTGTCACGTATATGTGTGCAAGTGAGTGTGAGTGTGTGTGTGTTGTGACTGTCTTACTTGACGAAGGTTTATAAGCGGCTCTCTGAGCAAGCACACAAGCCTGAAAATATATGTATATCAACCAACCAACAAACCATCTCTCAGCCACTGAGCCGCTGGAGCCACCATGGTCATAGATGGCCAGAGATATCGTAGTTAAAGTATTAGATTGGCAGATCACATGACCTCCAATGCTAACGACAGGACGCGCATGGAGACCAGAATTGGATGGGTATGGGGGCCAGTGTTGCCACCACATTGAGGAGAAAAGTTCTACAAAAAATAAAATTTAATTATAAAATTCAAAAAAATACCGTAAAAATACTAGCTGCATTTTGGAATATTTGTAATGACTTTAAAAAAAACTTGAAACGCTTTTCTAGTATTTTTATAATATTTTTTTAGGCAAGGAGCAAGTGTTGTCGCCTTATTGAGGGAAAAAAATACTACGAAAAATACCATTTAGTTCTAAAATCACAAAAAAAATATTATAAAAATAATTCGACTTCAGTATAAATATTCCAAAATGCAACTAGTATTTTTATGGTATTTTTTTTTAATTTTAGAATTAAACTTTATTTTTTTGTAGAACTTTTCTCCTTAAAGTGGTGGCAACACTGGCCCTCATACCCCTCCAATTCTGGTCTCCATGCGTGTCCCGTCGTTAGCTTTTTAAGTCATGTGATCTGCCAATCTAATACTTTAACTATGACATCTATGCATTCAACCCAACTCTCAAAACTCTAAACGCAACTCGATCTTCAACTCTTATCTCAATTTCAACTTCGGACATATGGCTTCATGGTCGGTTGCTCGCATATTCTATTTTCGGGCAGTTAATAATAGAATTTAATCCTGATGCTTGGTGCAAATTTATGTTTGGTCATCAAAGTTGGCTGAATCTACGCTTGCTTTAAAATGTCGTAATTGTCTCTTTTCTATGACGAAAGCAGTAATCTATGCATATGATTGGCCCAAATACTAGGTTGGATAACCAGGTCGCGTGAGGTTGACGACGTTAATGATACTTTCTTCAACGCCAACTTCCATAGCAGATGGCAGACATAGATATCATAGTTAAAGTATTAGATTGGCAGATCACGTGACCTCCAATGCTAACGACGGGACGCGCATGGAGACCTAAATTGGAGGGGTATAGGGCCAGTCTTCGCCACCACTTTTAAGAAGAAAAATACTACGAAAAAATGCCATTTAGTTCTTAAATTACAAAAAGTATTCGGGACCATCCTGGAACAACCTTTGGAACACTTGAAAAAGAACACCAGGTCCAATAACAAACCTCGGGGTGCTGCGAGCAATAAACTTCTTAAATGATCCACGGTCCGCCTTTTGGACAGGCCACCCGTCTCCACTGAGACGGTCCCACCCCGTCGGGATGGCGTCATCCCCCAACCACCTCGCTTAGGATGGCGTCATCCCCCTGTCCCCCTGTGCAACCTCATGAAAAGAAACATCAAACAAATTGAACACAACTGTATTCGATTCCATCCTGGGACAACCTTTGGAACACTTGAAAAGGAACACCAGGTCCAATAACAAACCTCGGGGTGCTGCGAGCAATAAACTTCTTAAATGATCCACGGTCCGCCTTTTGGACAGGCCACCCGTCTCCACTGAAACGGTCCCACCTCGTCGGGATGGCGTCATCCCCCAACCACCTCGCTTAGGATGGCGTCATCCCCCTGTCCCCCTGTGCAACCTCATGAAAAAAAAACATTAAACAAATTGAACACAACTGTATTCGATTCCATCCTGGGACAACCTTTGTAACACTTGAAAGAGAACACCAGGTCCAATAACAAACCTCGGGGTAATGCGAGCAATAAACTTCTTAAATGATCCACGGTCCGCCTTTTGGACAGGCCACCCGTCTCCACTGAGACGGTCCCACCTCGTCGGGATGGCGTCATCCCCCAACCACCTCGCTTAGGATGGCGTCATCCCCCTGTCCCCCTGTGCAACCTCATGAAAAGAAACTTTAAACAAATTAAACACAACTACAGGGTGGTTATCAAATAACGCTCGCTATTCGGAGTGGTCTGTAGCTAGAATGAATAATCTAAGTGCATCAAAAATAAAGATACTTAATAATCAACAAGAGTTGAAAAGAATGGAATCATAAAAAAAATACAGAATCCTAAAAAATAGTCATAAAAAAGAATAATCATAAAAACAAACTCGTCTCTCGGCCGTAATCTAAATTACGAGGCGCCGTCTATTATGGCCAATCACGGCCAACACAGGTAAAATTACGCCTCATAATTTAAAACCCTGGTCAAGAGACGAATTTCTTTTTCATGAAAAAGAATGGAATCTTAAAAAAGAAACTCGTCTCTTGACCAAGGTTCTAATTACGAGGCGCAGTTAATTACGGCTAATTACGGACAACTCATCCAATTGCGCCTCGTAATTTAGATCCTTGGTCAAGAGACGAGTTTGATTTTTTATGATTCCGTTCTTTTCGCCCCTTCTTGATTAGTAAGTGTCCCAAAGTTTTTTTTGCATTTTTATTATTCATTAAAGCTACTGACCACTCCGAATAGCGAGCGTTATTTTATAACCTCCCTGTATTCGATTCCATCCTGGGACAACCTTTGAAACACTTGAAAATTAACAAAATATCCAATAACAAACCTCGGGATGCTGCGAGCAATAAAATTGCTTAAATGATCCTCGGTCAGCCTTTTGGACAGGCCACCCGTCTCCACTGAGACGGTCCCACCTCGTCGGGATGGCGTCATCCCCCAGCCCACCTCGCTTAGGATGGCGTCATCCCCCTGTCCCCCTGTGCAACCTCATGAAAAGAAACTTGAAACAAATTGAACACAACTGTACAGGGTGGTTATAAAATAACGCTCGCTATTCGGAGTGTTCTGTAGCTTGAATGAATAATCCAAGTGCATCAGAAATTGAGACACTTAATAATTAACAAGGGGGGGGGGGAGAATGGAATCATAAAAAATACAGAATCCTAAAAAATAATCATAAAAAAAGAATAATCAAAATCATTCTAAATTGCGCCTCGCAATTTAGAACCCTGGTCAAGAGACGAGTTTGTTTTTTATGATTCCATTTTTTTAAATATACTTGTCGATTACGTTTAAAAAATGTTTATCATCATAGTTCATTCAAGTTTTTATTTAGAAAAGTTAAAAGCAATCGTAATTGCCAACTAGTTTTAGTTATTCAAGTGTCGGCAGAGTAGATTCGGACTAAAAATATGGACTTTCTGAAACATTTGTAGGCAACACCTTGTCGAAGAAATTTTGAAAAAGTTGTTTAAAGAGAATTGAAGTAAAGGAAATAATCCGAAGTAAAATGTATGTATATCTTTATACGATATCAAAAACTTATGACTCAAAGTATATTTATAATTATAATGACTTTATTTCTATATATCTCTAAAATAACTTTATTAATTCGTTAAGATCACTCATCGTAACAACGCAGATAAGTTTTCCACGAAAAACACTGACGTAGCAAATATTTCTGAATTAAGTAAAACAAAAAACTAATTGCTGTTCTTTTATGAATCATAAACAATAGGTCAGAAATTGAATTAACTTCAAAATGTACCATTGACTATACAAGATAATCCTTCAAAAAATATAATAAACACTAAAAGTCTCAGTGAATCATTGCTGCTGTTAAGGAACTACAGTATTGGTCAGTGGTACTGCACCAATTATACATAAATATACTTTTGAATTTCTCACAAAACTACTCTTATAAACCGGGCGATTGCCAAATTAGAAAAAAAAAACACATAATAGTTAGGCGACCCTTTTGTTCTTATTTTGTAATAACATCTTTAACTATTTTTACATTGCTGATAAACAAAAGTCGCTAAAAAAACTTTGATAATCGCGCCAGTGTGCCAAAAGTATATACTACAGCTGTTTTTTAATTCATTTTTTAAATTAACGTTGCACTTGTGGACTAATGGCGACATAAGGAGACAATCCTTTATTATTTAGAATAGCGGTTAAGTGACATACTAGTCCATTAATTAAATTGGCACTTAAAGCAATCATATACCGATAGTGAACAAAGCGTCAAGAATTTAGACCACAATAGGTTTAAAGTGCTTATTTCCATAAACAAGGCGTCATTTAACAATGAAATGGTTTTTTTTTTTTTTTTTGCCCTGCACGATCCGTTTATAGAATTGTTAAGGTGAAACAGAACACCTGAATGTATCCTCATTGGCAAGACGCCTGAATCACCGCGCTAAAAATTCACCATAGCTGTTCTATAAAAAAAAAATAGTAACGTTAAACTTTAAAAAATAATAACAACATACCCTTAAACTTTGGATCCGTTTTCATAATCAGAGCTTGTTTATGCCACAATAGCACAATATTGGAATAAAGGAATTTTTGAAGACTAACTTTAAAAAGCAGCTTAGTACGTGAGGTCTCTGGAAGAAATGAAAAAAATCAATCATTTTCATTGTTAACAAGTATTGTAAACAGAGAATTTTGTAACAACAATGCGTGTCTTTAATTTTCAATGCTGCTTTGATCCACTATTGTTAAAATTTGTATAATATAGTTATTTATGCAACAAGTGTGAAAATTAATACTTTTTAAAACGAGTTTATTTTAATCTCTGAGCTTTTTTTGTTTTTATGAAATAGAAATTTAACTTGAAATGTAGGCATTTTATTAAGTTAGTGAAATAAAGAAATCTTTTTCACTGATTTTGGTCGAAAAAAGTACCTTTTTAAACCGTTTCAAAAATTCTAACTTTTTGATCGCGTCTGATATTAAAATTAAAATAAAAAAGTCGCAATTTTTCAAGCAATTATAAAAAATATATTATGAAATATAAAATAAATCAATTTTAAATACTTTTTAGTAATTATATGTTTATAATTAAAATAAAGTCAAAACATTAACAGTAAATACTGAATCACACATAATTAAAACTTAAAATTGGCCGAATGATTAAAAAATCTCGAGTTTAACAATAACAATAACAATTTTAAATAACCCGTTATTTGTTTGATACAAAATTTTAATAAGAAATGAAATTGCGGAAAAGCGTTATTCGTACATATTAATAAAAAACGAGTTTTAAAAAAATTGACGAGTACTTAGTGATGCTTATTACTAAAAGTAAATTTTGCTTGTTGATTTAAGTCCATCTTGGTTTGCTTGTTGATTAAGCTATTATTATATTTTCAAAAAATGAATATGTTTACAGAGAATAAAAAAAATAATAAATGAATAGGATTTGAAAAATGGAACAGGAGCAGAAATAAAACATTTCATGAAAGGTAGTCACAAAAAAATCTTTGTTGTTTTGTTATAAAGAACAGGGGCATATTTAAAATGTACTAAAAGTGCTTAAACCAACCTCAAGCCATGAAAAATACTAGACAAGCGTTTCACGTTTTTTAAAGTCACTATAAATATTCCAAAATGCAGCTAGTATTTTTTTGAAATTTTTTTGAAATTTTAAAATTAAATTTAATTTTTTCGTAGAACTTTTCTCCTTAAGTGGTGGCAGCACTAAATCGTGATAAAAGCAAAATAAAACAAATTTGACGGGAAGATATCACCTGGTTATTTGCGAATTAAGTTTTAAAATGACCCAAAATATTCCAAACATGGCGTCACTACTTTAATTGAATAACCAAATGATATTTTCTCCTTAAAATTGTTTTATTTTGATGTTATGTCTATTCTCATACCTGGTGAAAAAATGCTTACATGGGAAAGCAATACTCTCGCAAAATTTGGAATTTTAAAACCACTGCATTAACCATTTCACTACAGCCCACGACGGCAGTACGACTAAGGATTTGATAATGGTATTTCTATAGCATATAACACGGAAACAAAAATCCTTCGTAGCGAAAGGGTTAAGTAGATGGGACTGATTATCCTCTTATAGGAAAATATTGAGATCCGAACCGAAGTGCTTTTATATTAATCCAACGGAAAACAATTAATTTCTAAGCCACTTTTTTCTGGCTGTATTGAATGATCTTGATTTTTTTTACATAAATTTAGCTAACTAAGTTTATTACATGCACCTCAACAAGCTGAAGCATGCGCATATCTTATATGGCGCAAGTTACGACATACGGAACACAGAGATTGAAAAGTCAAATTTTTATTTTGCATGAACGCTTCCGTCTATTTATAGCCTTTTAGAGAAGCCTAAAATAAACACGTAGAAGGAAAGTCTGAGTAATTTTTAACTGTTAAAAGTAGTTTAACGAAGCACAAGTCAAGATGCATAGTTTACAAAAGAAAGTATTTAAATAAGTTAGTTGGTAAATTACTTTGAAAGTTAGCGTGTTAGCTTAAAAACTCGCAAAACACCATGGCATTGACAACCCTGCCTCTTTTAGGTTCTCTTATTGTGTACAAAGTAAACTCTTCCGCAATCTAATTATTTGGGGTGCTAAGAAGTGTTAATGTAATAAATTTGTGATGCTATTAGGTTTTTCAGTTAATTATTATTTTAGTTTGTATACGACCCTTTAAATAAATTATAAAACCGTGTATCAATTCCACACTTTTCCCTTTTAAAAATTAATGGCATGGCACTCGAAATCTTTTTTTCAATCCTGCAACCGTAAAACACTGAGTGGAGCGGGTTTTTTTGCAGCTGTACCCCGGTATGAGTACATGTACCAGCCAGAACAAATCTGTTTATAGGACTCGCATTCGAACCCAAGTCTTCTCGACAAGAGTTACACTCTTAAAACAAGCACTCCTAATTTCACTCAGTCTGAGTGGATTTCACTCCTCCAGAGTGGAAAATGCACTTCTCCTTTTGGAGTGGATCCTTTGTGTGTTAAACCTCCGACAGGATCACTCCAAACGAGTGGTTTTAACTCAGTCCGAGTAAATATGCATGCCTTTAGGGTGTCGAAAATGCACTTCTCCAACTGGAGTGGATTTCACTCTTTTGTTTTAAGAGTGTAGGCATCCGAACATTCGGACACGGATCGCCCTCTTGTTGGATTAGCACTTTGGGGAAAGACAGAAAAATAACAGAAAAAAGGAGAGAAGTTTAATCAAAGTAGAAAATTGTTTAGCACAAAAAAAAAATTGATTTCAACAAAATGGAAATTTAGGTTTTATGTTTGCTAAAAGCATTTGATATAAACTGGTTTAAAAACAAATGGTTTTGTTTTGTTTTATTGTTTTTACTATATTTATTAGGAAAACGAGTAAGGCTAGTTTTAAAATTGGCCAGTGAATAAATATGTTCTATTTGCTAGGAACTACCGAACGGGATCTATATATATATATTTTTAATTACCGTTAAATTTAACAACTAGTATAAGTTTCTAGCAAAACCAATCCTTTTCCCCTGTTATCTTTTCTTTTTAATTTTTTCATTATAAAAAAACTGTACTAAAATTGTAAACTCTCATTACATTTTTGTCTAAAATCATTTCCATAAATTAGAAATACAGTCCGTTTTCGCTTATGTGGCGCATTTGGTGACAAAAACCCGTCCAATTCCCGAAATTATTACTTTTACTGGTTAGTATACCGAACAATAATTTGAATAAATGGTCAGAAAATTATTATGTGTAGTGGTTCTTTGAAACATGTAACCATCTTGGTTAAATATGATAACAAGAAGACGGAAATCAATATTAACAGAAAAAATTCAAGAAATATCAAACTAAATTGTTTAAAAAAAAGTACCAAAATATAACGGAGGTTTATTTAAATTTATTGTTTCTAGCTTTAACGTTAAAACCAATAAACTATCTTAATAAACGTAATTTGCATTATAATGATAGTTATTTTCCTAATTCAAAAAGCTTATAAATCTTTATCAATAATGTAAGTCAAATAATGAAAACCTATTAGATATTAAACCTTTAATTTCAACAATAACTTTCGTCTGAACTAAGTCATTAAATCATCATTAACTTTAAATCGATCATTTTTATTTAATTGTGTTTTCGATTATGAAAACTTACTAATTGCCAATTAAATTTTATTAATCTTTGATTATCTTTAAGGATCAAACTGCATTTTGGTTAGCTTTATAGATAATTAATTTAAAATCGTTTTAAAAAATTTAAGATTATTTTCCTCTAGAGAGTTAATGACATGTATTTTTGTTCAATTATATCATATAAGAAAGTGCAAAGTAATCAAATGTAATCTATTCGTCTATTGATATTGTTGTTATAGATTTTAAAAGTGTAATTATATCCTTAGGATAGGTTTTAATTTATACAGAACTTTTTGAAGGTATGTAAATTTTCATTTAAATGTCATTAAAAAAATTTAATTAGCTAGGCAAAGATGTTCCTTAAAAAATAATATATTTTTAGTTTTTTATGCTGATACAATTCAATTAAAATGGGTAATTTAAATTTTTATGTTTTAAATTGCCTTAAAAAATTGCAGTGTATTCTTAAGCAAGTGGTTTCTTGATTAAAATAACGATTTTAAATGGTTTTAACTATTATTTGTTTTTGTCTTAAATGCGTATCAAACGTAAGTTCTTAGTTATTATTATTAATGAATAGTTTAATGTTAAAAGGTAGTCAAGCATCATTTTTTTCGAAATTCGTGTTTTTAAAGATAAGTGAAGTTAGCAAATAGTTTTATAGAAGAAAAAACAAATTCAGTTTCGTCTCTAGATGTTGAGACAAAACTAAAATAATTTTATTCTGGGGTTTGAAAGACAGCTCTATTTCGACACTTCACACCATAAATTAAATATACAAAGCTTATTACATTTTTTTAATTTTGTGTACATGCTAAATTTTGTATTTCCCTAACATTCTTTATTTTGAGAGCATACGAATTTTTTATTTCAAAGAGATTTCAAGTTTTAATAAAACTTTGTCTCGTGGAAAAAAAAAACATTTTTGCCCTATTTCTTATTCTGCATTGAATATTTTTACAAACGTCTTTAGATGCATTTAAATAACTTACTGGTCCATGTAATCGAACTTTTTGAAATTGCGTCGAATATTTTGTGTAAAATCATTTAGTGGAAATTTAAAAAAAAAATCGCACCAATTTCAAAAAGTAGGATTGTAAATCAACTACAATCCAGGGGCGTAGCTACCGCCGTATCAGCCGTATCAATTATACGGGGCCCCCCGTCCACGGGGGCCCCCAACGTTCGTAAGCAAAAATTAATAAAAACTTTTCAATTTTTTATATATTTCTCAAATGACAAAAGTAAAAAAAATTCCCGCGTAAAGCGTGCGTTCAAAAGTTGGTAAGTAACCGAACTTTTTCGGTCTACTATTATTCATATACCAATAAAGCAGGCATAAACATTCTAAGACCATGGTTATGTTATTCTAATGTTTTAAACAAACCGTATTGTCACATCTGTTGGTTATTAGCAGATCGTTAAAGCAATTCGTACTCCTCTGCGTACGGGGTTTCCATTCGGGGGAAGCAATTTTACGCAAACTATACTTGATCATGAAAATTCACAGCAGCATATTAATGCATCTTTATCGTATAATAATTGGTTACAAGAAAATACCATCGATACTCTATTGCAAAGTGAAATCAATAGTAAAATTATATTTTGGAGAGACGTATTGCATCGTATAATTAATGTTATAATTACTTTAGCATCTTGTAATCTACCTTTAAGAGGCCATGATTCTGATTCACTCAATTTTATGGCATTTTTACGTTTGCTATCTAACTATGATGCAACTTTAAAAGAACTTCTTCTAAAATCTAAAGGCAAAATAAATTATTTAAACCCTACGATTCAAAATGAAATTATTAATTTGCTTGGTACCGCAGTTAGGAACAATATTATCTCAGAAATTAAAAAAAGCTCCATTTATGACAATAATTCTAGATACAACAAAAGACTTGTCAAAAATTGACCAACTTTATGTAGTTTTTCGATACAAATCGATTACAGAAAAAGATGATAATGTGCCTAAAAAATTAAAAATCTGTGAGTCTTTTTTTTTTGGGGGGGGGGGGGGTTTACAGCAGTATCCGACTGCAGAGCTGAAGGACTTAAAACTGAAATTCGATTAAACAATATGGAATTGATTTGACTAAATGTAGAGGACATGGTTACGATGGAGCAAATGTTATGTCGGGTGTTTATGGGGGATTACAAACCCTAATAAAAGAGCTCCGAATGCCGATTATGTTCATTGTGCTGCGCACGCATTAAAATTAGTTTTGATGCTGCGAAACATGTTCGCGAAGTGTCGACTTTTTTTGATAATTTAGAAAAAATATATACTTTTTTTGGTAATAGTATACAAAGCTGGGCAATGTTAAGTGATGATTCATCTGAAAAATACTTAATTACCCTTTAAAAAATATGCCCTACCAGATGGTTTCAAGGAACAACGTTTTATTTACAGTAAAGAAAAATTATTTATTAATCATGAAAACTTTGTACCAATTAAATTTAATTTCGAAAAAAAAAGATAAACGTGAAGAATGTAAAAATATAATTAACATTCTAGAGAGTTATGATTTCTTATAGTGCTAGTCACATTTTTGTCTTCACTATTTGAAATCCGCAATCCTGTTGCTAAAGCTCTACAGCATGAAAATAATGATTTACAAAAAACTAGTATTTTATTAAGTAATCTTTTGAAAAGACTGTGCGAATTAAGGAATCACAATTCATTCAATAGTTAGTAAATGAGTCCAAGATTTAGCAAAAAATTGGAGGGTAAAAACTGTTTTTAAAAACAAAAGGCGAAAGATAACGAAGCGTTTTTTTGATGAGTTATCACAAGATGAGAGAATTTCACACCCAGAATCCTATTTCAAAGTCAATGTATACTATTGCTGTTCAGAAATATTAATGTTTCAAAACCAATTAAAGATTTCAGAGCCTTTGCAACCTGAGTAGTATGTTCGAAAGATTATAAATCAGAGAAACTCCTGTCTTCTTCAAACGAAGAGATATTAAACGCTTCCGGAAAACTGTCGGCAAAATACAGTGAAAGGCATCTCAGTTAATCTTTATGACCAATTAAAAGCTCCAAAAACATGCTTAAAATCTGAAATTCAAAAAATTCATCCCATTAAGGAACTCAATGAATTATTGTTGATAAAATTCAATAGTCTTGCCTCCAGTTTTCCGAAGTAATAACAGCATATGCTTTTTATTCTTAACCCTTCCAGTTACAACCGCAACTGCTGAAAGAAGTTTTCAAAATTAAAACTAATTAAAAATTACCTAACAACTTCGATTGGACAGAAACACCGGTCAGACCTGTCACTATTGTCCATAGAGGCAGAAACTTTAGAAAAACTTAAGTCATCATCAGCTATAAATGATTTAATAAATCAGTTTGCCGAAAAAAAGGCAAGGAGAGTGTATATTTAATTTGAATTGCTTGATATGCATATATATTATGAATGCATGCTTATTAAATTCTGTGTGTATGCTTGTATGATATTATGATTCATAAATATTTCTTTTAATTTTATGCATTTTTTTATTTTGTGAGAAATCTTTACCCTTTTTGAGGGCCCCAAATTTTTTTTTATACGGGGCCCCACCATGGCACGCTACGCTTCTGCTACAATCATTACATAAAAGAACCTTTTTTAAAAAAAATTTCAATACAGCAGGAGAAATGGTTCTTAGAAAATATTTTTTTTTCTCGATTGAATTAACATTTTGGAACTTTTGTTAGGAGACCAATGAAACAGCGAGCTGATTCCCTCTTAAGCATATTTTCTTACTATTGTGTTTTTCTAAGACTTTATTTCGGAAATTGAAGGCATAATATTATTAATTGTTAAAAGAGGTAAAGCGACAATTAAATTTAATTCCATAGTGACTTGACTATCCCTGTGCAATGATTCCATTTGAAAACTATCCATACTTTTACTATCCATTTGCAAAAGTTTTATCCTGCCTCTGGATCTCAAGAAATATGTATAACAGACACTACAAATACAATTTTTTCTTGAAAAATTATTAATTTTTTAAAAAAAAAATCATTTCTCCTTAAAGCTTTCAAAATGTCACAAAACCCTTTTTAACGTCTAAAGATTCACGTGGTTTTGCCATTTCATTTAGATTTTGGATATATTTCTGGTTTTCTTTCATAGGGAAAATTATAATGAGGGTTCACGTAATTTTTGACAACGACTTTTATTTCTTAGAAGTTTGGTTTCTGGAGTTGGCTTGTACGATTTTTAGCTATACAGTAACGAAGATTTTCTGTGTTTTATTAGCTGGGTTCTTTTTTTGTTTGAAGGTCATAGTTATATTGAGCTGTAACGGGAATTTGTAGCTATCTTTGTGTCCTCAAAGAATATGTCACCCAGATCATCAAAGTCGGCAAAGAATTGCGCTAAATGGGTGAAATGTGTTTATGGTATCCTAATTGAGATTTTGTCTTGAACTAACATTATTTTGCAAGTATATGATTGAATGAGCCTAACTTGGATTAAATGGGAAAACACAAACGTTACTACCAAGCTAAATGATGAATAATTACTTGATTGGCGAAGAACGGATACTAATTTATTAGTTATCTTATAAGAGGCATTATAAAGATACAAAGCAGATATAAATCAAAATTAATGAACTCGAATAGCGCCAGCATACTATGGTCTACCAGAACGTGGTAAAATTCATTTTTAATTCCTTGATTGTTGGTTTGTATAAGGAGGTAATGTAGATAGCACGTGTTCCCAAGCTGACATTTAGATATGTATCCTGGTTGATTGAAACTTATTTAACTCTTAGTATTTGCAAGATTGGAAAGAAAGCAAGAAAAGCATTTTAATAAAATAATAAAATTCAGAAATTTTAGAGTTAGATAAAAGATTGTTCGATAAAATGGATAATAAAACTTAATGAAAAAAAATAAATTTTAAAAGAATATAGGTTGTTTGCTGCTATCATTGATGAGTATCAATGTGCCTCAGCATTAATTGTAACCCTGTGCCCCAAGCTAACATTTTGCCTAATTTTAATCATTAATCGAATTAATTTTAGCATCTAAAAAAAGCGGAACAGAAAAGAATATTTTTTTTCTTTTCTGGGAGCGTATTCTTTTCTGTTAAAAAATTGGAATAATCGCATAATTTAACTAGAATTGCATTGGCAAAATTTAGTATTAACCTAAAGTGTCCTAAATATTCACCATTTTCTTTCACTAAACTTCCGAATCACGTTTTATTTTTTGAGGGTAGCAGTTAAAATTTGTGTTATATGTAAATGTGTTTTGAAATAATTCCATTTTTAATAACCTTGAGCAAAATAGGTAGGAATTATAAGGGTGCCTCAATTTCCATGCCATTAAATCCAAACAGTTTTAATTCGATACATTGCATGTGTCAGTATAGCATGGCATGGTCCACATATATTCCAGCTTGTGTGCTTGTTCAGAGAACCGCTTACAAACTTTCGTCAAGTGGGACAGACACATAAAGAATAATAACAGCCACAAAAAAAGGAATAACACATTGACAAATAACATTTATTGACGGTCACAAACATCCATGCCTGACCGGGATTCGAACCCGACCCCTGCAGCTCCAAATGCTAGCGTCCTAACGATTGCGCCACCGGGGTGGCGTGTCAGTATAAGAATTCCCAGGGTTTAAAACCCTTCAAGTTAAACTTCAATAGTTTCGAGTTCGATACATTATATGTGTCGTCAGTGTAAGAATCCAAATGTTTAAAACCCTTCAAGTTAAACTTCAATAGTCTCGAATTCGATACATTATATGTGTCGTCAGTATAAGAATCCAAATGTTTAAAACCCTTCAAGTTAAACTTCAATAGTTTCGAGATCGATACATTATATGTGTCGTCGTATAAGAATCCCAATGTTTAAAACCCTTCAAGATAAATTCCGGCTCTCCTTTCACTTTTCTCTAAGTAGGGCACAAGGCTAAACAAACGTTGGCGATTCAACACCCCCTCAATTTGGCTCAGTTTAGGAACGGGCCAACCACTTAACTTTGTCACACGCCAGATTTAACAAGTGTGATTGTCGCCAATGCTCGGGCTCGTAAAGTGGGACCTCATTTCGCGACGGCCGAATTAGTTTCTGCTTGAATTAACTGACGAGCAAGCAGAGTTATTATTTCGCTACAGACATTGGGGGATATGCTTAGGGGATTCAATTATTTAGAGACGTAGTGTGTGAAATGGGGAGTGTTCTGCGTGTTTACTTAACCTTTTAATGAACATAGAGGGACCGTTTTAATATTTTATTGGAGGCAATTTTATGATATACTTTTAATTATGATATTTTTTAATGCTACAATCTGTCAATTTCAGATTTTAACATAGTTTTGGAAGTTTTATTATTCAAGTAAATTTTGTAAACAATCCAAAAGCCATACATTTTTATTGATATAAAAACTAATGCATATAATATTTTATAAAAATATTTATTGGGGTATTTTTAATGTTACTAGCTTTATAAACCCGGCGATGTTTGTGTGTACTCTTATTAACGGTAATATGTTTTTGGTGCACCAATTATATATACGCAAAGCCGTCTGCTCATTGACGATCTTTAAAATTTTACAACTTAATTTATCAGAATCTAATCAAATTTAATTTAACTACAATGTTTGGTAAGCAATTTAATTGTACCTAATTTCATTGTACCTACTTTATAAACGTAGTGTGGAAGCTAAAATACAAATAAAAATTATGTTATGATAAATTTTACTTCGGTAAAATCCTAATATCCGTTCAGTCAGCATTTGGTGACAATTTTGGAGGGCAGTAAAGTTTTCATGTTATAGTTTTTTTTATTTCTAAATATTTCGAAAGTATTGAGTTCTTTACAAATTTTAATGCTGATACTTATTTAGAAATAAGAGGGTCGTGTAATTTAGGCTTTGGCGGAATTTTAAAACACGTCAAATGTCTCCGGAATAGACACCACTAGGACTAGACTGATGCTTCTATATTTAGAGAAGGTAATTTTTCACGATTATACTTTCAACTGCAAATAAATTTTTTCTAAATGATAAAGAACTTTAATTGAATTTCCGAAAGGAAAATTATTTAAAATAACCAATTTTGGTTTTAAGAAGTTTAAACTACAAGTGAATGCTTTTTTACATATTTTTATTACAATGTAAAGTTCTTATGTAGAAGTGATTCTACGTGACAGTTAGTATTTAAAAAACAACTACTTATTTTTTAATGAACATTTCAATGAGTATTAAAGTAACAGAGAAGTAGGCTATTTTAGCTACATTACAGATTCTTGTGCTTAATTCTTTCGAATTTAAAAAGGCTAAAAATCGAGAGAAATTGTATTGAGATTTGTCGATAAGGAATTTGTTGGGGTTTTTTAAGATTATCTGAACTCACAACAAGCAGTTCATAACGTTCATAGTCGAGAAATCTCTTTTGAGATAGAAAATTCGTGCGCTATCGCCCACTATGTAGAGGAGAAACCAGAGTGAATTTTGTGCCGAAGCATCGCCTAAACAAGGCGGCGATTGGCGTAGGAAAAATTAGTACTAAAATTGAGCTTTTTTTTTTCGAACCATGATTGTTGAGTTGATTCTAGTTGATAACTGCAAATATTTCGAATTTCCTTTTGTAAAGTGTCAAAAATAATATTATTAAGTAACCAAAACTTTGCACAGTTGCTTATTGATAATTGGGAATTATTGATTTTATATTCATCGTTAAGCTTAAAAAATCATAAAATGTCATTCGAAATTGGGTCTGACATTAAAACTATTTCCCTAAATAGAAATAGAGCTTCCCAAAAAAATGATCCTGATTCATGAATCATAAAAGTACTATCCACGTCTACAAAAAATTTCGAAGAGCCACCAGCTCCAAGATAACAGCTTCTAAAAAAGCACAATTTTAGTACTGTCATTTTCTACGCAACTCACCGTCATGTTTAGGTGATCAAATATCGGTGAGGAAATATATTTTGACCCTCCGTTTCCCCTGTAGGTAGTGTGTCATAGCGCACGGTATTTCTATCTCTACGGAAATCTCGCGATTTAAATTTATGGAATTACACTCATACATATTCTTAGCATTTTATCAACTTCATTCATAAACCATCAAATCAAAACGCCCATACAAAACACTCGTTTTACCGTATAGGACTAACAAATATATATAATTTATTGGCATTGCCAACTTTTATTGGCCAATAATGACAGTGGCGTAAGACGAAACAAACTCCATTCTCGCAATGACGTAAACAGGTGCGTGGTTTTTGAAGAACGAAAATCCCCATCTTATATATGCCTTCTCACAAAATGACCCTCATAATTCACGCCAACCGAAGCCACATTTCCATTCGTAGATCGCCAAGCGTAAAGCTATCGGATTTCAAAGCACTCTCTTGGTGGCACTACACTTCAAAGTGGTCGGATTTATAGTTTATGTATGGATATTGGCCGCCATCTTGTTTTTTTTTTTTTTCATTCGATATTTTCGTTATTTACTTTTCCCGTTCCTTTTGGTAAGATCTCCGAGGCAGAGGGTCGTTGTGGTAGTTGATTTTTTGGGAACAGTTGTCATCGTGGCTTGTTTTTATGAAAAAGCAACCTATTTTAATGCGTTAAATTTTCATTTGTGAAAACCATTGACACCTTCCTTACCGAAAGAAAACGCCATTTTTTTTATTGGTATATATTTTATTTTATATTTAAACGCTAGTGTTCTTAAAATTCGTTTTTCGTTTACGTCTAACTCTCGTGGTGCATAAATTTTCATTACTATGGTCTTTGGTCTTATATTTTGTTTATTTATATACACTTAATCAGAAAGCTTATTTTGCATGGCAAATTTTCCTAATGAGTTAAGCGGGAGGATCAGTTCCATAGACTTAATACATCGTTTTTGAAACCCAAACATCTGTCAAAATATCGCATTACATTTAAAGCATATTTTCGTCAAGCATAAAAGTCGTAATAACATAAAAAAAATGGAAAAGAAAATATATCCTGTATATTTAACATTAGTTTAAAAAAACACCATAAATTATTGACAGATAACTATACTATTTCAATGATTTGAAAATTATTAATAAAAAACAGGTCTATATTTTCCAATCAAATTTGTGTCATTTTTATTATTTTCATGCATTGTAAATTGATACTCAAATTGCAAAGCATTATTTCAATAGATATTTCGACTATAAAATTATTGCATTGGGTCTATGGACGGACCATGTCCCTCAACGAGTCAAAATTAATGATTCACAACAAGAGAAACAATTAAAGTTTCACTTAAAGGGGGTTCAGTATGTTGTATATCGGTAATGTTAAATTGGCCAATTACAATGTACCTTTACGCAATAACTACTGATCAGATCATCTTAAAATTTTCTCTGTGTGTTATACCAACCTTATATATTAATCTGAGGTTAAAAGTTTTTTCTAAATAACTGTTAGATTTTTTTAAATAAAATAAGTTATAAAGTACCCAAAAAATCATGAAATTTTTCAATTTTTTGCCCCATAATTTTTTTTTACTTTAGTTTTATTAAAATTTATAACCTCAGATTAATCTATACTATGTATTACATCATATAAAAAAAGTTTACGAGAAAACATAGCATAGTTTTTGAGAAAAGGTACATTGAAGTTCAAAAAATCAAGTTCTGAGAAAAACGCATTTAAAGTTTTTATTGCTAACCCATTTCCTTACGAAGCCATGACATTAAAATGGCTTTTAATGTCAAAAATATTTTTCCAGTCGTCTTGATACTTTGTGAAATTATTAATAAAGGTTGTAATAGTATTTTAAGCCAATAACTTTTGTTTTGATTTTTTCACCGATTTTTGGGTATTGAACCCAAAGTTGAGTAAAGAGTTGAACAAAAAAAATCAGTGTAGGAATCAATATGCAAGACAAAGAATATGCCATCAAAAGAATTATTTATCAAAGGAAAATTAATAGTAAGATCTTTAGGTTAGGTTAGGTTTGAATTATCGTCGCATTAGTGCTACACGAGGGCTATTGGAGACAGGCGTCGTATTTTAGAACCACAGTGAAGCAACGAGCCGACACCTGAATAGCCACCATAAAATAGGGTTACCAGGTCAAAAAATTAAAACACAGGACACTTACTTTGAAAAAGCAGGACAAAAGCAGGACACATTTAAAATCGAGACAAAACCTTATTATTAGCACATTAAACATTATCAAATTATATTATTTAAATATTATTATTAGGATATTTTTCTACAGAACCACAGCCGCTAACTAAATGCCTTTTAATTTAGAGCTATGCATAAAACACGTTTTGGAGTAAACTAAAAAGGTAAGCATTACACTTTGAAATGTATACAAATTTCTTTAAATATCTTCAAAATTAATTAAATTTTAAAAAATACGGACATTTGTGGATTTTTAAAAAATAATTACGGACGGCAGGACAGAGCTTCTAAATACGGACGTGTCCTGCTAAATACGGACGTCTGGTAATCCTAGCCATAAAACAGGTAAAACTAACCTATCGTTTTATCAAGCCCCAGTGGAAACGATCAAAGTTCTTGAGAGGGGGGCTTTGGCGAAGACATTCGAAGATGATATAACCGACAGAAGGCGACGACACCTCAGAACCCCGCCTGTTGATGTGGTCTCGAATTCTATCCGTTCTTTTTTTTTACGTTCCAAAACTCTTCCTGTAATTCTGTTGATGGGGACGAGTTCCTTGCTGAATGCCCATCAGGTTTTTATGCCAATCCGAACTGAGCATAATTTGGTGGATGAAATTGGTACACCTGGATATTAAATTCTTGGATTATTTTTTTAGTTTGTGTAGTAAGGTCTTTTGGGTGAAATGTAAAATAAAAATTGATTGTAATCAGCAGTTTGTGTAGTAAGGACTTTTGGGCGAAATGTAAAATATAAATTGAATTTAATCAGTAGTTTGTGTAGTTACGTCTTTTGTATGAAATGTAACATATAAATTGAATTTAATCAGCAATTTGTGTAGTAACGTCTTTTGAACGAAATGTAAAAAATAAATTGAATTTAATCAGCAGTTTGTGTAGTTACGTCTTTTGGGAGAATGTAAAATATAAATTTCATCAACAATAAATTGAATCAATAACAATTTTAACGGAACAATCCGTTTACCGCGAGATAAATCGTGAATAAAAATCTTACTGTGATTTTGTCAAACTATTATTTTAATTTCAAATATTTTTATGCGTAAAAATGAGATTCTTAAGGTAAAATTGTGGAATATAAATATTTGTATCAGTTTTGTTATCCATACTATCTATGTTATTTTACCCTTCTTTTGTTCTCGTCAGTCAAGTTTTGGAAGAAAACCTAACGTTTTGCACTTAAATTACAATTCTGTCTGTAATCATAACTTCGCTCCAAAGTTACACATAAATCGACCTTTGTAAAATTTACTTGAAACCTCATTGTACGATTTTTCATAATACTTACTTTTATATTATAAACAACGACCACCTCATTGTACGATTTTTCATAATACTTACTTTTATATTATAAACAACGACCACCTCATTGTACGATTTTTCATAATACTTACTTTTATATTATAAACAACGACGTGTGAGCTTTTCAAAACTACCAATACTGAAGCAGCTAATTTATTAATTCTATTTTTAAAAAATTCTGTGCCAAGAGGATCGAGCAGATTTTGGAGATCTTACTAAAAACAAGTTTTTTTTTCAGTGGTTAATTTATGAAACATTTCAAATTCAAAAAAAAACTTGGAGAATGGAATATTAATCGCAAAAAACCGACAGATCATAGTTGTTTGATTTTTTGCAAATATTTCAAAAAATCATAAGTATTTGTAAAAAAGTTACAAAAATTTGATTTTAAGTATACATATTAAATCGAATGTATATTTTTCATATCACTTACCAAAATCTTTCATATCATGCACGTACAAAAATCGGTATTTTTATTAATCAAACCTCAAATCCCACTTAAGTGCCGTGAGCATTTTTACTGACATATAAATTTTCATAATTGCGTTCAAATTTTGTTCGAAAAGTCAACCGCTTCGGTTCACGAAATGTTCATCCCCTATGATGCCAATAGTAGATTAGAAAGCTTAATTTTTAAGAATAAGTACTTTCCGAATATCTTTAATAAAAAAGCATGATACAGAATCTTTCAATTTTAAATGATATACATAAAATCAAAACGAAACAATTATTTGTCTGCGCCAGGTGTTGAATTAAACAATCCACAAATTTTATTTAGCCTTTCTTCGTGTCTGCGGGATCCTGAGCTCGTACTGTTGCATTCGCCATTCGAAGGATGGTTTTTATGACTAGAAGTAAATGTTCATTTCTTCCGTCTAAAGGTGGGTTTTGTCGCTGTAAGTTAGAATGTTTATGGAACATAAGAATTTTATGTTCCATTAGTGGGATTGTTTGGAATATTTGAACAATTTTAGGGAAAGATATAAAGTTTCCGTTTGAGTTTTATGGTGGTTGAATTAAATTTAGGTTGAGTACAATTCTAGAATGTCAAGAAAATACAGGCATTCGTTTTTTGTATCTCTTTAAATTTGTTATTAGTCAACAAGGCTGCACTAAATATTAAGCAAATCTGCCGCTTCGCAGAACCTCGAGCTTTTAAATACACATTTGATTTTGAAAAATATATAATTACAAATTAGTTTAAATGAAAAATCGCTATTAAATTATTACACACTTTCGTTCAGCAATGTAGAGAAAAAATCGAAGAAAAAACGTGAACAATGAGAATTGTTAATTCGAATCGTGCTTAATTTTTACAAAAGCACTCGTGAAACAATGTTTTTTTATTAAATTTGTGGAGTAGATAATATAACATAGAAGTAGTGATAAAGCACACAAAAAGTCTAACTGATCGATCGGAATAGATCTGTATTATACCGACAATAAGTGTAACTTACAACCTATTTTAGGATTTTATTTTACTCAAACCGCTTATCTACTACTTCATTACTACATCACTATACGTTAAACCAATTTAAATTACGTTAAGGTAGGTGAATACCCAAAATTCCCCAAAATTCTAAAATTTTTACTATTGGTTTAATCTTTTGCAAATTTGGCACAATGATTTCAAATATAATGAATAATACTATTTCGGCATTTTTTAAAATTTAAATATAATTTATTTATTATAAACGGTGTTTTTCTACTAAAAAAAGAGGTTTACGCTAACAAGTCTACCACATTGAATTTTCATCCTATAATCATTAATTATGTGTTAAATTCTTTGTTTTGAACTGATGCATGCAATGACCCTCTAGAGTTACATACAAATTGCAAGAAAAGGAGTTATTAAGAAAAATGTTATAAATTAACCACAAAAAAGGGATTTTTTTCGATTAACTTACACTTGGACATTTTTTAAAAAAAACTTGTATATTTACACCAGATGTTAGAGGTTCATGGCACAGATATATATTGAAATAACATTTGTTAAAAATTTCAGGTAAATTAATGTAAAACTTTTTATGCTATGAGTGTTGGCGTAACCCCCCTTTTTTAGTTGAAAAACACCGTTTAAAATAAATCAATTATATTTAAATAAAAAAAATTGCCCAAAAAGCATTGCTCTTTATATTTGCAATCACTATGCCAAATTTGGAAAAGATTAAACCAATAATAAAAATTTTAGAATTTTGGGTATTCGCCTACCTTAAACCAAATAAAAGGCAAAATCTAATTTTCCTTTATTCTAATTAGTAGAATTTTGAAAGCTATTTTGAATTTCATCTATATACCGAAGAAGTAGTCTAGTGCTAAATTATTCTTGAATAGTCTTTATAACATAAAATGTTTTTATAACTTGTAATTTATTTAAAAATATGCTTTTTCCGCAAAATAAGAGATCGAAGACCTTTTTTTAAATACATCGTTTGTAAAGTATATATTTCAAAAGTGTGTGTATATATCGTTGTTTAATGCATCACACCAAGTAAAACATTGTTCTCATTAAATAATCAAGAAAAAATAAAGGTACGCTCAAAAATATGAGTAAAATATATTGATACATATGTATCAATGAATAAAACGACGAAAACAAGATTTTCTATAAATTCTACAACAAAAAATATTCTGTAACTCAAACCAGAACAAAAATATTTTTCCGATACTTTCAGGTATTTCTTTAAAATAAAAGTTTTCTGAAGACGGATGTTTTTAAACAAATAACGATGAAAACGGCAAACAAGCGTTTTTACTTTATTTGTCGTACTTGAAATGCATTTAAAATAATGAAATACTTAAGTTGTATCTTTTCAATCTTTACAGTATCATGCTATTGGTATTTTTTAATCTTAATAGCATTGCATCCTTTTAATATTTATGGTGTAATTTCAATTATCCCTTTAGTGTTTACTTGCATATTTTTGAAAAACAAGCAGGTTTTTAGCAGAAACTAACTTAGAATTCGTGCACTAAAACAATAAATTCATGCATCTAAAAAAATAGCTCAAAACAAAGATTAAAAGTCAAACTTAAACTGTTTTCATTTATTTTTCTTTGGAAATTCAACATTCCTAATTGTTTACTAAATTCATTTATATCCCGACGGCTTTAGAGCATATAATAAATGTAAATTGGCAACATTTTCCTTAAAATTTGCCACTCAGTCAATTTTACATCATACGTAAATATTCATCATTTTCATGCAATATTTACATCACAATAAATTTTACATCATCTATAAATTTACACCATAGGGTCGTGGCATCACTTTTACCATCATCTTGCTCTGCAAAATTACAGGACAAATTTTACAATGTATTAAACCAGAAATTGGAACAATGAGCTACTTGTAACAGTTATGTTTTTTAGGTAACGCCGAGTGACGCCGTTAGATTTTTCAAAAAGTAGCTGCAACTGTAATTTAGTTATTTTTAGTATTAAAAAAGAATCAAAAAATTCCGTAACTTTTCCGTTGCTTCTCCCGCCGCTTTTCACGGATATTTTTGGCAAGTTTGGCGTTGGGCTTAAATTTCATTAGTTAAAATTTAACTTGTACTAACGTTGAATTTTGCTCGTAACTTATTCCGATTTTCCCTCTTTCTTTAGTTTTGGCTCTCCTTTAAAAACGCGCGGTTAAATTTTGATTTGTCTTATAACTTGAAATTTCTAAGGAAACCATGATTAGTTACTTTTCATACTACGCAATTGCAATTAGTTGCTTTTTATATTAATAACTGTAACAAAGCTACTTTTCATATTAAGTAACAGTAAGGAAGTTACTTTTCATATTAAGTAACTTAACAAAGTTACTTTTCATATTACGTAACTGTAGTTAGTTGCTTTTCATATTAAGTAACTGTAACAAAGTTACCTTTCATATTAAGTAACAGTAACAAAGTTACTTTTCATATTAAGTAACTGTAACAAAGTTACTTTTCCTATTAAGTAACTGTAACAAATTTACCTGTCATATTAAGTAACAGTAACAAAGTTACTTTTCATATTAAGTAACTGTAACAAAGTTATTTTTCATATTAAGTAACTGTAACAAAGTTACTTTTTAATTAAGTTACTATAACGGGGTAACTTTCATATTAGGTAACTACAACAAAGTTACATTTTAATGAAGAAAATGTCACATAGTTATTAGGGTGGGCCGAAAAAAACTTTTTATTTTATTTCGGATCGCTATAGTGCGGAAAAGTTGCCATTGGTAAAGACATGAAAAGTGCGCTAATTAATATTTTCTTATTTATCAATCTTCCGTTCGCGCAATGCCATCAAAGTTGGAAAAAATTGTCAAAACACGAATTTTTTTATAATTTTTTTTAATACGATGGATGTTTTTTACTTGTGTTACTATTCATTAATTAGCTACTAAAAGTACGTAAAATCAAATAAATGCACTTTTCTTAAATTTGTATCAGATCTTCGGCCACGCAACGTATAGTATAAAATGAGGAAAATTCTTAATATTTGCAAAATTGACAGATCTGACAAAAATGTATAAGAAGTGCATATTTATTGGTTTTACGTACTTTTAGTAGTTAATTCATGATAAAGGAACGCAACTAAAACATATATCGTGTATAAAAAATATAATTTTTTTGTTTTTTTTTTTTGGCAATTTTTCCAACTTTGATGGCATTGCGCGAACGGAAGATAAAGTATATATCGTGCAATACAAAAATAATAATTAGTGTATTTTTCATGTCTTCACCAATGGCCACTTTTCCGCACTATAGCTATCCGAAATAAAATAAAAAGTTTTTTTCGGCCCACCCTAATAGTTATTTCCTAATTAAGTAACTGTAACTGAATTACTATTTAAAAGTAACTGTAATAGAGATACTTTTTAATTAAGTAACTGTAACTGCAATATAGTTACATTTTAATTAAGTAACTGTAGCTGTAACATAGTTACATTTTAATTAAGTAACTTTTAATTAAGTAACTGTAACTGTAAGAGAGTTACATTTTAAGTAAGTAACTGTAACTGTACGAGAGTTAAATTGTAATTAAGTAACTGTAACTGAATAACTATTTAAAAGTAACTGTAATAGAGATACTTTTTAATTAAGTAACTGTAACAGTAACATAGTTACATTTTAATTAAGTAACTGTAACTGAAGCATAGTTACATTTTAATTAAGTAACTGTAACAGAGTTATTTTTTAATTAAGTAACTGTAACTTGATTACTTTCTAAAAGTAACTGTAACAGAGTTACTTTTTAAAAATACCATTCCAACTGTCTCAAACCCGTCTTCTTTCCCCTCCAGCCGCGCTGTCCCTGAAACTCCGGGACATCTCTGTCCCCGCCGTGGTCATCCGGGGCGAGTCCGTGTGGCTCAACTGCACCTACGACCTGGGCAACGAGACCCTCTACTCCATCAAGTGGCACAAGAACAACGTCGAGTTCTACAGGTATCTGCCGGAGGACAGGCCGCCGGGCCAGAAGTACGATCTGGCTGGGATACACCTGGATGTGAGTGAATTTTTTTTGTGTTTTAAATGTACAATTTTTATTGCTATTAATTTTGTGGAAAGTTGGGTATGACTGGCTTCTTTACACTTTCGTGAAAAACTAGCATTTATACTTTTACAAAAAGCGTTTAGGGGGCTAGGGATCCCAGTCGGTTAGGCACTCGCTTAGCATGCGGAAGGTCTAAGGTTCGGGTCCGGGCATCGCCAAAAATAGCTGCCGACCTATAAACGGCCCGTGCAGCACAAAAATGTCCGACGAATAATACCCCGTGTAGGGGAGTGCACGTTAAATATGCTCCAAAGTCCTAACGCTGCGTACGATGTCACCCTTGACGGTTGCGTTGGGTGTCTATTCAGGTGTTGGCTCGTCACTTGACTGTGGCTCTAAAATAAGACGCCCGTCGCCAATAGCCTTCGTGTAGCTCTAGTGCGACGATGATTCAAACCTACCTACCAAAAAGCGCTTGGGCGGAAGTGTGATGTAGCTGGGATACATCTGGATGTGAGTGAATTTTTTTGTGTTTGATTGTTTATTTTTACTGTTATTAACCCTTTCAATCCCAGTGATGCCATTTGGAATCATCACTTTCAATATTTTTTTTACAAATGTTTATGTCCCGTTATGACATCCAAACACACATATTCGATTTTTCACACTTTGTTCTATTGAAAAATATTTTACATTAATATCAATAGAGTTTAGAACTTCTATTTTTCTTATTTAGAAAATAGCTAACAAGCGTTTCACCTGATTTTTGAAAAGTTCACTTCAGTTCCACATATTTAGAACACAATTTAAACTATTTCGGTTTAAATAATTACTAATTTGTTTTTAATAATATGGTCAGATACCTTAAAATATATAACTCGAAGTGTTTTTAGGCAATATATATTTTTTTATTTTGTTGTTTTTCACAGTTTAAAAATGTTGGCATTATTTCAAAAAACCATATAAAAAATTAAAATAAAAAAATTTCCTTATGGAACTCTTATTTTTGACCTAAAATAAGCTTATTTTGAGAATATCAGGTGTTTCTGTAGTGTAGTAACTTTTTGGGACTGAAAGGGTTAATTTTGAGGAACGTTGGACATGGACTGCTGCCTTCTTTACACTTTTGTGAAAAACTATCATTTATACTTTTACAAAAAGCGCTTGGGCGGAAGTGCGATCTAGCTGGGATACGTCTGGATGTGAGTAAAACTTAGTGTTGGGGAGACTTGGGCTGGTTTTCCAAGATTTTTTTTCTTTTTGAACCGTTGACCATTTTAAATATATAAAATTTTATCTCATGAGCACGAAGTGAATGCATCCAAAAGCATTTGATTATTGCAAAATAGCACCAAAGTTAATTTTGTTTGTGCTTGTGGTGACCCCACAGAAACGACTGAAGGTCAATTATCCTACGTGACTTTGGGGGAGTTTTTGTAAGCTTGGGCGTATTGCACTATCGGTGTGGGGTTACTCACGACAATCACTTAAAAGTGACAAGACATCTGTCTCTATACTCAATAAAATTAAACAACTCTCTCATCGGCGTAAAATCTTCATTCAATGGATTCCCTCTCACATAGGAAACTTTGGTAATGAAAATGCTGATGTCTTGGTCAAGCAGAGAGCTTCTGATAGCACAATTTCAAGTCGACCTTTGACTTTCCCTGAGATTAGCTCCACGATCAGAACAACTAACCAACAAATATTTATCATCCCTCCAGCCCACTCTTGGTATAATGGACAGACACCTGGTGGCGCCCTTACCAAAGGGGCTGATTGAGCCATACAGTCCACTATAAGGTAGACTCATAAGTGAATACACATCAGGTGTCTCTCTTTTGAACTTGGACAAAAGACATGTTCAACGTGCACGAGGTGTAATACTGCACAGGCTTCTCCAGATCACATCTTACAGTGTCTTGGTCTGGAGAAGAATGACCTATACTCTAGTCCACTTCTTGTATATGATTTCTTGAAGACTTTCGAGCTCATTGACTTGGTCGAGCCTGCGGCTGGCCCAAGAGGAATAAGTCAACAACAACAACAACAATCATTTAAAAAATGCGAAATTCGATGCAACAGCGTAAACAAAATCTCAGCAAGGATGTACACGCGCTGTCCACGAAAAATATGGTGGAAGTTTAAAACTTTTAAAATGAAACTGAAACAGTGACATGGGACCCAAAACTATCATCTATAGTTTTTCAAAAGTTGATGATTAAAAATGACATTCTAGTTTTGGTCATCAGAGACGACTATTTAGTGTAAATTACCATTTTGTACTTAAAATGCTATTAGAAACTCTGCAACGAATTTATTTATAACTTTATGATTGTTCATTGTTGCTGTTGTTACTGTCAGTTTTAGCGGCAGTCGTAATATATGGCGTTTTTTAGTTTGTTGTCTTAAAACTATAGTAAAGATAAAAACAACATTTACAGACAAGTATTTAAATATCAGTATCAAAACTCCAATTCTTCTCAGTTTTTTAAAACTGATTGGAGTATGGACTTCATCTGTTCTACCTATCTGATGACATAAGGTGATAAATAACAAAATCGTGCCATAAAAATTAATGTTTCAGTTTTAAGGTGTTTTCAGATTGAATATGATTGACGCTATACCTCTCCCGACCTTAAGTCTGCAGTAGACAAATGTTCTACGAGAAAGAGGGTAATTAGTTCTTATTTTTGAGGGCGAGAATCGAATACAAAAAAAAAGGTATTTAACATTCAATAAACAAATGTATTTGTTATTTCAAGACATAAATTTATTATTTTTATTAGTTTAGCTTCAGTTAGAGAGTTATTTTAATTATTTTTTTTCCTTCGATTTTGACGTAACAGGGCGCACGAATATCAGGGTCAAATTATCAACCAATCGGAGCAGGCGAAGCTTCGGTGCCAGCCGCGTTGTTTACGCAAATTCCTCCGCGGAGTACATTTCTCTGCTGCAAACTTAAGGTCGGCTTTGGTATAACACTCATTTTTGATCAATAATAATCACTATTAAATAATAAGAATTATCAGTAATGATTTGATTACTGAATTATGTATTTTTAGCTTAGCAGAACAGATAGGGGCAACATATTCATGCCCTACACAGATGTGGACTCAGAAGGAATATACAGGTGCGAAGTGTCGACTGAAGCTCCTAATTTCCAAACCGTAAAAGCAGAAAGAGAAATGAGAATTTACGGTAAGTAAAATTAGTTTTATAATTTGGGAAGCTCTTAATAATAATAATAATATATGGTTTGGTATGGTAGGTACATATATATTCCAGCTTGTATGCTTGTTCAGAGAACCGCTTATAAGCTTTCGTCAAGTGGGACAGACACAGAAAGAGTTATAAAAGCTCAAGAGGCGCACAAAGAAAGGACAACACAAACACATAGACAAATAACAACATTTATTGACGGTCACAAACATCCATGCTTGACCGGGATTCGAACCCGACCCCAGCAGCTCCAAAGGCTAGCATCCTAACGACTGCACCACCGGGGCGGCAATAATAATGTTTAATATTTATAATGCTGTTAAATACAAAAGTCAAAAACATAAATTCTTTAACATGACCGCGTAACATATTTATTTACAGTCAGCCTTTAGATAATTGGAGTTGAATTTTACTGCAATTATTCGTAAATGTATATGAAGAAAAACACATTAAAATTGAATCGGTGAGTGCAGAAACAACTTCAGTCAAAAAAAAATCCGAAAACTCGTTTTCAATGAAAATAAGCGTAGAAAGGCAAGATGCGTGTTTGGTGCAAAAACTACGTTAGTCTGTTGAGTAGTTCCGTAAATACAGGACGTTTGTTTTGAGTGTTTAGTGCAGAAATAGAGGAGGAGTTATTACAATTTTTCTCCCTCCTGAAAAATTTGAAACCGATTCTCACCCGAACTCACCGATTCAATTATGAGTCTCACCACTACCAACTAAGTAACAAAGCCTTCTTACACGGCTGATTGACGTCGTATTAGGAAATTTCAAAGTTTTCATTGTTTCTCTTATTTAAACATGCTCGAAACTAGTTTTTAAATGCATAACATCTACAATGATTTTTAAATTACGTAAGGATTAGTACACAATTTACTGAATTCGGCCAACATTTACAATTTAGCATTTTAAATTATCAATATCAACTTTTGGATCATTCCATTCTTTAACAATAGGGCTATAAATCGACGAAGTCTTAAGGTCATATAAAATGTCACCTCATATTAAAAATAAATTGTCATATACAAGAAAAAAATTTAATTTCTTTTAACTCCCTCAATATTTAATACCATTAACATTTTTCTATAAGGATACTAAATCTGTATTTCTTACACATATAAAACCTTTTTAATAAATTATTATATGTAACCTTAAATTTTTGTATTAAATTTTAATATGTAACCTTTTTTATAAAAACTAGTATATTGTACAAATGAATAGTTATATAATAAAATTGTTATATAAATTAATTATTTTTTCCCATGTAACTTTATATTACTTTTTAAATCTTACTTTTGCTGCAGCAAAATAAAACAATTTTCAACATTTCATCTTATATAATTCAAAACCAAAGCCCTTTTTAAATCTCAATATCGATGTTTTCTAAGTGTTTTTTAAATTGAAAATTAACGAGTTATCTTATAAATTAATTATTTAACCTATGTATGTAACTTAAAAATGCTTTTTAAATCTTACTTTTGCTACTGCAAAATAAAGCAATTTTCAACATTTCATCTTATGTAATTCAAAATCAAAGTAGTTTTTAAAATTCAATATCGATGTTGTTTAAGTGTTTTTAAATTGAAAAGTAGCGAAGAATTCTATCCCCAAAACGAAATGAGAAACATTGTTCAAACTTACCCTTTACAAAATTGCAATTATTTTTGTGAAGATTTTCTTTAGATTGGAGAAAATATCATCTTCAACGAAACTTTATTCCCTAACTTTTTATTGTTATTTCTTATTCCAAAGAAATGATATTTTATTTCAAATGCATTTTAAGATACCTTTCGAAATGGTTTACCCGGAACAAAATATTTTAAGCTTTTCCCAATATTGCAAAATAATGCATTCCAATGCTTGGATATATTTAGTTTTAACTAATTAAAACCTTCTTTTTTTTAATAATCTTGTGAAAATAATTGTAACTTCATATTTTCTTAAGAAATTTTCAGTAATGGGCATGCTTCATATTTTGAGTAGCAACTGAAGTGCTGAATGAAAATAAATTCTTTCTCAAAACTCGATTGGTGAATGAATGTCACGTGGGAACATAGCATTGATAAAAGGAAGTCAAGGAATGAAAGTTGGAAGGAAATGCGTCACCTGAAACAATCCAATCGAAAATTGTGCTCGATTTTATTTTACTTTTCGTTAACCCTTTATGTCCCAATGACAATTTGGCATCATCATTTTAGAATTTTTTTGCTGATCGTCTATAGTCATTTATGATATCAAAAAGAACATCATTCGATTCTTCAATCTTTTTCTATTAGAAAATAATTTTTTATTAATCCCAATAGATTGTCAGCCCTATTATTTTTTTAATTATGATCATAAACATGATGACGCCAAATGGCATCATTGGGACTGAAAGGGTTAAACAGTATAGTTTCGTTTTCTATGGTGAGGTACAAAAATTACAGCTTGCAGCGCAATTAAAGCAAAAAATTATAAATTAATTCCTAATTATATACAATGGTGGCCAAAAGTGTGGACATTTTTTGAAAGTTTCATGTTTTTCAACATTGTGTGCTTGTAGAATATATTAATTTTCACTTTTGGCAAGTTGTATTACTAAATTCTACATTAAATTACCTTCAATTTAATGTGTAAACGTTTGTATTTAAGTGAAAATTAATATATTTTACAAGCACACAAAGTTACATGAAACTTTTAAAAAATGTCCACACTTTTGGCCACCACTGTAAACTCTCACAAAGACAAAGAAGATTTATTTTTGTAATGAAAAACACTACTACAAAACCCGTCCTCCTTTCATTTTCCTCATTATGAAAATAAAGGCAAAAAACCATAGGTACTCCAAAAATAAACTTATTGTGCTGAAGCATCATTGTAACAATTCTGCAACTCGTGCTTTTTAAAAATAAGGCAGCTATACTTACTCCATTTATAAAAATAATTTCTAAATTTTTATTGCAATACAGACTGCCACATTAGATTGTTAGGCAATCAGAGAACCCTTTGAAATTCACAGGAGTATAAACCTTTAGCACTTAAAGTTTTAAAAACATAAGCACCTTGAAATGAACAAATGTTGAAAAGTGCTTCTATTAAAATAAGGAAACCCATTTGAAGCGTACGCGCAACAAACCTGTATCTCCCATTTTGACCAAAATTGAAGGGATGCTCCGGCTTTCGATTTCAAACCTCCTAGGATTGCTGTAATCTTTTCTAAGCATAAAACTCGGACTTTTTGGTATTTTGTGCATCAGTATTTCTAACAATAACCATAAATCTCAACATTTATCAATTCATATATCTCACTTAGCATATAAAAGTATTGAACTAAACTAAACTAGACTCCTCGGCGCAACATTCCATTACTGGGCCAAGGGCTGCCGTGCCTATTTCATTCTTCGTGACCTAAGGCTCGGGGGGCTATGCATAAGGTGGTCAGCCTGACGCGGAACCCCCAGTGTATAGTTCCCAAGAATGCTTGGTACAAATTTTATCGACCCATTCAAGGGATGAAAGGATGGGTCAACCTCGCCCAATCTGTGATTATAAAAGTGTTGACTTTTGATTGAATAGCACACTCATACTCTTAAACTACTTGTTGCCTCATTTTCAACACACATGAAGCGATAAATCATAAAATATACGTTTAAAAGATTTATATCCTAATTTTTGGTTTTACAAATGGAAACCTATCCGGATATTTAAAGTTCTACTGTAAGTACAGGGTGGTTATAAAATAACGCTCGCTATTCGGAGTGATGTGTAGCTTTAATGAATAATCCAAATGCAAAAAAAATTTTGAGACACTTACTAATCAAGAAAGGGGGGGGGAGAGAATTGAATCTTAAAAAACAAACTCGTCACTTGACCAGGGTTCTAAATTACGAGGCGTAATTGGATGTGTTTGCCGTAATTAGCAGCAATTGGCTATGCCCCATAATTTAGAACCTTGGTCAAGAAACTAGTTTCTTTTTTATGTTCATTCTTTTTCGAAGAAAAAAGAAAATCGTCTCTTGACATGGGTTCTAAGTTACGAGGCGTAATTAGCTGTGTTGGCCGTAAGTGGCCATAAATGACTACGCTTCATATTTTAGAATTCTGGTCAAGAGACGAGTCTGCTTTTTAGGATTATTCTTTTTTATGATTCTTTTTTATGGTTCTTTTTTTGGGATTCTATCTTTTTTATGATTCCATTCCTTTTCCCCCTTCTTGATTAGTTCGTGTCTCAGTTTTTGGTGCATTTGGATTATTCATTCAAGCTACAGAATACTCCGAATAGCGAGCGTTATTTTATAATTACCCTGTACTTTTCTTAATTCATACCTGAATCACTTTCAATCTCATTCCTCTACAAATAAGTTATTCAGTTACAAATATTTCAACCCAAGTCGTGTTTTGTTACGTATTTTTAGTGCCTTTTTCATTTAAATATTTTTTACAAACCTTTTTACACAGCAGTAAACAAGTGATAAAAATGTCGTTCATTATAAAGACTTTAATCAGATGCGTATGAAAAAAAGTTATGCGAAATTAAGTTGAAAAGCTTTATTTTTTAACTTCTAAACATGTCATTTTAAGAAAGTCATTCATGCCCATTAAGAAGTGAATTTTAATTTGATGTGAGTGTGCAGGTTTCAGCAACATTTTAAATTCTATGAAAGTGTCTTTGCAGTAAATTATAAGTTTTTGTGGGGGGTTGGGGGGGTTGTATTATAAAGTAAAAAAAGTGATTGTTAAGGAAAACCACTTAAGAGGTCACATATTTTGGGCCAACTTTTCTTTTCTAATTTTTTAATTTCGAGCAAAATAAATAGAATTCTTAAATTTGGTGTAAAAAATGATAATAAAATAAAAATAAATCGCGAATTCGATATGAAAGGAACGATTTGATCGATTGAAAATATATAAGTAAATCAAACCTTCGACAATTCCTTGATATACTTTTATTTTTAATTACTCTTTATTCACTTATACCAAAAACCACTTTATTCTAACATATTACAACATTTAACCAATAAAAAATTCATAAATTGAACCACCAATATATAAAAAAAAAATCTGTCACTTCCCATAGTGCACCTGCAAAACCTATTCAAAAGCAGCTTCATTTTCTCCCCAAAGAAATACGAGTAATCGGCATTCCAGCCTGAATCAATGGGGAATGTGTTATCCGCAAGCCAAAACACTCATTGCTAGTTATCTGCTTGAAGGCAGCTGCACCTAATAGGAAAAAACTTGTCGTCTGGGTTGGCTTCAGGGTCAAACCCACAACGGAGTCGTATCGGATTCATGGTTTTACCTTGATTGGTTGGTAGACATATATTTTCAGGCTTGTGTGCTTGGTCAAAGACCGCTTATAAAACTTCCTCAAGTAAGGTAAGACCGACACAACTCACATACGTGACAGATGCTGCCATCTATCGGGGGCCACCTCCATAAAATAGACATGTCCCTGACGGGGAGGGTAATAGTCTCCAGAGACCCGTACCCGTGGGAAACTGCGCAATGACCGCCCACAGGACTTTTGGTCCCAACAGATTTAAAGAGCACGTACTCCGTATATACTAGACAAACACAAACATCCATGCCTTATACGGATTCGCAACCAGACGCAGAGGCTCTAAAGGCTAGCTCCCTTACCATTGCGCCGCCGGGTCGGCGGTTTTGGCTTACAAAATTCCATATTTGGCGAATTCAGTATTATTTTAACTTAGTTTTGTGAATTGAAATCACAAGATGAACAAAATCTCATGAACTTTAAGACTTTAATCAAGAAAATTTGACGATTTCCTCACTTTTAAAATGTGGATTTAATGAGTTTAACCAAGACTACAAACTTCAGAGCAGGTATCTAACTGTTGGCTCAAAGGTGTCAGGTTTAGGTCGTTTAACTGCTTTATCCTGATTCCTCCTTCTCGTCTGACTGAATTTGATAAGCTACAATTCGGTTACAGATTTGTACAGATTGTAAGAAAGTTTTCGTTTTCTAACCATGTCTTCAAAGTCTATCAAGTTAAATGGCTTATACCATTTGTGCATACAAGAATTTCTTGAAAACCTGAAAATGACGTTCGGCAAGTACCAGAAACTCGGGTACCAAAGGACGTCCGACAAGTACTAGAAAATCGGTTACCAAATTTGAAGCCCGCTGCTCTTTTAGCTACCTGTAGAGCGATTAGGACAGACCAAATGACAGACAGACCAATGTTCAAAATATACTTTTTCAGAATCAGCTTAATTGAATACGTGTAGAAAACACAAAATCTCTACTTCGGATTTTCGACCCCATCGCAAACCTTTCATTTCTTTGTATTTTATATTAGGTAATAAAAAGTAAAAATCTTTAATGTTTAGGGTTTTCACCTTCCTCCACATTTCTACTACCCTATACTTTACTTTTACTTATAATGGTCAACAATATGCATTTGCTATTGTAAATGTCTACACTCTTAAAACAAAAGAAGCCGGCCCGCTGGCGCAATGGTTAACGTGTTGGCCCTTGGAGCTAGTGGGCTCGGGCTCAAGTCCCAGTCATGGCGTGGATGTTTGTGTCCGTCAATAAATGTTGTTATTTGTCTGAGTGTTTGTGTCGTATCTTTCTTTGTGTGTCTCTTGTGCTTGTTTCATTTCTGGGGTTGAATACAATAGACCTAGGGTCGCAGTGTTCGGCGAACTTGCCCCCCACCAAGAAAGTCATAAGTCATAAAACAAAAGAATGAAATCCACTCCTATAGGAGAAGTGCATTTTTGACACTGGAAAGGAGTGAAAATTAACTCAGACTGAATTAAAATCGCTTGTTTGTTTTAAGAGTATACCTTTCAATAAAAAATTCAACTTTTTTTTTTCATATCAAAAATCTGACTGCTAGTGGGATTGACTTCCAAGCTGTCCCGTAATATTTACCGATATTGAGGTGGGGTAAGAAACGATTTTGATGTATGGAAGTGTCATCGCCAAATGCACCCGTCAATGGTTTTCTTGTCGGGCTAATGAGAGACCGTTACGAGTATCGGAAGTTAATTACGAAATCGGACAAGGGCCGCAATTGTTTGGACCTAAAGGTTTTCGGTTTCGGGGGGGCTTTGATAGATGGTGGAGATAAACAGTCGGGATAGGTAGTTGATAGAAGTATTTTGTTTTGGTTTGATGTGTTTAAAGGTTTGATGGTGTTTTTTTTAATTTAATCACGTAAGGGATAGAAACGTATACACTCCGTTCCAACCTAACTTGGGTAAAAACAAAGAGTAAAAAGGCAGAGGCAAAACCGCGATTGGTCCTAGTTAGAAACTCTTGTAAGGTAATATTTACATACAAAATTATCTGAATACAATTGAACAAAAATGCACTTTTCATTCTGATAAAATTGCCAAATTTTCTCAAATAATATTCAAATTTGTTAGACCTTAAACGAAATTAATGTTTTAAACATGTTTTCTGGATGGATTCGCAAATAATTTATAAAACTCTTTGCATGAGCTGAAGGATCTTCGCAATAGCATATCTCTATTTACCCAACCTAGGTTGGCAAGTAGTGTAAACCAGTCCAAGGTATGTCACTTTTTCCAGCTACACATATAATTTAAAATGTTATGTATATAATTTTCATGACTTTGGAGAAAAAAAATCTAAAATATTAAGGAGGTTTTTAAACCAATTTCCTACAAAAGCAACATTTGTAAATAAAAAAAATTATATTACTGAGTTTAAAATTTAAATTTAAAACTTCTTCAGTGAAAGAAAGTTTACGCTTTCAAGCAATCGTTTATCCATTAAATGAGATTATTTTTTTATGGAAAAGATTGACATTAGAAATTGTAAGAAATGTAACGGAGAATTCAGTAATATTGTTGTTTAATAGTTAAAAACTAATCGCTTAATGTAAAAGGGGCCATTAGAGAATTGTCTACAGCGCATTTTCCTTCAACATTTCAGTAAAAAATTATGCAAGTGCGGAGACCTTTCTGTGGACATGACTCTTTCTTTAATTTTTCTATTCAAATTTAAGTAAAATTTTAGTTGTCAGTGTCAAATTGGGCTTAAGGTAATAAGAACTTTCACTCGATTTATTTAATTAAAAATCTAATATTAATTTATTTTTCATTAAAAAAAAAGCGATGGATTCTAAAACTTATTACTTAGAATACTGGATTCAAAGTATATACGTGTGCGAAGTTTCTATCATTAAAAAGAATAGTTTTGTTTTTTTTAATTTATCTGTTAGGAGCTTGGTTGTGTTTGTAATCTATTAGCAACGTAAAACAAATATTACATATGCATTATTTTTCAAAGAAATATTTGTAACGATTATTCTTAAATATCGCTGTTGTTTTCACTGCAGTTAGTGTATTAGCAACGTAAAACAACTTTTACAGATTTACTTTTTCAAAGAAAAATTTTTAACACTGATTCTTTAATATCGCTTTTGTTTTCACTACTATTAATCTATTAGCAACGTAAAACAACTTTTACAGATATACTTTTTCAAAGATAAAATTTTAATAATGATTCATATCTATGCTTTTTACTTATCTGTCAGTCCGTCCATCCATTTATTTATTTATTTATTTATTTATTTATTTATTTATTTATTTATTTATTTATTTATTTATTTATTTATTTATTTATTTATTTATTTATTTATTTATTTATTTATTTATTTATTTATTTATTTATTTATTTATTTATTTATTTATTTATTTATTTATTTATTTATTTATTTATTTATTTATTTATTTATTTATTTATTTATTTATTTATTTATTTATTTATTTATTTATTTATTTATTTATTTATTTATTTATTTATTTATTTATTTATTTATTTATTTATTTATTTATTTATTTATTTATTTATTTATTTATTTATTTATTTTCAAAATAACAATCACTGGTGAAAAATAGTAATGACTACCTACATAAACAGAATGCAGACATTCCACTCTCCTTTTATTGCGTAAAAATTCATTTTTCTCGCCAATTAAATAAACTATTTGTTTTTCTTGGCGCAATAAACGTTGGGCAATCATTTAATGGAGCATATTTTTACGGCCAATAAATAAACGTAAACACATTTTAAACGATTTCTACACTAAACGAGCTTAAAAGATCGCAGAGAGTGAAACAAATAATTTCTATTTTCACATTCTTAATTGCCGCCTCCGGGCGTGAAAATGGTTTGTGCTTTCTTGCCAAAGACGCCATGAATAATAATGCACAAATTAATCGGGTTAATTCAAAAGGAACTAAGGGGCAATTATCAAAAACAGACTGATATTAATTCCAGTAACCTTAGCACGAATTCTTTTAATATTAGATTTCTTTTTAAAAATCCGTAATTATGAGCTAAACGATCACATGGTTCGCATTGAACCTCGCATCTGTAACATTTCACATTATAGGCTTAACTTTCAAAGATGACTTCTTTAAGTACGGTTTTGCCTTTTGGTCCTTTTCTGAAAAACGCAGTCCATAAATGAGGAATATTTATTGCGTTGTTCTTCGTTTGGCTATTTTTCTCTTTATCAAATAAACTCATTAAAAGAATAAAACTCTAGAGAAATCTAGTTTGATAATAAATGAACATAAAGGTGAATCTGTTTTTTACTTAAATAGTTTTAATTGCTATTTGTTCAAAGTAAAATATGGATATTGAGAAAGGTGATAATCGCTTTAATAATAAAAGATTTTAAGGATTACGTTCTTTTGGCAGTTCAATTCGTGTTATTTTAGTTCTTTACTTTTGCTTCATATCTTTTCACTATTATCTTTAATATTTCCATTGTTTGAAAGTAGAGAATACACTGCATAAGTAATTTTACTTAAATTTTAGAATAAAGTTATATAATTGAAAATATAAAAAGGATTTTTAAACCTTTGTGTGACCAACTGAATTTTTAAAAGAATCCCAACATCAAGAAAATAATTTTACATTAGAAATTCGTCCATTTTCTTATATTTCGTCACTAAGTTGTACTCTAGATTCACTGTGTACATGACTGTTGGGCATGAACTGTTGAAAATTTTATAACAAAATTGAATCGAAATAATGGAACTTTCTAACTTCCACCATTACTTGGAGTATGAACGCAAGTCTGATTGGCTACAATGGCACTTTATCGGCATCAAATTACCAAGGGCGTTGAAAAGAAGCGTCCGCCAGCGCCAAAACTAGCTTTCGTGGTTCTTTAATAGATGTCGTGACTCTGTTCCTATTGGCACAAGTCTATATTGACTAGCTATAGTACTTACGGATTACTACTAAGTACAGTAGGATCTCTATTAACTGGACTCCGTTTTTATGGATTTCCACCTAAATCTCTAATTTGTTTTTATTCTTAAAATACAATAAAAATATTAGCTAAAAATTACCACCTACATATGATGCTGATAAAAAGAAGGGCGGTGCTTTATGGCATGTTTCCGATTTTCTAAACTTCAAAAGAAAAAATCGGACTTTTTAATGGTATGTAACCTTGAATGATTTAATACTTTGAGTAAAATGTCCCATTACTTTAATTTTGCATTTATTTGTAAAGGAAATTTCATCAACCTATAGACGTGCAATTTAATGCATATCGAAACTTTAATTATTTTCACTTCTCTGGTTTAACCAGATTTTCGTCGCCCAGCCTAGTATAGTGATTTCGACCCTCGCTTACCAAGCGAGGGATAATTCGAATCCCTGGTAAGGCATTGATACTAGTGTAGTCCTGAGTACATGCGGAGAACGTGCTCGTGAAATCTGTGGGTCCGAAAGACCTGTAGTCGGTCATAGCGCAATTTACCATGGGTGCAGGTCGTCTGGAGAAAATTGCCACTCCTCTCCAGCCTCCAGCGACATGCCTAAATTGAGGTGCTGGTGCCATCTCGGAGTAGAAGTCGGACATCCACCCTCTCATGGATACTCAAAGCCATGTGCCAACGGATGCTACTGCAACCCACTTGCCTTCCAGTCTGCAGCCTGGAAGCACACGACAACAACAAACACAACCAGATTTTTGCTTAACTGTCTTTCCAGGCAGTCCTATTTATGCTGGTAACGAGGCTTCTACTTTATAAAAAATGAAACACAAGCTATGGGCTGTGAGGCGCCCTGTGGTCAGAGTAGCGATCTACGGATCGGAAGGTCCCGCGATCGAAACCTGGTCGCTGAAAACTCACCGAGTATATGCGGAGTACGTGCTCGTTAAATCTGTTGGGTCCGAAAGTCCTGTGGGCGGTCATTGCGCAGTTTCCCACGGGTACAGGTTCCTGGAGACTATTTCCCTCCCCTTCAGGGACATGTCTAAATTGTGGAGGTGGCGAGTGATAGATGGCAGCATCTGTCACGTATATGTGTGTATGTGAGTGTGTGTGTGTTGTGACTGTCTTACTTGACGAAGGTTTATAAGCGGCTCTCTGAGCAAGCAACACAAGCCTGAAAATATATGTATATCAACCAACCAACACAAACTATTATCCCTTTTCAGTGAATCCCAGCTCCAAGCCAGTCATCATCGGCACGAAGAGTTACTATGCTCCAGGGGACATTGTCAACGTCACGTGCATGTCGGCACCCTCCAGGCCAGCTGCGATCCTCAAATGGTGGATAAACGGGGAAGAGGTATGCATTTCGATTACTTAAGGGCGAATGAGATCGAATGACAGCTGGTCTCCAAACTCAAGTGCCTCAATGTTAATCCAATGGGAAAAAATTATTTTCTTTGCCACATTTCTCCGGCTGTAATGAAGATTTTTACAAGCGCATTTTTTTATGTGATAAATGTAGCTGACTTACAGGTCTCTATCTTCCCACTTTTTGAAATTAGTACGAATATTTTTTTTAATATTCAATAAATTATTTTACACAAAATATTCGAAGCAATTTCAAAAAGTGGGAAGATAGAGACCTGCAAGTCAGCTACATTTATCACATAAAAAATCCGCTTGTAAAAATCTTCATTACAGCCGGAGAAATGTGGCAGCGAAAATAATTTTTTTCCCATTGGATTAACATTGAGGCACTTTAGTTTGGAGACCCCCGGTCCTGCACGCCCATTCCCCCTTAAGGGCGAATGAGATCAAATGACAGCTGGTCTTCTAACAGAAGGGCCTCTGTGTGAATCCAATCGAACAAAATCACTTTCTTAGACACATTTCTTCGGCTGTATTAAATAATTTTACGTTGTTTTTCATACGATAAATGTAGCTGACTTCTGCATTTTGTAGTTGGTTTGAATACTTTGGTGTAAAATTAGTTACTGATTTTTTTAAATATTTAAACCACTTTCAAAAAGGGGAATTTTTGAACCCCGTAAGTCAGCAACATTTAACATACACTGCTCAAAACAATTAGGGGAATGCATGGTTTAAGGGGTCTAAGGAGTCTTAAAAATGTGCAAAGAAGGAACTACAAAGTATAGTTTGATCTGTCATGTAATTTTTTAACTACTCAATATACAAGTATAATTTTTTTATATGTAATTCCACAAGATTTATTTATTATAAAACAAATTTTAAAATTTATGAAACTTTAGCCAAAACTAAAATAAATGATATTAAACATAAAGCTATTTTAACACATTGTGATTAGGCTTGCGCGGCAAATTTTGAGGGCAAAATTGAAAAAATGACCCAGAAAATGACTTTATATTGTACAAATATGTACAAACTAGGACTTATACCTAAATTCTCAGCTCAATTTTAATTAGAAATTATTTAAAAATGAATTCAAAATCAAAATTTAAAAAAATTTATTAATTTTTTTAGAAAAAAAGTTCTTAAAATAATTTCTAATTAAAATTGAGCTGAGAATTTAGGTATAAGTCCTAGTTAGTACATATTTTTACAATATAAAGTCATTTTCTTGGTCATTTTTTCAATTTTGACCTCAAAATTTGCCGCGCAAGCCTAATCACAATGTGTTAAAATAGCTTTATGTTTAATATCATTTTTTTAAGTTTTGGCTAAAGTTTCATGAATTTTAAAATTTGTTTTATAATAAATAAATCTTGTAGAATTACATATAAAAAAATTATACTTGTATATTGAGTAGTTAAAAAATTACATGACAGATCAAACTATACTTCGTAGTTCCTTCTTTGCACATTTTTAAGACTCCTTAGACCCCTTAAACCATTTCGCCACCAATGATTCTATTTGGTATCATCAGCTTCCGATTTTTTTTCTCACTAAGTGGAACTCGTACTTATTTATCGTTAGATGGAAGAATCAAGTCTTTTGAAGAATTAAATAATGTTTGTTTTAATTGAATGAAAATATGAAAAACGTGGTAAAATAAAATTCACTCCCAAAAATTTTTATGAAATAAATTGACCCTAAATTCTTCACGCTTGCATTCTTAGAAGCCTAAAATTTGATTTTGCCTTTTTTTAAACAATTAAAATTTAGAAAAAATTATTGTTATAATTTATTCAAAAATTATGAATCCATTATTTTACCCCTTAAATTTTAGTTAAAAAATTAACATTTGTTTCCCTGTTTTTTACCATTTCAATCTGGATGCATAAGGAAACTTTTTCACAAAGGCCCTCGCCAGATAAGACGGTGAAAAATGCCCCCATTCCAATCGGGCTAATTTTTTTTCTGAAAATACCTCATAGTATGGACAACTTCTCAGCCAAGTTTCAGCTCAAAAATGTGACGCATTTTTGAGTAAAAAATTAAAGTTTTTTTTCTTTTTAACTTGATTATTCCCTGATTATATTTGATAAATCCAAAAAACTACTCATGAGTTTTTAGATATCATTGAGTAGTATTCTCAGAAAAATCCGCTCATAAATCTGATCGAGCGATCATTCTTAAAAATGCATTTTTATTTTTCAAAAAAAAAATTTCATGCCAAAATCGTTTGGTCACAACTTAGGATTTTGTCTCTACATATTCCTCTATTATCAATCTATAATATATATTTTTTTCAGATTTTTAAAATTATTGGACGATAGTTTAAAAAAAATAAAATATTCTTAAAACCTGACTTTTCGCACTACTTACTCGGTAGATGGCACTCCTAACAAAGGCGGGGAAATTCAATCTGGGAGAATTTCTTTCGGACTAAAGAATTTAGCATAGATTTAGAAAGTAGCAGATCTGCCTCTAGGGGGAAAGGTGAAGCCATTTGTTAACCATTATCCCATAAGGCATTTCGCAAGCTCTTGCACATGGCATGCCATACGCCACCAGATGGCACCATGAGATAATTCGACTAATAAAAGATATATATTCAATATTAACTAATTAAAACTTTTTACAAGTTTCGCTAGCATAATTTTATAACAGCATGCGTATTGATAATTTCTGTAAGGCATGAGGTATATATTCACAAAAGAAGCAAGTTAAAAATGCAGTTTTTATTGTATGTAACTCTTCGGAAAAACCATTTTTGTGAATCAGTATCCCGTGATGCATTGCGAAAACGACGAAATGTGGATTCATCACGCATCATTGCGTTGTACGGGATTGCGCAATCGGTGGGCATGCTATTTCTAAATCTATGGATTTTAGAGCAAAAAAATCAGGCTTTAAGAATTATTTTTTTAAACTATCGTCCAATAATTTTAAAAATCTGAAAAAAAAATATATTATAGATTGATAATAGAGGAATATGTAGAGACAAAATCCTAAGTTGTGACCAAACGATTTTGGCATGAAATTTTTTTTTGAAAAATAAAATTGCATTTTTAAGAATGATCGCTCGATCAGATTTATGAGCGGATTTTTCTGAGAATACTACTCAATGATATCTAAAAACTCATGAGTAGTTTTTTGGATTTATCAAATATATTCAGGGAATAATCAATTTAAAAAGAAAAAAAATTTTAATTTTTTACTCAAAAATGCGTCATATTTTTGAGCTGAAACTTGGCTGAGAAGTTGTCCATACTATGAGGTATTTTCAGAAAAAAAATTAGCCCGATTGGAATGGGGGCATTTTTCACCGTCTTATCTGGCGAGGGCCTTTCTGATTTTTATAAGAAAAAATAAGAAGTTGGAACTCTGGACGGGTAAACAAAAGTACGCAACGTGCTCCCCTAATTGTTTTGAGCAGTGTATATCACATCTAGTAAGCATGTGACTTTCCCCCCTCCAGGCCCGCACCCACCGCCTTCCCCCGACGGAGTCCCTGGACGGTCTGTTCGTGTCCCGTCTGCGCCTGACGTTCGAGGCCCGCCGCAGCCACTTCTGGGACGGGCGCATGAAGCTGCAGTGCGAGGCCATCATCTCGCAGGCCCACACGCTCCGGTCCGAGGAGATCATCGTGGCCAGCAACGCTAGAGGGGCCACCATAGCAACAGCAGCTTACGGTAGAGTTATACTTGGCACACTGTTTAAATAAAAAATAATTAATTTTACAGAAAAACTGTCAGCTGTACTGGAACGTACAGTAAAGTCACCCGGTTTAAAGCAGAAGAATCTATTGTTTTTACCTAAAAAACGCTGTCAGCTGGTGGACGGATTCTTATCATATAATCACCCGGTTAAAAACAAAGAATCTATCGTTTTGATAGAAAAACTGTCAGCTGGTGGACGGGGACTTATCGCATGGTCACTCGGTTTAAATCAAAGAATCTATCGTTTTGACAGAAAAAACTGTCAGCTGGTAAACGAGGGATTATCGCATAGTCACCCGGTTAAAAGCGAAGAATCTGTCGTTTTGACAGAAAACTGTCAGCTGGTGGACGGGGGCTTTTCGCACAGTCACCCGATTAAAAGCGAAGAATCTATCGTGTTGACAGAAAACTGTCAGCTGGTGGACGGGGGCTTTTCGCATAGTCACCCGATTAATAGCGAAGAATCTATCGTTTTGACAGAAAACTGTCAGCTGGTGGACGGGGGCTTTTCGCATAGTCACCCGATTAATAGCGAAGAATCTATCGTTTTGACAGAAAACTGTCAGCTGGTGGACGGGGGCTTATCGCATAGTCCCCCGGTTAAAAGCGAAGAATCTATCGTTTTAACAGAAAAAACTATCAAATGGTCAACGGAAGATTACCGCAAAGTCACCCGGTTAAAAACAAAGCATTTATACCGTTTTGACAGAAAAACTGTCAGCTGATGGACGGTGGCTTATCGTATAGTCACCCGTTAAAAGCGAAGAATCTGTCGTATTTCTAGAAAAAAATTTCAGCTGGTGGTTCCATTCGATTTGTGTTCCATTTGAGATGCTTGAACACAAGTTTTTCTGAGTATATCCATGCTTATTTATTTTAGTTTTTTTGCATTACAATACCAACATCACTATAAATTGCCTCTATTTTATATGCAGCAACTTTCAAAGAATAACTTTGTTTATTAAAAGTTTACTTGTTTCAGGTTTGTTTCGATGTTTATTTTGATTTATTTTTATAAAATCATTTTTTATTTTTGGAGTTCATATGATATCACACCACGCAATGAGGTAAAAGAAACAATCTGATGAGTAAATTTGTTCTACATAGATATCGATATTAAAAACATGTATCTTGTGATAAAATCAAACCATTTGTGACCTGGACAATTCCGCTTTCTCTACTAGATCAGCAGAGGGATGGGCCCAAGATAGACGGTGGCAAAAGAGTCTACAGCGTCACCGACGTTGTCGATGTGAACTGCACGGCGGCAAAATCGCAACCTCCTGCAGAATTGCATTGGTACATCAATGATAAAGAGGTATGTTAGAAGAAGTCTTTCACCTTTCTCAACTTAACTTTGGTTATTAATATATGTTATAAGCGTGAGAAATGGTTGGGTTGACTTTTATTCTTGTTTGTTACTGATGTATTAGGGGAAAATGCAGAGTGCATTTATCCATACAAAAATTTTATATAGATCCTCTATGCTTTCTCCTAGTAATGTGCTTTTCTGTCTTTTGTCTGCATGCCTTTGAAGGGTATTATGGGAACAAAGGCACCTCTGCTAAATGCGTATTTTGTATACCAACTCCGAATCCTCAAAGTGGGAACCGTGTCCTCTACAACGACGCTGAAAAGTTCATTCCCATCTCGTTCAATATGAGCAGCACCACTATACCACGCTGCCTACGCGGGTCCTTTCTATTTTATTGAAAAGTTAAGTGATAGAGGGTACTACAGACAGTATAAGTGGATCCTTCCTATTTAGGGACAGAGGCAGGGTGAGGATCCCAGACTTGGCACGCTAACCCCTCAAGTATCAATTTGGTATGGAAACTTGGAGCACTTTAACATACATATTAGCCACCATTAGCGTACACTGGGAGTCTTTGGCCAGACTATGTGCTTTCTGGTTTGACATGAAATTTTCACTTAGTTCACCATAATGCAAATTATTATGTTTCAAATTATATGAATTTTAACATTTAGACTTGATATCTCCAGAGAATCTCAAATTGTTAATTCGTCGACTTTTTTGTGGTTAATGTTGTGTATTGAAGTGTAAATGTGTATCATACATATTTTTGTGTAGTCTTTCTTGGTTCCCTCTATTCCGGGGCCCGGATGGCCGAGTGGTAAGCATCGCAGGCCAGCAGTCTGCGTGCTGTAACGGGCGCGGGTTCGATTCCCGCCTTCGCCCTGGGTGTATTTCCTCCCTTTGTGACAGTAAAAAATCTTTCTGTGTCTGTCTTACTTGACGAAGACTTATAAGCGGCTCACTGAGCAAGCACACAAGTCGGAATATATATGTAAAATACCCTACCCTACCCTTCCCTCTATTCCTTTTCCTTATACTCATTATATTGTCGTTCACGGTTCCCAATATTTTTGACAAAATTATGTACCTTATCAGCCACCGTAAACCACCAATTACTAAAAATTACCCATCATATTACAGGTGCGACCCGATTACCTGGTCCCCAGGAAGCCAATCCTGTTCCCCAACGGCGAAGAGTCGCCAGTCCTTGGGCTCCGGTTCGTGGTGAAGCAGCGGCACTTCCAGAAGCAGGAGATGCGACTGCGGTGCACGGCAACCCTGTCCGAGGTGAAGCGGATGACGAGCGAGCCGCTCGAGGCTGTTCTGTCCGAGCAACAGAAGTCGGACCTACACGTGGATCTTAACATAAGCTCAGGTATTGTCTTCCTGACACAAGAAGTACAGGGTGGTTATAAAATAAAGCAATGTTTGATGTATTTGGATTATTCATTCAAGCTACAGACCGCTCTGAATAGCGAGCGTTACTTTATGACCAACCTGTACTTTCACTAAGCTCTGCTATTGTCCGTACGATTACAACGCAAGCTTGGCTTCCCCCACCACCTCGTAAGGTTTTCCAAAAAAAAAAAAAAAAAAAAAAAAACGTTAGCTTGCCCTTTAAGCCGCGCTTTTCAAAGAAAATCAAATGATGGGGAATGGTTGCATTCGAATCGTGAGGACTATAACGTTGGCAGAGTCGCTAGAACATTGCCGACACAGAAAAGCGGGTTCACTAATGGTTATTTTATTCCAGTGAACGTACAGCATATAAATAGCAGATCGCTATGAATTGCAACTCACTAGCTTTGGAACTTGCAAAAGAAGCATCAATCAGCTGCTTGTTTGGAAAGTCGCGGTGGACTTTACACGACGTAACATAAAGCTATAATTAGTCTATCATTCATTATTTTAATAAGTTATGCAGTGACCTTGTGAATAAGAATTATTTATGCATTTAAAATATGAAGAGACCTGACAGGATATGACAATATTATATAGGTAAATGATGTGTCATATATGCCATCTATGTAATTTTTTTTAATTTAACATATGCGCAATGCACAGGTATTTAAGATAATTATTAAGTATTACTTATTTGTACAAAATTAAAATTCATAGATATGTTGTTTATGTTGCAGGGGCCTCTAAACTTGAAAATTGTAAGTAGGGCCTTGGAGGTATTGTCTTCTTAACACAAGAAATACTTCGAAGACCACTAAATATTATGATCACTAATCGCTACTGGTCATTTTACAGTTGTTGGTGCCATTTTTAAGGTTATGACGCCTCTTAGGAAAATTTTGTATCAACCAATTATCTCATGGTGTTGAGGAACAACTAGGTTAACAACTCAAAAATTTCAACTAGGAATAGGGTAGCCTGACCAGTGAGTGAACAGGCCCCAGTGAATGAACATTTGGTAAATATAATTAAGAAAATAAGGATTGAAAATCATTCCACTAGATGGATTGGCAACACTGACTTCCTCCCATGTATTAGGAAGCTATCTGACAACGGTTGGTTGTCCTGGTCATTATATCCTGGTGTTCATTCCCTGGCGAACGCAGCGCCTTAAACGTTCATTCACTGTGTGGCGAACACCATAGAAACCGCTCAACTCGACTTGGAACCGGATTGAACTGGTCTGGACCGGACTTGAACTGAACCAGAGAAAATAGCTTTTCGAAATGTTGAATTGTGTGATTTCTGGACTTTTCGGCTTGTAATATTTTAAACATTAATGTAAATTCTGAGAATAAATAGATAGGAGTAAACGTTGATTTGTGTTATATTCATCATCCGTAAAGAATCTGATTTGTCACACGAACTAGCAACCCAAGTAAGCGGATTTCGAATCCGGTAAATTTAGATACGTTGGGTTTTCGTGACACACTGGTTGGTCTACCCTACTAAAAACATCTAAATTGTACAACTTATTTGAAATATGAACTAATGCATTTTGTTCAATGTTTATCAGCTCTCATTAATAATAACAGCTTAACATTTCTTTTAGTTTCAAACAAAAGCACGTGGAGTCTTTTGGCCGTACACCCTATCTGCAGCCTGTTCCTTTTCCTTATATCCAGAACATTCCACTAGGTGCTCAAAATCGACAAAAAGGACAATTTCAGGGAGTTGGAATGTGTTGCAAAACAATCTTATCGTCTTGCGGAAGAAAGCCTGTTCGAGTACTGTTATTTTAACTGACAGCCGTACTTACAAGGAGTACTGCGAAAGAAGTACAAACTCCGAGCTCAGCAGCTTTGGATTAACTCAAGAACTGAGATACTGGGTTTACATGCTTCGAGCGCTGCTTCCAGCGTCAGCGTAAGCACTTTGACCTTCATCGATTCGACCTTTGGTTGGCGAGAAATTGGCGAGTGAGATTGTATAGCGCGGTGATTTGATGATGTGACTAAATTGAATTCACGATGTATGGTATGGTATGGTATGATATGATACATATAGATTCCAGCTTGTGTGCTTGTTCAAATTCACAATGTAGGATCAATTAAAAAAGAGAGAAACGGCCAAGTTAGTTGCCATTTACCTTATGGTAACCATTTCCTTTGGATCTCGGGGAGAAAACAAAAAAAAGATGGGTTGGTGGCCTTGAGAGCCAGCTTCAGCGGAAGTTCGTATGATTATGTGTAAAGTGGTTACCTTGAGATAATCAAGGCCACGCTGAAATGGCTGCTCGAAGCATGTAACCCCGGTGAGATACTTTTTTCAGAACCAGCTTGGCGACTCTCGCAAACAATTTTGGCGCTCAGAATTACAATGAATCTGAGCTGCCTGTAGATGTTAAAGTATGCCGAGATTTTATTTTCGACAGAGAAGCCTGATTTCCGGCAGGGCAAACGGTGCACGTGCCCTGGGCCCCAAATTTTCTTCATGAACATTTATGCTCAACACAACTACCCCAAACTTTTTATTATGAAGCATGGGGAAAAAATCATAAACAAAGGTTGATGCCTATGAAATTGGGTAAAAACTCTGAATTAATTCGCGAAAAAGTTATTTGGGGAATAAGCATGCATTTCAAGCTAATTACTTCGGCTATTTTTTGGGGCAAACTCTGTAAGATAGGAAAATACATGCAAATATTTTATCGAGGTATGGTTTGGGGGCCCCAAATTTGCTCGTGCCATGGCTCCTAAACTTGCAAGCCAAATGGGTACTCAAAATATCCTGTTATCTAATGTGTTGGTTTCGCTATACTTGCGAATCATAGGCGTTGTGGCAGTTACCACACACGCAACCTCAATATTTTATCAATGACTAGATGACGCTGATTAATCGCCCATGTTCCTACCACTATTTCAGATAACAACGTTGATAGTAGTATATAAGCCGAGATAACTCATCTCCTCCTTGAGGATCCTTTTGGAAGACAATGAGTTATCGAAGCTGCTACAGGCATGTTGGTGAAAACTGCCAAGTGTTTTAAAAATTGCAGTTTAAATTATATTAATAACTCAGCGCAGGGCCGGACTGGCTCCCTAACAAAGGCGCAGCTTTACCGGCCCTTCCGGTTGCAAAAGGCGCAAAAAAATTGTGGGGGTGGGGTGGGGGATTTTTAATATTATTTTTCAACTTAAATTATTTGTAATTAAAAATGAAAATTAGTTTTACTTACAATTATTTTTAATTACAATTATTTGCAATTACAATTATTTTTAATTAGAATTATTTGTAATTACAACTATTTTTAATTACAATTATTGCTAATTAATATCTGTTTGAATACTATATTTCAATTAAAAATTTAATTTTAATATAATTTTCCGTTGTAAATGCAGTGTTTTTGAGTATAAAGTATTACTGTTTATGAACATTAATTAGTTTTATTTTTTTAAACTTATATTTGGGGGCTGGAGAGTCCAGTCGGTTAACGCGTTCGCCTTGAATACGGAAGGTACCGGGTCCGGGCATCGCTAAAATGATTGCAGACCTTTAAATATGCTCCATAGTCCCGACGCTGCGTACGATGTCGTTGGGTGCCTACTCAGGTGTCGGACAAAAGGGGTGATGTTAGCGAATTAACTTTTTAATATAACAAAATAACCGGGCATTCTTGAATGAGCACATATCGTTTTGGCCGTAACATAGTGGACACTTCGCAAAATGGCTACTGATTGTTTTTCGATTACAAACAATAAATAGATAGGAAAAACAACGGCCAATTAACAAACATATTCATATCTTCGGATAGTTTACAGTAGAAATTTAAACTTACCAATATTATGCTTGACATCCAATCTTGATCTTAAGCAGAAAAATTATATAAAAAATATAAAGTTGTGTGTGTGTGTGTGAGAGAGAAAGAATGAAAAAAGCAAAAATCGTACATCCAAAGATATCATGTGTCTGACAAAATGCACAACTTGAAACCGATTTCAAATAAATCAGTCAATATTTTATTTGTATGTTTTTTTATACTTCCTGTAGAAAATATAGTAGACATCGGCGCCAGTCTTCTCCCCTCAAAAACACCTACCTTATAGCATCTGTTTGGCTATCAGTTAATCTAACATAATAAAAAAAAATCGAATAATAATAAAAAAATTTAACCAAAATCTTAGTCGCGCCACAATTGCCTCTGGTTTAAAAATAAATCTGAGGGTGAGGATAGCTTTTGTTATTTCTTTTCTTTAACATTGTGTAATATCGTGACCTTTACTGATTTGTGAGTGCACAATATAGCAACTTATAAAAAACGAAAAAAAAAAAAAAAACGGAGCCACGTATGAGAATTACGCTATCAGAATTCACCCCCATGCGAAGTAGACTTTCCCTATGGAATTGTAACTTTGGCTTTCTTCTTTTTATTGTTAACAAAATAAGATTTGACTCTAGGCCCGGGCAGCTGAAAAATGTCCGACGAATACCCCGTGTAGAGGGAGTGCACATTAAATATTCTCCACAGTTGTAACGTTACTATGTCGCTATTAACCCTTGCGCTGTGTGCCTTCTCTGATGTCAGTTCATTACTTAATAATAAAATTCACGGTTAACTAATAATATTCACAATTTAAATTATCAAAGAAAAAATAATCAACACTAACATTTCACACTTTTCCCCGAATTAAAAGAATTTTGAGGTTCCAAAACACATTTTCAGTAGCAAACATGGCCGCTGTGAATGCAATGCACTCTATTCCCACTGGATTTGGAAGTTGAAAGAAAAATAGGCGACTTTCTTAAACTGCTCTACTATTATTTCGCTTTCGAGTAGTAAGGTAATTAAAGTTTAAAGGTATATAGATAATTCTAATACATATGTAGACAGAAAAAATAGCCAAGAAAACTATGTCTGGGATATCTTGCAACGGAAGTGGCAGAAGGAAAAACAGTAAAAGCACCATTCAGACGCCAAAAAAAAAAATAATCGTTATTTGAAATATAACCGACAAGTGTAATAAAAAGTTAGGTTAAATATAGAATGATCCGTTATTATATATATTCGATTGGCGTTCGCTTTCTGTTCTCTTTATTAGTTTCAAGTCAGGCCAAGGACACATGTTCAACGTATTTTCACACTTCACAAAGAAATAGTAGACAAAATGCGCTTTGTTTGCGATTTTTAAGTCTTTTTTCACCATCATTAGATGATTCAGCTGCTATTTGGATTGAACTATTCAAGTTTAGAGTTGGACTTCGATTTGTTATGTGTTTTGAGGATTTCCGAGTAGAGTATCAAACGTCCAAACAAAAAGTTTCGGTTGCTAAACAAAAAAGGCGTATTTTAGGTCTGGTGGCTTCTTCTTTGCTGATTCCATTTACTGCATATGAATATTTCGTTAAATGTTCAAATCAAAACCAACCAGTCTCTCATAACTGCTATTAAAAAAAGCATCAATTTGAAGTTAAAGGCGCCCTAATACTCCTTGACACGTGTTTCCTTAGTTGTTTCCTCATTTAAAAAAACAATTCAGACGACATTATATGTATTTGAACGAAAGACATGAAGCACGTCTTGGCACCAAGTATCAAAATTGTAACAAGAAAGTCCCAATCCATCTAAGTGATATCGTAGACGCCCCATTGCTCCTTGGTGTATGGTTTTTATAGGTGTGAATGGAACGAGAGACCACGACATTTTTAGCGTACACCAGTCCCTTACACAAGGCGCTAGTTTGAAAATTTAAACATGTATACACGGAAGTCGCGAACAGCGGTATGTAAAATTGAAGGCTCCCTAATATATCCTTAGTTGTTTCCTCATTTAAAAAAACAATTCAGACGACATTATATGTATTTGAACGAAAGACATGAAGCACGTCCTGGCACCAAGTATCAAAATTGTAACAAGAAAGTCCTAATCCATCTAAGTAATATCGTAGACGCCCCATTGCTCCTTGGTGTATGGTTTTTATAGGTGTGAATGGAACGAGAGACCACGACATTTTTAGCGTACACCAGTCCCTTACACAAGGCGCTAGTTTGAAAATTTAAACATGTATACACGGAAGTCGCGAACAGCGGTATGTAAAATTGAAGGCTCCCTAATACTCCTTGACGCATGTTTTTTTAGATCCCTTATTCAAAAACAAAAAAAAATTAAAGTGTCAAAATTAAACAAGAATGTCTAAAAGCGTTTTTTGTGATATTGTACGGTCGTAGGCGCCCTAATACTGATAGTTAGCGCTGTTTTTTTAGATCCTTTATATAATCATATATATGCGCCTCCGGCGGGATTAGCTTTCTGCCCAGCACCATCAGTTTTAGGCGAGGACAAAACCTTTGAAGGTATCATCAGTGACAAATGTAGCGCCTTAATTGCCCCGCTTGCGCTGTGTTTCATTAACGAAACCAAATTAGTTTTATTCGGTTAGGTGAGGTTTGAATTATCATAGAGCTACACGAGGGCTATTGACGATGGCGTTGTATTTTAGAACCACAGTCAAGTGACGAGCCGACACCTGAATAGGCACCCAACGCAACCGTTAAGGGCGACATCGTACGCAGAGTTGGAACTTAGAGCATATTTAACATGCACTCCCCCCACACAGGGTATTATTCGTCGTATTATTCCTCGATATTATATAAGGCACTGTTGGACTTTCATGTTGACAACAACTTCTAGGTGCATAAAGCCATTATGGCGCTTCTATGAAAAGAAAAAGGCGCCTTATTAAAATCAGTTTTTAATATTTGTCAATGTCCCATTTACAATTGAATCGGTGAGTGCAGAAACAACGTCAGTCACAAATTTCAAATTTTTCGGGAGGGAGAAAAAACGTAATAATTCCTCCAAATTTTAAAATATTTGAGAACTTTTTTTTTCCTTTGTCATAACATGCTTTTATGCTGCTGTTATAAAAAAATTACCTAATTTCGACATAAATTAGGCTCAGGAGAATTAAAACTATGATTTGGACTAATGCTGTTTCTGCACTCAACTGTTTTTACAGACAGTAGGAAACTTGGAAAAAGATAACCATTCGTTAAAAGTTTGTATTTGTTATTAATTTTGTTTCGATTTTTGTTAATAATATTTATTTTAATTAATTCACACAAAAATTACAAATGTATATTTTTCCATATTACATGAGAAATGAAGTTACAGTATTGCAAAGTCATAAGACAGGAATATAACACACTGAAACGCTCTTAAAATATATCAATCTCGACGATAGTATCATTGCCATGTTCAGTGGTTGACCAGGTAAATAGTTCATCATAAAAACTTTGAAGTTTTCAGGAATATGAACAATCATTTTCTGGATGTCTTCCATTTTCTTTATGTTGATTGGAACTTTCCATGATGGGTAGGCTGCAATACTTGAAGGAAAATCAATATCGACGTTACGGAAAGCAGGTCTCAGCAACTGATAACTGTGCTTTTGTAATTCTTCAATGAAAATGTATGTTTTTTTTTCAGAGTTATAGCGGAACTCTTTTATATCGGGTGGGAACAAACTTGAATTTTACTTCTTTTGGCACACTGTGCTTAATGACGTGTTTTTCGATCAGTTGTTGTAAGAAAATATCTTGCTCATCTTTTGATTTGAACTTGATCGAGATGGAATGAGATGCCCTTTCCAGTTGATGTGTTCAACCTCATGTACTTTAGATGTTATAATCGCGTTTCTTCGAAACTCTTCATTCCTAGACGTTGAAAACTAACTTAGAACACGTTGAAACACTTGACTGATAAGACTTCAATACAAGCCTCACCTTAGGGTGTTAATCACACGCGCATGCTCGGCAAGGAACCTGACAAGACTGGTCACGCGATCAGGCGGTGGGTGCAGAAACAACGTCAGTCACTGGACTCATGTTGTTTCTGCTCTCAACACTCGAAACAAACAACCTGTATTTACGGAACTACTCAACAGACAAACGTAATTTTTTCACCAAACACGCATCTTGCCTTTCTACGCTTATTTTCATTAAAAACGAGTTTTTGGATTTTTTGGACTGAAGTGGTTTCTGCACTCACCGATTCAATTTATTGTTAAAATTGATTATATCGAGTGTGGTTAAGGCGTAAAGCCATGGAAGTTAACTTTGAAGGCTCTGTTTCATCTAACCATATCCTAAACGGAAAACGTAAGTTACACAAATAATTCCATGTATATGAAATTGTAATCGTTTATTTATCCGACTGGTCAGCGCCTAGAATAGAAGTGAAGGCGTCTTGTTAAGTATCGGGTTAGCCATTAGTAATAAGACATTACAAAATGACTCCCTATGCACCATATGAATGTGCGAACAACCTAAGAGAAGACGAATCTGGAGTTCAAAAACTATGAATCAGAAGTTTTTTTGTTTTTTTTTTGAAAAGGGCGCACCGGCCCGCCGGCCGACGGGCCGGCGGGCCAGTCCGGGCCTGACTCAGCGTGCCAAATATAATAGCACCAGTAGTTGTTAAAAATAATCAGAATCTAAACATAAGCAATAGCCCTCGTGTAGCTCTAGTGCGACGATAATTCAAACCAAACCAAACTGAACATAAGTATTATTTCATTTTCGTAAATATAGTGGTGGACTAATCTACAAATTCTTCCGTGTGACTTTTATTCAAAGTCGATCATTTTACAATATATATGTTAAAAAAAATCAACTATTCAGTTGACCAGAATAATGTCGTAATGTATTTACAAAGCAAAAGTTTTGTTTCACCAACACATAAATTGCTTTCAGAAGAATTACCAAAAGATATTCATCACCTCGTTTAAAAGAAAACCGCACTCGTGGATGGGGGAGGAAATGCTTTCCAAGCTTACATTCTAAATAGACCAACTATAGACAACAGCAAAATCGCCGTTGCTGATCGGCCCTTTTGTAAATAACGTAAATTAACAAAACCTAAGATTTTTACTATAATTATCTGGGCTTGTGAATACGGCTGTCAAATAAGAGATATTGTGTTTATTGCTGCTGGAGAAATGGTTGCTTGTTACTGAACTCGACCTACGATAAATTAAGAAGGAATTTGTGAATCCATATGCACGTAATTTCGTGCTGTTATCTATGTATGTACATATAAACTAAAACAGAGGCCTGAAAGTTTGTTGTAAATAAAAATTGTTTTTATTCTAATCCTGTGATTTACCAATATTGTATAAGAAAACATCACTTCAAACAAAAAATAATACGAGATTTCAAAACAGTACTTTTTTATTTCATTTGAAAAATGCCTCAAAATTAAAAAGAACACTAGAAAATTGTATTATAAGGGAACCTAGGGACCCATGGCCATAAGGGAGGCTTGAAACATCTTTAAATTTTAGTATTTAAAAATATTTCCTCAATAGATGGTACTCAGTGCTACTGTTGTCAGCAGATATCCACCTTAGTTTTATTGAGCAACTTCTTAGCAGGGGTGTTTGGCTAAAAAGGTATTTTTGTTTACATAAAAAAAATCACCATTTCCATGCAAAGCTGATGATAATTCTTTATCATATTTCCTTTGTTTTGATAAATAAAATTACATATATTTAAAGTTGCATAGATATACAGTTTAAATTTTTTAGCCAAGGATCCAGAAGTGTTGTTGAACTACAAAGCCGTTGCAAAAACATAGAACTCTTATACAATTCAAAATATTATAACAGTTTAAGTTCTGACACTTCTTTGAATTGTACAAGAGTTCCTTGTTTTTAAATAATTGAAAAAATACTAATATTTAAAGAAATTATAAATATCACTTTAAGAATTTAGAAATAAACGCTGCTTTCCTGCAAGAAAGCTATAAAATAAAGCAATTATAATCAGCTTGAAAACTTAATTTTTAAAATAATCAAACAACATAAGACTCATTGTATTTAAAAAATAATTTTATCATGTTGAATGTGAATCAGAATAAATCATGGAGTGAAGGGTCTTGTTGCAAAACTCACACCATTTAAAGTATAACAAAATATAGGGTTCGGTCCCTGCATTGGCGACTTTTGACATTCGTAAATGCAATTGGACAAAGTCGCCATTAAACAAGTATCTTAGTTATAATTATAAATATATGAGTTTTCACACCTCAACCCTTCATAATGCACTGTACGCTGAAAAGAGACCTATCGCAAAAATACTAGCTTTTCAGAAAAATCGTGTGAAGTTTGTTTTCTCCATTGCATTGTTTGCATTATAGAAAAAATGATTCAGTTTTCCAACTATTCTACCAATTAATCTAAAATTTTAAAAATTATTCTATATCTCTTATATCTAATCAAAAAATTATCTATTTATAATATCAACAAGCAGCAACAAGTGAACTTGCACTTACGAGGAAAAGAAACCTGTCACAAAAATACTAGTTTTGTAGAAATTATGTCTGAAGTTTTTTTTCTATTGCATTGCATTATAGAAAAAAATAACAATTAAAAAAATACTGCATTCCAACTATCCTACCAATTGATTTAATTTTTGCTTCAATTGCTAGATAGTTAAATTTTGAATATTATAGCATTTCCAACTCAAAAAATCATATTTGTGCGATAGGTCACTTTTCCACATACATGTTCTGTTAGTTATTAAACTCAAATCAGAAAAAAATCAAATCATATCCAACTTCAACTACTTTATTTTAATTTATGAAGCAACAAATATATAATTTCATCCAAGTACTATGCCAATACATTACAATGATGCCAATCCATATTTACAACTTAAAATGAAAGGAGACGGGTTTAGATTTTGATAACAAGGTTTGTTAACATCCTATACTTCATCTTCATTAGCCAACATATTGGGTATACCGTCACTCACGGGAAAAGTCACCCCAGTTTCAGGACAAACTAATTCTCCAGACACCAGTTCAACCTGAAAACATAACATTGTTAAATGTATTTAAAAAATTGCAACTATTCTAGGGTTGCCTAGGTCGAGAAATTTGGAAATTCATTGACTTTAAGGAGATTTCATCTGCAAATATTCCAAATAGTTTAATACTTTAGCCTCTTTACTCCCAAAAGAAATCCTACACAGATATTCTTAATTATAAAATACACTTAAAAGCATGTTTTGAAAAGAATTTTGAAAAAAATAAACTTTTGATGAGGGAACCATCAAATCAGTGTAAGTTAAAGTTTGGAGCAGCAAAAGAACAAATTTTTTGCTGCGCTATCAATAAACAAATAAGCTCTATCTGTTTCTTGCGATTAATAGTCTATACTGACATTTCATGCAAACTTTTGATTTTTTTTGCAAGACCTTTGAAGCTTGACCTTATTTTTTTAAAAGAATGAATAATTCAGCTACAACATTGATATTGGAATTTTTGGAAAGCTTGGACATTCTAGTTTATAATGAATGGAAAGGTTAGAATTTAAATATATTGTAAAATAAAAGTTGTGAAGTGAATACTACAAAGGTCCTTGTATGTGTTCCTCTGGAGCGAAGAAGATGGTAAAGGTGCATACTTTAGAAGGGGGGCAGCATAAAACATTAAGGATGATTTTTAAAGCTTATATAAGGGGGAATGGGCGTGCAGGACCGGGGGTCTCCAAACTCAAGTGCCTCAATGTTAATCCAATGTGGAAAAAATTATTTTCTTTGCCACATTTCTCCGGCTGTATTGAATATTTTTACAAGCGGATTTTTTTATGTGATAAATGTAGCTGACTTACAGGTCTCTATCTTCCCACTTTTTGAAATTGCTTCGAATATTTTGTGTAAAATAATTTACTGAATATTAAAAAAAATATTCATACTAATTTCAAAAAGTGGGAAGATAGAGACCTGTAAGTCAGCTACATTTATCACATAAAAAAATCCGCTTGTAAAAATATTCAATACAGCCAGAGAAATGTGGCAAAGAAAATAATTTTTTCCACATTGGATTAACATTGAGGCACTTGAGTTTGGAGACCCCCGGTCCAGCACGCCCATTCTCCCTTAACAAATTTTAATAGATATTAAAACTTTATTTTAAAAAATATATCGGCCATTTTAATTTAGTCAATTATTTAGAAGTACAGTAAAAGAAGTAAATCATTTCGAAATAGTAGATGTCATTATCATAAGATCAAAAGTTAACAATCATTTTATGAATTTACTATTGTGTTTTACACCCCTGACTATGACACATTCACACATCCAAAAACCTTGATTATCCAATCTAATTAGGACCGGAATAAGTAGGATAATCAAACATTCAGAATAATAGAGAATTTTCAATTGAAAATAGTAAAACTTAAGTACTGAGGAGTGCTGAATGTTCACTGATCTTAAATCTTCTCTGGTTTTGCAGTTGTAACAAGAAGTTCTAAAAGAACTAAAATAGCCTACTTTCCTGTTACTTACATACTTACTAAAATTCTTATCTTGAAAAAACTAGTACAGTCGTTACAGTAAGTGACATCAACAACCGTTTCTACATTAAATTTATATACATTAGAATAAATTTCACTAAACACAGCATCCAGCTATAATTTCATTTTCGTAAAGACAATTGTTTTCATTAATTTTCTATCGCAAACGAAATAAACTTTACTTATCGTCTGCATGATTTAATTGCAGTTATAAATAAATATTTAATTATTCGTTGAACAAAAACCATAAAACTACTCCAAAATACACTTAAAATAGGAAATGTAAATTAACAAGTTAGTTTGTAACAGAATCTGTCACTTAACCCGCTTCCACACCACAGTTGTGTTTAACAGGTAAACAGGCGCCAAACACAGCATTAATTCAAACATTTACCCGTTTAATTCGACTAGTTTCATTTCTTTTATTTCGAAAATTAAATAATTAATACTTAAATCGTTTGCAAAAATTTATATTTCAAACAATAAATATGTAATATTCCACGCTTTTAAATAGAATGAAAACATTTTATTTCAACATAAAAAGAATCTAGAGAAATATATTTGACGTCATTTCAAATTGATCGATGTCTCTAAAATAAATTTATTTTTATTTATTGTCTAAAAGAATTAAAGTTTCTCAAGCAGTTGTTGCTATGGCAATGGTGATATAATTCTAATTAAAATGGCTTCCTATGCTTTTTAAATGAGCATTAAATTTTGAAGTTTTTTAAATAATTGAAGTACTTAGAATTCGAATTCTTTTCTGAAATTTTCAATGTATTCTCATTTGGATACGCTGAATTTTTTGACGTATATCACTTCTCCGTAGCATTTGTAGTTAAATTCAGAGATTTAAATGACTCGAAATTGAATTTCAATGCTAATTCAATGGGAAATTCGTCGACAAATAGTAGATTTATGTCCGTCCTATCGTACAGACAGACGGACAAAAAGTATGAAAGTTGGGTCTCTGAGGTCATAGCTTTCTAACAAAAAAAGAATTTTTAAGATCGGATGGATAGAACCGATTTTGGAAGGGGGGTACGGACAGACGGACGGACGGACAGACGGACGGACGGACATCGACCGCATGTCAATACCTACTTTTTTTATTTTTTTTAATTCTTCGAATTAAAAAAAAAGAAAAGTAGGCTAAAAATTGAATTTTAGGGTCAAGTTATATCATTGAAATTGAAACTTTCTGCAAAAAAAAAGTGCTTAAAAATTATTTTCAAATTCTAATCTAATTTTTTTTAAGTGTCCAAGCGGAATTATGGAGAAAGTGCCTTTTTTTTTGTTTTATAGCAGATATCACATAAGGCAACCTAGATTTTCCCTAAATTTTAAGTTTGTCATAAATGTTCTTTTAAATTTTAGATTTGACAAAGTTGCTAACTAAAAATCAACAGCTGAACAATTTTAGAAACTTTCTGAGAATTCCAATAATTTCAGAAACACCAGGTAATTCAGATCTCAGTATCACTGAAGATATTTCATCTTAAGTTAGTTTGAATTAACGTTGCAGTAGAGCTAAACAAAGGCCATTGGCGACACCCAACAAAATTTAGAAACACATTATCATCTTAGAATCAAATCAAATTTTTATAAAAAAAGGTGACACCATCAGTGTTATAGAGTTCTCACAAAAATTTTCTGTGAAAAGAAAGGTATTTTGAAAATTGAATGTTTAAATATAAAAGGACATATTTTTTATTTTATGAATATATGAAATAAAGAAACAAAATGTCACACTCTAAATATGTTTTAAAAATAAATATGCATGTATAGTCCACAAAAAAATAGTCAATGTTAAATAAACTGCAAAACAATAGTAAGATTTACGAAGTTTTCAGTTCCTATGATGCCCTATCCCAACAGAAACAACGCATCGTCTTCTTTTCAAGAAAAGCACCTAACAGATATGCGAGATAATGTGCAATCAACTGACTGAACAACCAGACATGCTTTCCACAAGTAACTGTTGCTGTATAAATAACAGTATACCTAACTAACTGTAAGCCTACTTTTGGGCCACTGCATACTTTTTAAAGAATGCATTTATGTTAATATTTGGTATATATAGAAAAGGAATTCAGTTCCATTTTTAACTAAGCAATTTCGTATGAATGGTCAACATTAATTAAAATTTAAGTATTGTGATGGTTTATCTTACTTCCAAAAGAACATGGTGTGCCTTTTTGAGGAAGTCTTGGTCATTTTCAAATTGAGGAGCTACTGTCTTGGGCAAACCACTCAGATGACCGAGCTGTAATATAAAAGGTATTTATTATTATGCTTAGATTAATATACTGAAAAGACTAAAAAAAGCAAGCAGCTCTTAAGTTAAAATAGTTCTAGATTATACTTTTTTTTAATATTTCCTGTCTTGATAAAATCTGTTTAGGTATTTAAGTGAAAGCTTGTGATATGTATTTACAAATTTCAAAAAAAAAAAAAAATGCTTTCAACATTGAATTTATAAGATGCATTAATAAAAGGATACAGTTAGAGCATACTACTATAAAACATTACCAAATACTTTAGAGAACAATTAGAACTTAAATTTTCCACCACAATACATTAAAAAAAAAGTCCCTACATAATACAGATACACAAATTCTCAGAAAATAATAAGCAATTCCAGTTAATAAAGCTTACAGTCTCAGCTGCTGTGTATAATACATCCCAATCAAGCTTTGGTATCATTCTGGAAATAAACTCGGCATTGAAGTCCACCTTGATTTCTTGAACTTCTTTAGCCTAAATAAATGCATAATTAGGTGAGTAAACAAATAATTCTATGGATCAAGAGGGTAATTAAGTGTAAACAAAAATTACTTAAAAATTTCATATCCTGACACAACAGACGTTACAAAAAAATCATATCCATCATTTCATTAATGCAACGAATTTTAGTCTATCACTCAAAGTACATAAATTTAAAGTAGTACTTTAAAATAGAAAATCAGTTCCTCTAAAATTAGGGGCTCTTTCAAAATATCATCACAAATAAAAAGCTTAGTGGAAGGACAAGCAATGCCACAAAAAGGAGAAAACGAGAAAATTAGTTTTAAAGTTTTTTGTTCTTTCACATTAAAAATCTAAAAATAAAAATTAAAATTCGCATAGCCCGTTTTTTTTTCAATAAGCTCTTCAAATAAAAATTTCCAGTATGAAATAGGAATGATTGTGACTGCTAACAGGTCCAGTTACATGTTATATACAACACAATTAACAAACTATTAGTCCTTAAAGCAGTTTTCCAATATCTATAAAAAGCCTAATCAACTTGAGAGTAACAGGTTGCTCAATGCTGTACATTTTGAAACAATAAAAAATCACCAATAAAACTTTTATAGTTATTGTACAAAATTTTTAAAATATTTCTTACCATTCATGTCATCAAAAGCAAATAACAAACCACAAAAATAAGTATTACCTCATACTGGAAATTTGAGTTCATTGTTATTTACAAATAGCAATGAACCTATAAATAGCAGAAACCAACAAAAAGAGGCTACCTGTTTAATGCACTGATATCACACAATACTAAGTGAAAAAAACATATTGGAAGTTGAAATCACTTACCAATGACCAATCAAAGTTTTCATAATTCAAATGATTCCCCTAACTCACATCAAAATTACATTTGAATCTGTTTTGATGTTGACTTAAAAATCCCTTTTAAAGAAAACTAAAAAAAACATTGGATCTATATGGCCCAGGAGCTTGTTACAGAGGCTTTTCAAAGAAAGGGTTATACAGTAGAACCTCGTTTTTGCGACCCCACGATTTAGCGACCCCTTCGTTATAAAGACCGCTTCGGAAAGTCCCAATCATTTTACCATAGGAATAGTGTTAAAAAAAACCTCGTTTTTGCGACCGAAAAACAAGCAGTTCCTCGATATTGCGACCGAATATTTGTTAGACATTTCAGAAAAAAATTTCTTACCAGAAGCAATTTTTGTATTTGCTTCAAAATTTCTGTTTGAGTGAGTAGAACCTGTTTGCTTTTGTTTGAGAACAATAAAGAAACCCCTCTCCTAGGGAGGAAAGGAGTCGAACAATGGATGAATAGGTGAATAGGGCAGGGACGAATGTCGGGAATTCGCCGGGGACCAGTGTTGCAAAAGAAGCCAAGGCCAGCTTAATTTGTCACGCATTCTGTAATAGATTGTTAAACATAGATGTAGAAAATACGCCACCACATTTGACCATTGGACAAACTGACCTAGTACAATTTGCATGTCTACAAAATGGCTCTTAAAAATAAGCGGAGTCAAATCGCTATCAATGTGAAATGTAATGTGTCGTCCCTACTGTGAGAGAGAAGAACAATGCCGAGGATTTTCTACAAAAAATAACAAAAATAGAAAAGTCATAATTAAGAACTCTATTGGAACTTTGAAACAATCTTCAATTACTTCATTTTTATCTGCCCAATAAGTGTAATTACACATTAAACCTTTCTATAGGTATGTATAAGTTTATTCTCGGTTTGTTAGATTATTTAATTAAAATTCTTTATAAGGTCCCTTCGATTTAACGACCGTAAGCTGTTGGTCACGAGTGCGGTCGCTGTATCGAGGTTCCACTGATAGTACTATTCGGTAAATGGTCCTAAACTGTTTTCTTCGTTTCATTCATAAACCGAAACAAAACCAAATCAGACCCAACTAGTCATTGCTGGAAAAGAAGTTCATCTAAAAAAATGTCGCCTCCTACTTCTTAAATTCAAATACATTTTCTTGTCATGGGACACGAGATATTCTTTTTTTAAATTCCTGCTTTGATGAAGTAGTTGTTGATGCTGATGTTGGTAGATGGGTACTGCTAGCGTATTCGGAACGGTCTCGATTTGGCGGATTAATTTTTGCAGACAAGTAGCGAAAACAAACGCCAAAAGACGCCAAATAGCATTCCAGCCCGAATACCCTAGGTGTTCCATAAGATGAATTTTTTTTAAAAAACTTCTTTAAACATCTATGATGATACAAAAAAATTCAACAATTGAGTTTCTGCCCATACCTTTGCTCACTTATCATTTAAAATTTAACACTTGAATTTGAGATATTAAATTAAAGAAATTTCGCTTTTTTTTGTTTCAAGAAGAAATTCGGAAAACAAAAGGAAAAAATTACAGGTTAATTTATGATTTTTAAAAGTCTGTATTACCTATTTGTGGTTTACATTTTTTTTTTTTTTTGCCTTGTATTTCCATAACGAAATCGCAAAGATTTCAAAAGGCTAATTTATCATTTTTCTTATTTTTAAATATCAATTCCTATAATAATGTTACGCGAAAACCCTCGTGCAGCTCTAGTGCGACGATATTTCAAACTAAACGGTAATAAATTTAGAATGAAAATGATAAATAATTTCTACTTACCACGATTCGCAAAGGAAAACCGATATTAACTCGTTTTAAGCACTTTGAGGTCATAAAGTTATGAGTTAAAAGCTTCATAATGATTCGATTCTAAATGGGCAAACTTAAATTTAACTTTAGACTAATAAAATTCGCGAAATTTCTCTAAAATTTTCAAAAATTATGCATCAAAAAGCATGGAGCGTTTTGCCGTTTTGGTAATTGGTATTTCGTAGGCGCCAAATTCTTGCCCCAGTACAAAGTTTTAACACTAACAAATATGTATTTCGTAACTTTTTAATAAGGTCAAGTAACTAAATTTATTTTTATTCCTCAATTTATCTTTTATTTTATCATTTGTAATGTGAATATTTCTTATGATGTAACACTTAACATACTGCGTAGCATTTGACAAAGTGTTCAAACATTATGACTTTTATGAACGCGTCTTGAGCGAAGCAATAATCCAGCTTACATAAAAAAAAACCAACAAACAACCAAGTCAATTCGGCGGCGTAGTGGTTAAGGCATTGGCCTCTGGAGCTGCTGGGTCAGGGCTCGAATCCCGTTCAGGCATGAATGTTTGTGTTTGTCGAGTATATGCGGAGTACAGGCGCGTAGCCAGCATTGGGCTGAGGGGGCTGCAGCCGAAATTCTTCCGAAATTTTTTTTTTTAGTTTTTATAATTCGATTAATTTTTTAATTCGATGCTGCAAATATTTATCTCGATCTCCGATCCACCTCGATGAGCCTTTTGGTAGATTGTGGGTTACTGAGGTGGCTATTGGCTAATCACGTTCTTTAAAGGCGCTTTCACATGTGCTGAGAAATTGGAGGCATTTTGCCTGCAATTTTGTGAAACCTTATAACCCCCTTCACATGCAAATGCCGGCATTGAGAAAGTGACGTAGCGTAGCTTAAACGTCACATCCAGGGTTACTATAAGACCAGTGGTACGCGTACCACCGGTTGGGAACCTCTGATTTAGAGCAACGAATGGAGATGATTTGTTGAAAGCACATTTATTAAACAATGAAGCAAACGCCATGTATACAAGTTCATCCATCCAAATAGAGCTCATTACAATATTTGAAGAACTTATACAAGAACACATTTTTAAACAAGTTTGTAATTCTGATTTTTATTCGATAATAGCTGATGAAACCACAGACATTGCGCAAATCGAACAACTTTCTTTATGCGTCAGGTATGTTGATGAAAAAATAATGCAAACTAAGGAAGATTTTTTGGCTTAACTAGTGTGCAGGTCTTACTGTAACTATATTGGAAACACTAATGAAACTTGGCTTTGATGTAAGCAAACTGCATGGACAAGGCTACGAAGGTGCATTTAATATGCGTGGTGAATTTCGAGGAGTTATTTTGACGATTTAATGTCTTCCTTAACTGAACGTTCTTTTGCCACACCGCATGACACACGTGCACTTATTAGCAATTTTATTCCCCAAAACGCCGTTAACAAAAAATTTGAAGATATACACGAAGAAATTTTATTTTATGAAGACGATATACGCAGTACACTTTTATCAACATGAATTTGAGGCTGAACGGGATCTGTGGAAAAATAAGTGGATGACCGCTGAAATTCTTCCATGTCAGCAATTGGCTCACTCTACAAGTGCAACAAAACATATTCCCTAATATTTACATTTTAATAAAAATATTAGCATATTACCAGCTTTGGCTGCAACTGCTAAAAGAAGTTTTTCTACACTGAGGCGGTTAAAAACCTACCTAGAAGTACTACCAAAGAACAGAGATTAACTGGACTAGCTTTGCTAAATGTACATAGAAAAATAAATATTCCTCGCATGACATTGTAATAAACAAATTTATCTGTGAAAAAAATAGAAAATAAAACGTTAATTTATAAAACATTTGCAATGAATACTATTTATTCAACTTTTAGTTTGAAGGTCTCAGCCCCCCCTGAAAAAAAATCCTGGCTACGCCCCTGGCGGAGTACGTGCTCGTAAAATCTGTTGGGTCCAGAGACATAACATAGAGTGGACTGCGCATTCATAGTAAAGCCATAGAGTAAGGAGGGGGGTAAAGAGGCTTCTCTCTCATTGGACCCCCATACAATCGCCTTAACATTGGAGTTTCCCATAGACACTAGCGCCCCTACGGAAAACGCGAGTGGAATGTGGAGGTGAGGAAACGAAGAGGAGGAAAAGAGGATAATAGTGGCGCCATCTTGTGAATTATTGCAAAACTACTGACAAAAGAGGGTAAAAAGAGTGGTATAGAGCATAGAGTAAATAATAACTTCGCTAAGGAGAGGTTTCACCAACCGGTTTTGTAGAGACGATTGAAGCGCCATCACGGAAAACGGCATTGGAATGTGGGATCGACTCTCCCCCCTCTTACCGCTCTACCCGTCTTCGAAACGTCACGACAAGTAGGGGGGAATTGCGAAGTGGGGAGGGTTGAGAAGAAACGGAACGGGACTTCGAGTCGGAAGACACAAAAACGTGATGATTCGACAGTCAATTATTATGTGTTTGCAGTAAACGCGTGCATTATTATTTTTTTATGTGTAGCATATTTGATTACTTTATATAATTATGATTTTGGTTAAAATAATAATAAAAAAGCTAATGCGATCATACAATTTAAACTTATTTGAAAACTGCAGTCGAAATATTTTTTATTAAAGATGTTTAGGATATAAAATTAAAAATATAAAGAATGTAAAATTGTGGATAAGTTAATTACAATAGTTTGTTTTAAAAAATGTATGAAAAAGTATCGGAGCAGTTTTAAATATATTTAAGAGAAAATTGTAGTTTATATAATATTTTATGAACAAAATGTTCATTTAACTTTTCTTTTAAAATACAAAAAATATTTTTTCTAAAAAAGGTATTAATTAAAATTTAACGAGTTATAATTATATTTTAATTAAACTATCAGTGAAAAAATATATTATGAAACATTACAATAATTTTTAAAACGAAACTTTTTAAATGTTAGTAAAAGCCTTCTTATCTTCACAATTTTAAACGAAAATAGTTTTAAAAACCTGTAAAAGAACAAACCTAATTGAACAAAGTTTCGTTAGCTAACAATTTAAAATAACAATATTCATTTTTATGCATTAAGATAGGCGAATACCCAAAATTCCCATACTGATTTCAAATATAATGAATAATACTATTTAGGCATTTTTTTAAATTTAAATATAATTTATTTATTTTAAACGGTGTTTTACTAAAAAGGGAGGTTTACGATAACAAGTTTACCACATTGAATTTTCATCCTATAAACATTTCAGGTAAATTAATGTAAAACTTTTTTTACTAGAAGTGTTGGCGCAACCCCCTTTTTTAATGTGAAAAACACCGTTTCAAATAAATCACTTTTTTTTAAATAAAAAAAATGCCTAAAAGCATTGCTCATTATATTTGAAATCACTGTGCCAAATTTGGAAAAGATTAAAGTAATAGTAAAAATTTTAGAATTTCGGGTATTAGCCTACCTTAACTATTGAAAAGCGGTTTATGTTAATAGATTCACATGAAGCCACTAAAAGGTGCACCTCAATTTTGTTTGTTTATTAATTAAATAATCTTTTAGGAAATTATTATTAAGTTTTAGGTATTATCTCTTATTAAAAAAATATGTAAAATTATTATCTATGAAACTCAAGCTTTTTTTCTAGTTTATCGTTGTGTTTTATTAAGAACATTATATTTGTACAAAAAGTTAAGAAATTAAAAAATTATAACACTATAAAGTTATCATGAAAATAAAATTAAAAAAAAAAAACGTCTTAATTTTATTCTAGATAAAATTCTATTGAGTTCAAAAATGTATGCAAGAAAAATATTGCATTGTGTAAAAAAAATAAGTGCTAGAATAAAATAATTTTTTTTACTTATTTCAATCTTTTATTTTTCCATTTTAATTAATATAACAAATAAAGACGACATTCATAAGAATCGGTAGTTTGAAATGAAAAACCCAAGTTGAACTTTAGATCGCGCCCCTCAAAACAAGATTCCCTGGCTCAGTGGTAAAGCACGCGGCTCTTGTCCGACAGGTCGTCAGATCAAATCTTGCCATGCCCTCTATACCATAGAGTAAGGAGGGGGGTAAAGAGGCTTCTCTCTCATTGGACCCCCATACAATCGCCTTAACATTGGAGTTTCCCATAGACACTAGCGCCCCTACGGAAAACGCGAGTGGAATGTGGAGGTGAGGAAACGAAGAGGAGGAAAAGAGGATAATAGTGGCGCCATCTTGTGAATTATTGCAAAACTACTGACAAAAGAGGGTAAAAAGAGTGGTATAGAGGGCATGGCAAGATTTGATCTGACGACCTGTCGGACAAGAGCCGCGTGCTTTACCACTGAGCCAGGGAATCTTGTTTTGAGGGGCGCGATCTAAAGTTCAACTTGGGTTTTTCATTTCAAACTACCGATTCTTATGAATGTCGTCTTTATTTGTTATATTAATTAAAATGGAAAAATAAAAGATTGAAATAAGTAAAAAAAATTATTTTATTCTAGCACTTATTTTTTTTACACAATGCAATATTTTTCTTGCATACATTTTTGAACTCAATAGAATTTTATCTAGAATAAAATTAAGACGTTTTTTTTTTTTAATTTTATTTTCATGATAACTTTATAGTGTTATAATTTTTTAATTTCTTAACTTTTTGTACAAATATAATGTTCTTAATAAAACACAACGATAAACTAGAAAAAAAGCTTGAGTTTCATAGATAATAATTTTACATATTTTTTTAATAAGAGATAATACCTAAAACTTAATAATAATTTCCTAAAAGATTATTTAATTAATAAACAAACAAAATTGAGGTGCACCTTTTAGTGGCTTCATGTGAATCTATTAACATAAACCGCTTTTCAATAGTTAAGGTAGGCTAATACCCGAAATTCTAAAATTTTTACTATTACTTTAATCTTTTCCAAATTTGGCACAGTGATTTCAAATATAATGAGCAATGCTTTTAGGCATTTTTTTTATTTAAAAAAAAGTGATTTATTTGAAACGGTGTTTTTCACATTAAAAAAGGGGGTTGCGCCAACACTTCTAGTAAAAAAAGTTTTACATTAATTTACCTGAAATGTTTATAGGATGAAAATTCAATGTGGTAAACTTGTTATCGTAAACCTCCCTTTTTAGTAAAACACCGTTTAAAATAAATAAATTATATTTAAATTTAAAAAAATGCCTAAATAGTATTATTCATTATATTTGAAATCAGTATGGGAATTTTGGGTATTCGCCTATCTTAATGCATAAAAATGAATATTGTTATTTTAAATTGTTAGCTAACGAAACTTTGTTCAATTAGGTTTGTTCTTTTACAGGTTTTTAAAACTATTTTCGTTTAAAATTGTGAAGATAAGAAGGCTTTTACTAACATTTAAAAAGTTTCGTTTTAAAAATTATTGTAATGTTTCATAATATATTTTTTCACTGATAGTTTAATTAAAATATAATTATAACTCGTTAAATTTTAATTAATACCTTTTTTAGAAAAAATATTTTTTGTATTTTAAAAGAAAAGTTAAATGAACATTTTGTTCATAAAATATTATATAAACTACAATTTTCTCTTAAATATATTTAAAACTGCTCCGATACTTTTTCATACATTTTTTAAAACAAACTATTGTAATTAACTTATCCACAATTTTACATTCTTTATATTTTTAATTTTATATCCTAAACATCTTTAATAAAAAATATTTCGACTGCAGTTTTCAAATAAGTTTAAATTGTATGATCGCATTAGCTTTTTTATTATTATTTTAACCAAAATCATAATTATATAAAGTAATCAAATATGCTACACATAAAAAAATAATAATGCACGCGTTTACTGCAAACACATAATAATTGACTGTCGAATCATCACGTTTTTGTGTCTTCCGACTCGAAGTCCCGTTCCGTTTCTTCTCAACCCTCCCCACTTCGCAATTCCCCCCTACTTGTCGTGACGTTTCGAAGACGGGTAGAGCGGTAAGAGGGGGGAGAGTCGATCCCACATTCCAATGCCGTTTTCCGTGATGGCGCTTCAATCGTCTCTACAAAACCGGTTGGTGAAACCTCTCCTTAGCGAAGTTATTATTTACTCTATGAGTAAAGCAGCTTAGGGATGGAAAACCAAAACCGGTTTTCAAAAAACCGGTGGTCCCGGTTTTGATTGAAAACCGGTTTTTTGTATGAGGACCTACGGTACCGAAAACCGGTTTTTTAGGGAAAACCCGATGGAAAATGGAAAACCAGTTTTTTCTAAAAAACCGCTATCCCTTGCAGATTAGCATTATGTCCTAAACATCATAAATCGCCAAGAGGGGAAAGGTTGCTACATATGGCAACTTAACGCTACCGTTTCGTTACGAACTATTCCAAATTGTCGCAAGACCTGAATATCAGCTAGCAAACCGAATTGGAGACTACCATCAATGTCCATGTCACGTGGGTTTCGACCAATCACGACAGCTTGATTTTTTTTTTATGTTTTTGCAGACGATTTTTTTAGCAATGTTGGAATTTTTCTCTTTTGGCTTAAATAATAAATATTTAATTTCATTCTTTTAATCTCTGAGCATGTTAACAATCGTGAATGTTGTACTCTTAATTCAGTAACGTTTTGTGCAAGATGCCAAATGCTTGTGAATCCCTAATTGTAAAGAGGGGAATAAAAAAGGATTAGTCACACTTTCACGGGTAAAATTTATTTAGTTCTGCATACTTTTAGTAATTGTGTGTTCGTCATAAACTATAATTTCTATCGAGGAAATTTATTCTAAAAGCTCTTTTATACTGAAGAATCATATTCATGATTAAATCAACGTTGTTAGAACTCTAATTATAATAAATATTTTGGGCCAAGTCAATTAAATTAATGGTCTGAACATTGACAGCTTAGAAGTAGAATATTTTTTTTTACAATTTGGTCAAAACGAAACCTGTTTTTGCAATCGTAGTTTTTGAGTTATTTATATTTAAAAAGTAGAGCATTTGTTGGATTTGGAATATGTTGATGTGTTTTAGAAAGTAGATTTATTCCAGGTGAAATAAAGGAAGAAGCAATATTTAAATATACATGTATATTTGATTTTTTTTAAATAAAGGAAGAAGCAATATTTCAAAAAATATATATATTTGATTTAAAAAAAAAAAATCGGACTGTTAGAACGAAAGTTATAGAGACGGCAGAAAATATTCACCATGTCAATACCAACTTATATTACAGCAACACTCTACATAAACCTACTAATGTTCTTTTAAATTAATTTTTATAAAGAGTCCACATTCAATTGTTCAAGTAATCTTAAATAGACGCACAAAATGAAAGAAATAATCTTAAGAGGATCTTAAAATACTAGCGATTCATCCTTGATCCTTTCCAAGCTTCTTTATCATAACATTAGATTGTCGGCCTCTGTGTTCAGGTCGTTGTGGAAAAACTCGCCAAATGGTAAACTCGCCATAGATGCGAGCCAAACGCGACACAGTCATGTGACTGTGTAAGTTAGATGTTTAGGACACTTTAGGTTTGCCAATGCGCAGTCCACTCTATGTTATGTCTCTGGTTGGGTCCGAAAGTCCTGTGGTCGGTCATTGCGCAGTTCACCATGGGTACAGGTTCCTGGAGAAAATTTCCCTCCCCTTCAGGGACATGTCTAAATTGTGGAGGTGGCGACAGATGGCAACATCTGTCATATCTGTTTGTGTGTGTTTTGCGTTTTCCTACTTGACGATGGTTTATAAGCGGGTCCTTGCGACCAAGCACACAAGCCTAAAAATATATTTCTACCAACCAACAACAACCAACAAACAAACCAAACATATTATCTGTGAAAACATGTTATCCAAACATGCCAATGTTACCAAACATGTTATCTGTCTAAAAACATATTATCTGTGAAACAAACAACCAATAAATTGGTAGAAACTAGAAATTGCATTTGCTGCTTTTCGTGGTATGTAAATGTAATATATGTTTATTAAACATTTTATTTTTCAAAAGTATCTCTTGGTTTTTTTATAATCTTTATTAAATGGTTTCACTTTTATTGTCATTTTGGAAATTCCACTTCAAGCTTTATCGGCTCATTGTATGTTTATAATCCATTTGTTGAGTAACTCTCTCTCTCTCTATTTGTTGGTACACTAAAAAACAATATTTTCACACTATCTTTCATGGAATTTTTATTTCCACTATGGCAAAACGGAACAAAACAATAACGCCCCATTTCCTTGCAATCATTCACTTAGACTTATGGTCGAGACCTGGGGAGCCCAGTCGGTTAAGCACTCGCTTAGCATGCGGAAGGTCCCAGGTTCGGGTCCGGGCATCTCCAAAATATCTGCCGACCTATAAACGGCCTGTGCAGCCCAAAATGTCCGACGAATAATACCCCGTGTAAGGGAGTGCACTTTAAATATCCTTCAAAGTCCTAACACTGCGTACGATGTCACCCTTAATGGTTGCGTTGGGTGCCTATTCAGGTGTTGGCTCGTCACCTGACTGTGGTTCTAAAATATGACGCCCGTTGCCAATAGCCCTCGTGTAGCTCTAGTGCGACGATAATTCAAACCAAACAAGACTTATTGTCGAGACAATGAACAAGCAACGACCAAGTTTGTTGTTAAACATTTAAGTTGTTTACTGTGTTCCACCAGGAAATTACAACAATATTTTTTTAAGGAACACTTCTATTTGTAAATTAAATGATTTGCTTCTAAATTTTTAAATTATATTTATAAACGATTTGTCAGGGTGCTTATAATTTGATTCTAATCATATGTGTTCGAATTTGCAACCAAAAATTCAACTTGTTATTTGTTGCAAACATGTTATTATACTAATTACTTGTTCATCTCTGTTTCAGTTGAGATACCTGTAAAATGGTTATATCGTGTTGTGCATATGCATGCACTAATAGGTGGGGGAAGTTAAAAGAAGATGGAACCAAACTTCAATTTCATCTGTGAGTACATAATGTGCTTGTTTTTATCTTTTGAATTTAATCATATTATATTAGTAATTAGTATGTTAGCGGCTTCGATAACCCATTGTCTGTCAAAAGGATCCTCAAGGCGGAGATGAGTTATCTCTTCTTATATACTACCATTAACGTTGTAATCTGGAATAGTGGTAGGAACATAGGCTGTAAATCAGCGCCACCTAGTTGTTGATGGAATATTGAGGTTGCATGTGTGGTAACCGTCACAAGTATAAAAAATCATTGTTTTACACATTTTGTTTGTACATTAAAAAATTTCAATAAAATGTTTAAAACTTATAAATTGAATGGTGTAAATGACTACTTTTATGTATTCATTCCAATCTATAAAAGCTGGGAATCCACTCACGCTGCAGCTGGACGAGAGATTGATTTTGTGATGTCATTGTCACAAGTGTGCATGCGCGCTAGTTCAAAGCTGGATTTATGAAGCTGCATTTTTGAATCACTTCACAAGCGATATTGGAGCTGTAAATAACTTTTGAGCATGTGCAGTTAGTTTCAAGAGAGTGTTATCCTTTCTTAACTTTATTTAGCTTTGTTTACTTCATGAACTAAGGAATATTATGGTTTCATTAATAATAATTTATTGTGAAAAACTCATTTTTATAGTAAAGTCATCAAATGTCAGTAATAATTTGAATTATACATAAGCATGCTTATAGTAATATCTTTGTTTACTTTTTAAGAAATAAGAACTAAATATAAAAGGATTTTATTATGATCCTTTGATAGTATATTAAATACAAGAAAGAAAGTAAATTGCCTTCAACTAAAATTAAACTAAAAATGTGCTTTTTCACTTTTGAAACTGCATCAAATTAGAACAAACAAAAAAGTAAACAATGCAACTTTAAAAAACTCAATAAATCTGGTTTTACAGGGCATGCGCAGTTGTATTTTTTTTTTATTTCCATGGATGGTGTTTTCCATCGCTCCCCTAAGCTGGATATAGCAGACACGTGGCAAAATCAATTTCTCGCCCAGCTACAGCATGAGTTGATTCCTAGCTTAACACCCATATGATTTATTTAAAAAATAATTTATTATGTTGATTCCTGATTTTGGTAATAGTTTTGTTTTAATCAATTTTTGTACTATTTAGGGAAAATTAAGTAGTGGATAGTCAAAAATTAAGTAGTGGGGGTAACGCTCTGGGCATATATGGTATATTTGGGGCTGGGGAGCCCAGTCGGTTCGGCGCTCCCCTAGCATGCAAGAGGTCCCAGGTCTGGGTCTGGGCATCGTTAAAATAACTGCTGACCAATAAACGACCTGTGCAGCCAAAATTCCGACGAATAATACCCTGTGTAAGGAAGTGCACATTAAATATCCTTCAGAGTCCTAACGCTGCGTACGATGTAGCCCTTAACGGTTGCGTTGGGTGCCTTTTCAGGTGTCGGCTCGTTACTTGACTGTGGTTCTAAAGTAGGACGCCCGTCGCCAATAGCCCTCGTGTAGCTCTAGTGCGAGGATAATTCAAACCTAACCCTAACCATAGGTCAACTCTCTTGTTATAGGTTCCCTCACCGGAAACCAGGCCTTCTGAAAAAGTGGATTGTTGCTGTCAGAAGGGCATCGTGGGAGCCGTCCAAATCGAGCGTCTTATGTGGAGACCACTTCGATGAAACTGCATATAAAAGTTCAGCCCGCCGATATTTAAAGGATGATGCTGTTCCTTCTATCTTTAGTTTCTCGAGTCATCTTCGAAAAACAAAACGAGAGCGTGCGCCTTCGTGTGAGAGCATCCAACATCCCTTACCAGTATGTATATTGCACTTTTAACTTAGGTTAGGTTTGAATTATCGTCGCACTAGGCAGGGCCTATTCTTCCACAAGACTCGGGCCCCCATGTTTTAGGGGGCCCCTAAATTTTAGTTTCTATTATGCTAAAATGCTGTAAACCTCCCAAATATGAGTGAACTAAAAATAATTTTGATACTCCACTTTTTTTGTTGCTTGATTTTGACTATAAATTCACCTAACGTGATAGTTCTTATCGATGTTTTATAAGGAAGCCAATAAAATCGTCGAAAAAAATTGATACACAGGTCATATGGCACCGTCATTACTGGAAATCATACATAAAGTTTTCCGTAAAGGGGCCCCCAAAATAGGTTGTGCCTATAGTCTGAGTTTTCCTAAAACAGGCCCTGCTAGAGCTATTACTTTTAACTTAGATTTAAGTACAGTTCCACAATGTCCACATAAAGTAGTCTCCAACAGCATCCCAAAAATAGATATATTTTCAGTGATTTTAAATTTAGTTAAACTTTATACTGGTTGGGTTTTAGGTTGGCATGTCATTAGTTTACGAATGATTCATTACCATCCTAGAGTATCTGGTAGTGGTGTGCATGGTTTTGTTATAGATTTCATTTATCAGGGTGGTAACAGAACCTGGAGATCGGGGAATTCTCAGGGAAGTTTTTGATTCTGGAAATATCTGGGAATTCCTCTTAGCAAAACTAGGAAATCAAGAAACAAGTGATCAAACTTTAATTCCCCCTAATTCAATTAAAAAGTATATTCATAGAAATATAGAAAAATCCTGCAGAGACAACTTAAAAGTCACAAGTAATAACAAGAAATGGCAAAACATCCATGACACCTGGAACATGTATAGTTTAAGACCAAGAAAAGAAGCAGTCGCCCATTTTAGATTAACTACAGGCCACGACTGATTGGGGGAACATCTCCATAAGATTGGGATCAAGAACACCAATGTGTGCACAATCTGCAACTCTGGAGTTATGAACTTTGACCATCTACTAGACTGTGCAGGACTAAATAAAACTTCACAAGAACAGAGAGACTTTGTCACGCTGTACTGGGAGCCAAGGGATATCATGGACAAATGAGAGGCGACTTTTTTTTTTCCTCTCCTCTTCCGCATCTTCGTCCACACTTATTCCTTAGGATTTGTTTGTTATTTTTGTTCTCTTATTGTCGTCCTTTGTCATTGTCTGTTGTTTATAATATCTGTGATGTGATCCTGTATACTTTGTGGATTAAATTCCATTAAATTTGCCATATGAAAATATATATATATCTGGGAATTCTCATGGAATTTTTCAAATCTTGCAAAATATCATTGAATTTTTTCCATTTTGGATTACTTGAACAGCAGTTTTAGGTTCTTGTGATCACTACTAACGGACACTTGATAAAAAAAATATATTGTGCTTGATCCGATTTGCTTGAAGGACCAATCTTGGGGGTAGGATCAATCTCTCATTTTCCGAAATGTAAAAAAGTTAGGTAGGCTAACCCATATTCCGGAAAATCTTAATTCCCGCGATGTCTGGATTAAGTTTTCTACCGCATTGAATTGTGTGCATTGCATGTTTTCTAGGTAACTGTAAAATCAGGAAAACTTTTGTGAACCTATCAGGGAAATCATGGGAATATCAGGGAACCTTTTTTCTAGGATTTTGCAACCACCCTATTGTTTATTATAGATTTAACTTAATGTTAAGCTGTAGCTTCATGTTCATTTAAACCATAGCAGGGTTCGTACTCATCCTGAGAATCTCCTAAATTTCAAATAATTTTATGCCTTTATATTTCCTGAAATTTATATTTTAGCAATCATTATTTTGAGTATAGTTTCCTGAAAAATTATCTATTTATAATAGAAAACAGTTGTCAGTGGATTTGCAAATCACCAGCAACAGGTGACCTCGAACTGTACGCGGAAATGAGATCTATCGCAAATTTACTAGTTTTGTAGAAATATCGTCTGAAGTTTATTTTTTCTATTGCATTGCATTGCAGAACTAATAACAATTAAAAAATACTGCATTCCAACAATCCTACCAATTGATTTAATTTTTGATTTAATTGCTAGTTATTTAAATTTTGAATATATAGCATTTTCAACTTGAAAAGTCATACTTGTGCGATATGTCACTTTTCCGCGTACAGTGCGAACTGAACTGTTCAACTGATTTTCGATCCTTAGTTATATCCTGGGCCAATTTGAAAAGTGGAGAGGGGATCAATTGACATGAAATAAAAGTTGGTACAGCTATGATAAAATGGAAAGTCTGTTCAGTGGCGACTTTTGGCGAACTTGAGAAATATGAACCTTTTTTTTTTTTATTTCAACACAAAAAGTATATTCTTCCCAAATTTGAGGGATCACATTAATTATTTTTTAACGTGGCATTGACATTGCAAATCAACACATAAGTTTCTGCCTAAAATATTTCAAGATAGAATTGGGAAAATATATTTTTAAAAAATTACTGGGTAATACACAAATTTATGTAACATTTTGATTTGAGTAGTTATTGTATGAGAAATAAATATGTTAGATACTGATAAATTTGATTCAGTATTGCTGATTGATCATAAACAACTTTGAAAGAATTGAATACTTTGGAATATACTTTTGGAGAGCATCATTATAAATGGGTTAACATATTGTCAATAAAATATTAGCTTTGTTTGTAATGGTATAATAATGGATTTGGCAGGCTCACTCCTAGTGCATTTGTACAATGCTGGTATATGTTTGTATTTAAGTTATAATTTCATAAACAATTTATACTTTTTCATGTTTTTAATTAACAATTTATTTTTTTAGAACTCTCAAAACCAAAGTTTTGCTATATCTTCAAGTTTGAAGATTGAAGCTAGAACCAGGCTGATGTCTCGTGGAAACGACGAACGAAACAAAGGAACAAAATTTAAAGGGACTCAAACTGAATTGTCCTCTTCTGATATTTTGAATCAAAATCTCGAACTAAAGCGGCTGCAGACAGCATTGTTGAGAACACTCGGAGACAATGGTTCACCTCGAAAAAAATGTAAGGGGACTCAAACTAAATTAACCTCTTCTGATATTTTGAATGAAGAACTCGAACTAAAGCAGCTGCGGGATTTCTATGAAAGCGATGCTTTGCTAAGAAATGTTACAAAAATGCAAGCTCTTTATAACAAAGGGCTGGCCAACAAGCAAATTGAATTCACATTAAATCAAATAAGCAATTTTGAAAGGAAAAATCCTCGCTGGTCAAATTCTGTCTTGCGAGAATGTGTGTTCCTGCATGTTACTTCTCCCGAATGCTATGAGGCTCTTCGAGATAGGGAACTTCTAAAGCTGCCCACAAGACGTACTTTATCTAATTTTTTGAAACCTACTTCTGCAAACAATAGCGAGGAATTTTGTGATGCAATTTTTGAACTACCGGCTGCAACTGATGATGATGAACTCAGTGACACAAATTTTGAACCAACCACTGCAACCGATCAAGATGAACTGAGTGATTCAAATTTTGAACCAACCACAATAACCGATGAGATGTGATGAAGCTAAACTGAACTTAGTGATTGAAATTTGGACCTCGAATAACCTACAAACAAGATGCAAAGGAAAATGTTTATGTTATTTGCAGGAGAATTTAAATTTTTCAAACTATTTTTTTTAATAAAGTGTTAAATATTTTACGTCTGCTTTCTCTCTTTTTTTTTTTTGTTAAGTACTTGTTTTCCGAAATGTTTATAGTATTTTTACTTAGTTAAATAAAATTATAATAACATGGTGATGAATAAAATCTGAAGTGGGCCATAACAGGCCTTGACCCACTTTTACTTGTTGCACCAATGAATTAAGTGTTTTTAAATGCCATTTTTGAATTTTTCATGTTTTTAGCATAATGCAACCTTTGCCAATTAAAATTTTTTTTCACTGCATGTACTTTAGATTTTGATGAAAACGGTGGGATTATTCAATGTAGTCTTGTACCTTGTATATTAGTGCCTAATTTCGGTTCAAAATAAAAATAGCAGCCAGCAAAACACAAGTAAATGAATTTTAACTTGTGTAAAAAAAATATTTCATAAACCATTTTACACAGGTACATTCTAAAAATAACATAGTTAAGTAATGGCAACTTTTCAACACTATTGGGAAATTGTATTTTTTTGTTGATACATACAAATATAAAAAATATATATCAGATTTCCAATATATTCGAATAAAAGGCCTTATGTTATTACTAAGTATGTGTTCAAAATTTTGCTATCCTGAGTTAATATCTTCATTGCCTCTGGGCTTCTTTTTTTTTCAAAATTGTGAATTTTTTTTAATGATTCAGGGATCAAAATTTATTTCCTTGAGTCCTGGCTGTTAAATCGGTTTCGTATTAAAAATTAGCACGACTGGGAGCCCAATCGGTTAGGCACTCGCCTAGCAAACGAAAGGTCACAGGTTCGGATCCGGGCATCGCTAAAGTGCTTTAACACTTCCATTTATTTGTTTCGTAACTTTTTACCGCGGCCGAATAACTAAATCGCTTTTTATTCTAACAATATTTTTTTAATTTTCGATTATAATTTTTAATAAAATATTGATGGGTACTCTCTGTTGCTCTACTTAAAAAGGAGGTTAAAAAGTAAACTAATTACGCGGGTGTACGCCTCGGGGAAGCAGTAAACTATCTTAGGCGCGTTTACATGAGCCAACGAATCCACGGATTGAAGAGCAAACTCAGCAGTTTTTCCCTCTTGTGGATTTTCTCCCAGATGAAACTGGAATTGCAGGGTTTATTGGGTGGTTTCACAAACCTTCCAATGAAGGAGGGTTCCATGTTTCATACCATTTATTCGGTCACAGACTATCATTTGGGTTAGAAATCCTGCTTGACCTCTTTTTAATCTTATGGGGATTTTGGCATTCCATGCATTCGATGGCTCATGTAAACGCGCCCCTTGAAGAATTGAAGAACAAAATACGAGACGGCGTCAGCGTGCGATGTCGCTCGAAGTTCCCCGCTGTCGACTTCGTCACGTTACTAGAAACTTAAGTTAAAAAGCGTTATTGTTTGTGTTAAAGCTCCTAAAGGAGGCTAAAAATAGGCAGCCAGAAACGATTACATTACCAAAGCGAAACAGGAAGTTGTCTCAGTGGTGCAACTGTTAGAAAGCTAGCCTTTGGAGCTGCTGGGGTCAGGCTCGAATCCTGGTGTGGCAGAGATGTTTGTTAACGTCAATAAATGTTGTTATTTGTCTATGTGTTTGTGTTGTCCTTTCTTTTTGTGTCTATTGTACTTGTAAAAATTCTTTCTGTGTGTGTTTCACTTGACGAAAGCTTATAAGCGGTTCTCTAAACAAACGCACAAGCTGGAAATGGAATATATATGTACCTACCATACCATACCAACAAACTCGAAACAAAAGATAAAGTGCCGGTCGGGTCGGTACTGTTTTAAGTGTTTTGCAGTTTCTTGTAAGTGTAATTCCAATTTTTATATTTCGAATGTGTTTTACATTTTGTAGAGTTTGAATGCTGTTTTCGTTTTCAGCATTAAAGCCTCTAAATTATTCTTGAAGTTTTTTGGACATTCTAAAGTTAAGTTGAACATCTATTTTTAATCAACTGGCTTGTATTCTGCGTATATGTTTATGTTGAATTAGAATTTATGAATAATAAATGCAACTTACTTAGATCTGACAAAAAAAATATAATTAGTTTTGGTAGGACCAATATTTGGTATTCGGTGCCTCCCTAGTAAATTTTAAAATCCAAACACTTAAAAGACATTGCTTCCCAAAAGTGGTGTTTGTGTGCTTTTGTCAAGGCTTAAGTTTCTGAAATTTTTGTACAAGGCTATTGAGAAAGGTTTTAAAGTTTATTTCTAATTACAAAATATTACTTGATAAATTTATGAAAGCCAATGGAGCATTAGTTTTAAAAGATGTCAAACTTGGCGTGTTGTCCTATCGAAATTACGAACTGACTGTATCGAACATTTGCAGATACGCTAGAATGTAAATTTTAATCGTACAGTACAGCATGGCACATTTCCAAAAACTTGGCAAAACTCATATGTTTCTCCATTGCTAGATTTCTTCACTCGGATACATTAACCCCAGCTCCATCCCATTGGTTGTTGGCGTTATACTAGCGCTGCTTTTCACAAAATAAACCAAACTTGTGAATTTTGATTGTTTTTGATAAAACAAATTAAAATCACTGTACAATGAACTGACAGGGGCAATCCAGTTAACACTTGTTTGGGGCTCCGACAATTTTTGTTTTCTTTAAAACAATAGCACTATCTACTTAGGGGCAGTGCAGTAGGGGTAGGGCCCATTGAAAGACTAAACATTCATTTGGGCTCCGGGCAGTTTTGTTTTCTTTTAAAAATACACCAGTATCCAACATGGGGCAGTACTGTAGGACTTATTGGAAGTCTAAACACTCGTTTTGGCCGGAGAATTTTTGATAAAAAAATATTCGAAGTCTGCCTAATCGGCAAAATCCTAGGTTTTTTAGGAGCAATAGGTAATTTTTCAGGCAGCCATGTACGCTAATCAAAATTGGATGTTAAACTAACATTGAATGCATACAGAAGCTGATGGAGAACAGTTTAAGGGTTACCAGAGAAAATTTTAAATGTTAGAAAAACCTGAATTTGGAGGTGTCAGCAAACAGATTAACCTGTCGAATCGTTGGTGCCATGTGTTATTAACTTTACTGGTATACTCTGACTTTGATGACAGAAGCGCTGCCAGATTATTATAAACTTTTTGGTATACTCTGGCATAACTTCAAGTGTTCATAGTAAACCACTCAACATTTCATGTAATGCAGTGTAAGTTAGTATTAATATTTTATTTTTAGATTCAGGGATCAATCTGCAGTCGCATTTGTCGCAAAATGCGACGAGTTGTACGAAAATGAGAAAAAAAAAATTACTGGCCGTCGCGAAAATGCGACGCCGTAATTCGGTGAAACTAAACTTAAATTTCAATAAAACACAAGTTCAAATAACCGATTCTAATAATGAAAATAAAATTTTTAATCAAAATGGGAAGATGAATTCAGATTGGATTTTTCACTAAGATGTCTTCAAATCTCGGCCAGCCAGTGCAACCTCCCATTAGAAGAGGGTTCCAATAATGCTTCCTGATTTAATTGACGCCGCAATTCGGTGAAACTAAACTTAAATTTCAATAAACAACTAGTTCAAATAACCGATTCTAATAACGAAAATAAAATTTTTAATGAAAATGGGAAGATGAATTCAGATTAGACTACACTAAGATGTCTTCAAATTTCGGCCAGCCAGTGTAACCTCCCATTAGAAGAGTACAATAATGCTTCCTGATTTACTTATTTTACCGCCTAGTAATTTTAAAGATATCTGCCCATGACGTCACATTGCCGCAATGTGACGTCATGGGCAAATAATATAATCTTGTAATAGTATACTTGTTCTACATAGATCTCGCATGTCCCTTCACAACTAATCGGCTTAACTAGTATAGATGTTTTCAATTACAATTGGGTTGATTAAGAATATCAGTACTTGCCATGTGATATAAAACCTAACATTTGGTTCGATTAAAGATATTCCATTTCTTATTTATCAGGGTTGGCATGATTTGTAAGGTCCTCCTCCCCCCCCCCCCCCATTAAATACTATGGTAATAGCCGGTATTTACCATTCTGGGGAAAATTGTGTTTTCCCTGCCTGAGAAAAACCTAATTACTTTAACAATAAATTGCTAAAAGTTATTTTATGGGATTAATTTAAATAATTTTAACTTTGTAATTTAATAAATATTTATTAAGGGGGACCTAATATTAAAAATATATCTATACATCTTTAATTATTCTACATCTTTGGTAATATAATAATCATGTCCTTTGTTTACTATTTGAGTGTTCCCTTATGCATATACATAAATAAAGCATTGTCTGTGGTAAATGTTCAGTAAAATATTCTATTGGATAAATAATTGAGTTATATTTACTCAATTTAGAAATAAGATCAAAAGACTTTACTGAGCTTTGGCAAAATATAGCGGTTATAGTAATAAATGAGTGGGAACAAAAAGCATGAGCTTAATAACAAGGGATTCTTTACACAAACAGTTGCACAATTGCAATAACAGCCAGAATACAACGCTTAGTATGTATGTAAAAAAATAGAAATACTGATGTTCTATGACATTAATTAAACAATTAATAATAATTCGACAGTATTATCTTCAAATTATTTTTATAATATTGTTTGAGAATGCTTTGCAAAATGTTTTAATTGATTAATAAAATTTGTTAGGTGTCTATGTTTTGGAGTGAAAATTGTTATAATTAAAGTTCCTATTTTTTTCCTTTTTTTTAAAACCAATAATTCCTTTTTTTCCTATATTTTTTTGAAAAAATTGGCTTTGATGCCTGCATTGCGTCAGAATGATTGACAGTTCTCTGGGTCTGCTTGATCGCAAGAGTATCTCGTCACTTTTGTAGCTCCGGTTCAGGAAAAGTCTGACAACCAGAATATATTTTCTGATCAAGTGTACGGTTCATGATGTCCGTGAGTCGTGATCACGTGAACGTTAAAATACTTTTTGTTTCCGTTTGAGCCTTTTATTCTTCTTCCGTCTGTGATTTTAAACAATATTTAGTTTCTTAAAAAATGGACTTAGATTTTATGTTGCTAGGTAAATTTCTAGTTCCTGAATTTTTCTGGAAAAGTGCTTGGATTTTTTCCCTTAACAAATCTATGAACCATGTTAATAAGGATATGTATTGAAAGACCAAAAGTTGGTGATTTCAAACAACTAAAACTTGATTTTAATACATCAAATTAACAGCAAAATCATGTTCATAGACAAATCTGAAGATAATCCAACACCATAAATAAAAGTAAATGTACTTATTTAAAAATGTTTATAAAAAAGTAAAGTACTTTTAGTAGTATAGTTTTATATAATTACTTAAATTTGTCATGCCGTGATTCATAAAAAAGTATCAATGTAATGTTAAGCTATCTAAAGAAAATTAACTGCTACACAAAGATTGATTTGTTTAGATTCAAGTGATTTAATTGGAATGGCGTTGATTTATAAGCAACTAATTTTTCTTTAGCATTTTGCTACAGCTTTCTTCTACATTTTAGCATTTTTGCTACAGCATTTTTTGACCCAGGTTGATCCCTGTTTAGATTCATGAAGTTTTTGAAGATTGCCAAATAATTAGATAGCTTCACAACTTTTGCAAGGCATTCTTTGATATTTCCAGGTTCAAAGTATTCCTTACCTTTGCAGACTTTGTTGTTAAATCTATCTCCATTAAAAGCTTTTCATAAAAAATAGGTAACAAAAATATTTTATTCTCGTTGCTTGTTTTGTAACTGATTAATTTAAAAAATTTTTTTTTTTGGTAAATTTATATTTGGTTAGTTAATTGTATTATTAAGTAGTATTGAATGATTCTGTTGTTTTGTGATGCAAGAGGACACAAATTTGACTGAATATCTGGTTACTGCAATTGTAAATTTTTCTCTTAACGTGTATTTTTTTAATTGTATCTTTCCCAATTGTAATATCCCAATTTTTTAAAATTTGATATGTATCCTTATTTTGAAACCAAACATCTTACTTACATTAGTCAACATTTAAAGTTTTATCATGGTTTTAAACCATTCAATGTAGGAAAACTATTTTTCAATGGAAAATAAATTTTTAATAGATAAATTTTTAATTAAATATTCAAATTACAATCTTGCCAGTTAAGCTTGTGTGCTTATACTTAATTTTATTTTATTCACTAGACCAGAGAGTTTGTAATGGTTCTAAGTTAAGTTTTGTTTGGTTCAGACAGATTAGATTTCAGACTGATCCACAGCCGCATAAAAAAATAGCATCAATTGGAAAGTTACTTTAAAAAAGTAACTGTTGCAGTTACTTTGTTGAAAAAGTAACAGTTACAGTTAACTTAATATGAAAAGTAATAAGTTGTAATTATTTATTATGAAAAGGAACAAATCACAATTACTTATAGACATTTCAAGTTATAAAAAAAATTATATTTAGCCATTTTACCAGTTTTCAAAGGGAATCAAGACTAAAGAAAAAGGGACAATTACAAAAAAGTTACCAGTTAAAATTCAACGTTGTTAAATTTTAAATAATTATATATACGCCAAACTGTGCTGAAAATATCCGTGAAAAGCGGCTTGAGAAGTAGACATTTTTGCGATTTTTTTTTTATTTTACTCAACGTAACTGTTACAAGTAACGCATTTAGTCCTTGTTAATACAAATACAAAAATTGTCGACCAACAACAGGCCAGAGGCCCAACAAAGTTGGTCCGAAATATATTTAATTCCTTACCAGTTTCCAGTAACTATCGAGATTTTTCTTAAAATCTTCAACTCTCTTTGAATACACAACTGTTAAATAGCTTTTTTTTGTATAAATTTTTGTGTACTCTTACAGGCAATGTCTGAGTTTATCTGTCCAAACACAACCCCAATCATTCTACTGGATTGCCAGAATGCATTCGAGGATCTGACTGAGAAAGAAAAACTTTATGCCCATTATCTTTCAAGAGCCTCATGGTATGGAGTGCTTATTAATGTAGTACAGGTAACAAAATTCATTTTATAAATTTAAAGTGTGGTTGAATCTTGTTAAAAACGTTATTGTTTTGAAAGTTATAAGGCATTATTGATATTTTACTTTTATTATGTGTTCAACAATTGTCTAAAAATACATTTTATAATTATGAACTTCAATGGCAAATACTTTTAGGCTTTGTACAAATGAAAACTAGGAACCGGTTTGGTATTTATTCTGTTGTGAGGTAAGTAAACTGCTGTATCTAGAACAATGACACTATGGAAAAAGCACTCAATGTGACAACTTATTAAAAAAAAGTACACCAAAAACTTGACTTTTTCAATGCATAAAAAGTTGGAATGCATTGTTGTAGTTAACCATTTCAGTTGGTTCATTCTATGAAAAGTTGACACAATATTTATTTTGGTGAATTTTTTAACTAAAGGTTAAAAATAAAGGACATCTTGTTGCCATCAGTGAGTTGTTTAAAAAAACAATTTTGCAAACAAATTGGCTAACATTGTTGAATTAAGTCATATGTAACCTGAGGTAAGTAAATAAATTCATAAAAAAATACTGATATTTTTATTTTAAACACTTAAAAATGTGAAAAAAAAATTATTTCCTGATGTGTAATAAGTCTTTCTATTGGTTTTTTAAATGTTTAGTCTCATGGTGATTTATCAAACAGCATTAGGTTCCTAATTTTTTTCCTTCTCAATTCTAGATGTCTCCAGAAGGCCCACTTATATTCTCCTTGCTGCATCGCTTATTTCTTACGGATTCCGTGAAGGACCTCAAAGAAACTGCCCTCACTGAGTGTGGATTTAGTGAAGAGGAATTTCTGGTAAGCAACCATATTTTGATTGTTTTTTGTAGATGTAGTATGTATTATTGCTTTACAAAACATTGCCTTTTCTATGAAAAAATAAAATACCATAAAGGGTTGCATTGCAATGGGAAAACCAGGAATTGTTTGGGAAAACAAAATTGAGTACAAATGTTAAGGAACATTGTGGAATTTTATAATTTATGGAAAAGTCAAGGTATTTTTTTTAATTAGGCTTATTTCCAAATTTTTAACAAAACTGTGACTGAATTCAAATAATTCAAATTTCAAGTAGCGATAAGCATGTTTTGCGAATTAGTTTTAAAAAACTAGTTGGGGAAAAACCCAGGTATCACAAGGAGCTGTTTCCCAGAAAAAAAAATCATTTATAAATTGAAGAAAGTTTAACGTTAATTATTTTATCCCATTTTTATGTTATGTTTCTGCTGAGTATTTTTTTTAATTGTTTTGATTTGGATTTATAAATATTTTGAATTCTTAATATCAATGTTTTTATTTAGTGTATTCTTTTAAATTTACCATGAAACATAGCTATAGCAAAGGTTAATATTTTATTTACTTGTGGAACGACTGTGGTATTAATTTTTTTCACAGATAAAATCTTACTTTGAAAACGGAAAGGTCAGGTAATTTGGGTTTTGTGTGGGAACTGACTATTGTTTGGTCGGTGTAACATTTTTCTTATTGATATTATTGTTTTGCATGTCTTTACTACTTATGAAGTGAACATACTTTAATTTTAGTTCTTAATAAATTCCCTTACTTAAATATGGACCACAAGCGGTTAAAAGGCTTTGTTCTCTGCCTACAAAATCTAAAACTGTACAGGTTTTATTCATTATATCTTACTGTGGTTTCAGGCCTTTCTGATGTACGCAAGTGGGGTTTTTGGAAACTGTGGAAACTACATAAGTGCTGGAGACTCCAAATTCATTCCAGATCTTTCAAAGGTATTGAATTATTATTTGTCTACCTATTCAACATCATGCGTGCAATAAAATATCTCAAATGTCAAGTATTCTTTTTAGGAAAAATTTGAAAAATTGATGTTTTCTACCAAGTTTGCAGAGAAATTTCCCGAAAAGCTGAAACAGTTGCTTAGTAAGTGCCTAGACAAAATGTTTTCGCTTAAAGAAGAGGAAAGACACCTTGGATTTCCACCCAATGTAAGTATCCTTTATAATTTCTTAATTAAAACTTTATAGATTCTAATCAGCTGTAATAAATAGCTTGAAATTCTTGTGTACCTATAGTATGTTATTAGTCCAACCAAAATTAGATAGCTTATTCTTATGTCATGTTTTTTTTTTTTTTTTGCTGTCTAATTTGCTTAGACTATTACGACTTGGACATAATTCTGCATGTGATAAATTTGAGTGCAAATAATCCTTCCTAGCTTGCAATTCTTTTGTAGCTCTAGCACGTTATGAATTCAACCTAAGCTATAGCTTACTCATTTGTCCTTTTTTTTTACTTATGTGATCAAGGCTTTCCCATATTTCTAAGTGTGATAAATTTGGGTTAAAATAAGCCTTCATACCTGTATACTTATTTGTACTTAACTTTTTTTGGTTATTTTTTGCATGAATTAACTTTGTCAATTTTCACTTAGGCTACAACAACTTATTTTTCCAAAAACATCACCAAGGAGGATTTAGAAGCTGTAAAGACATTTTTCAAGAAGCAAGTAAGCAAAGTTTATGCGTAACTCATTTCTTCTAAGACTATTGAGGCATGTCTCTATATTATATAAAATTGTAATTGTCGGACGCTTGAAAGCCATGTAACTTACGCGGCTTCAGCCAATCAGAAACACTAAAAGTAAGTGTGGCTGTGTGCTTGTTTTGTGCCCCAGCTGCTTCAGGTTGCATCCCATGGCTTTGGTAGAGATTGTTGCTTTGTGCTAGAGCTACGTGATGCCCTGGAGCAGTCCCACGGAAACTAGCTTATTTTTCAACTGGCATCGGTCTTGAGTTTCTGGCCATGCATCGTAACAACAGCTGAAGCTGATGCATGCTCCTTTTTTCCTCTTCGCACTACTCTCCCCCCTGGTGGGGACCTTTTAACTAAAATATCTTAGTCTTGAATGTTTGCTTGCGGAGCAAACAATAAAGAATTGCTTAGCGATTCTCGGGGGTCGGCGAGTGGTAGCGAGCAGGGGGCTTTGCCCCCTAGTAACTGTATAAAATTATAAGAGTTATCCTTTGCCAATTCTCCCCCTTATTTAATGCTAACTTTTAATCATGGCAAAAGCTTGAATACAAAGCTGTCTTTGAAATATGTTATATTTTCAAAAAGGTTACAACCTATAAATAATGCTTTTAATTAATGAGTATTCCCTAACCTTATAAATCTCTCATAATATCTAAATGCATCTGTAAAACATCTACTCCCATGTCAATGGGGAAGTATGTTTTGTAACTCTAATAAAATGTTTTCTATAACTTGGAGATTGTTAAATTTTGGGTTCGTAATATGTGTTCAACAATAGTTCATATTTACTCTAGATTTTATTTGTGTGAGTAGTTTATGTTATTATTGTGTTTTTAAATTTGTTTCACAGAATATTGAGGCTTTTAATTCAAGATTGTTTAAAACAACTGAGGAAACTGGCCAATCCTGTTTCGAGATTCGACTTGCTTCTGTTTTACCGACAGGTAATTGAATTTTATGATATTTTATAAAACTACCATCTTATAAATATTTTTTTTCTAAAACTTGTTATTTTAAGAGTTACGAAAGCTACTCTTGTTAGTATGCCTAGTTATTCAGAATATTGATCATGTTTAACAGTGGAAAAGCAGGTCCCAAAACAAGTAAAGTAAAGTCCCGGTTATCTAAAACTCGGCTCAACGGAAAGGCTCCGGAATTTCCCCCCGCTAACTTTCAAACAAGAGAACATCAGAAGTAGTGGCTTTATCTTGCGCTTCTATGCATCTAAGGGCCTGATCTAAGATTTTTGTAGCATCCGTATGCGAAATGCTGCACTTGCTACACCCAGGGCTGCCAGTGGCGACTTAAAAGGCTACTAAAGCGACTATTTTAGCGTCTAGGCGACTATGGCAACTATTTAAGACCAAAAAGGGCCTAAAACGACTATTTTAAGCAGAACCTTCAACTATTTTCAGTCTTGGGCGACTATTTTTAGTTATATACTTTTTTCATAGATGGCGCCACCAGGATGGATACTACCGATGCGCAAAACGTGAAGTGCAGATATGCCTATAGTTTTTGTTTGGTTCTCAAATCAAAAGTTCTCATCAAGTTTTGCTTTCGTTTTGCACAAACAAAAGCAAAACCAGGTGTTTTTGAAATGGCACTTGACTTATAATTTATTTTTTTTTAGCAGCCTATGTAAAGTTTATGGAAACTAAAACTTTGATTTTGTATGCTTTGTTGAAGATTTTTTTTAAAACTGCATTTGGGGATAGGATTGACATATCAGTCTGTTTGTTATTAATTTGCTTTATTTTGAAGTTTTTATTTTTTTATTAAGTAATTTAGCGGCATCTAAAAGTATCGTATCGAAATACGTATTTTTTTTTAAATATTTGAAAAAGAAGTTATATTTTTCTTGTGAATTTCAATGATTCTGAATCGTGTTAAATAAGAATACATTTAATAGTTTAATTCAGCCATCCTTGTATTTTAAAGCTGCGAGATATTTCAGTGAAACATATTTACATGGATTATTATTGATCCTTATGTTTCTTGAATAACTGATAACTACTTAAAATAAACTTGTTTTTATTTTATAACATATTTTTTAATTAAATTTAGTTTCAAGTAAATTTTATCGGCAGTATCAATCCTTTCATTTGAAAGTTGGTGTTGCAATTTGTACATTTAAGTTGTGGTCTTAATTTTTTTTTGCATAATTTAGCATTTTAATTTCTTCCTACTCGCTTCTGTGAAATGACAGGCTTTTTCTAGATGAATGTTGGTTTTTCTTAGATTTTTAAGCTAAAAACTAATCAAAAAATTAAAAATTTATCATACATGTATATTTTTGAAGGATAAAAGGGCACTTTTATAGCTGTTTCTTATCCAATCGTTAATGGAATATTTTTGTTTTTTGAAAAATTTTATGCAATTGCTAATTAAATTCCAATACAAATAAGTAGATTTAAAATATTTTCTCCTAATTTATGTTCTCTAACCTAACAGTTATATATAAATTGGTTTAATAATTTAACATAAATTTTCTGTTGCAATACATCCGAAAAACTATATATATTGGCAGTTTTATCAATCCTTTTAACCGAGTGTTGGTGCTACAGTTTTAGTTTTGAAATTTTTGCATCGAAGCATATTAAACTAATGTATCACTTTTTTGGAAATTTTATTTAATTTCGGGTAACATTCAATGCAAATATTTTTTTTAAAAATACATTTGTGTTATCTAACAATTAAAAGTTGTTTATTTAGTTAGGTAAAAGAGGATACTATTTTGGCTACTATTTTTTACCATCTGAGGCTACTAAAGCAACTATTTTCAAAGCTTTCTGGGACTGGCAGCCCTGTACACCTCACCACAGTTTAAGTATGCAGTATAGAAATATTCTACATAAAAAGGGTAAATAGTTCCAACTTCCGAGAGCGAGAATCGAATAAGAAAAAGGTTTTTCACATTCAATAAATCACTTTATTCGTTATTTCAAGACATATTTTTATTATTTGTTTTTGCTTCAGTTACAGCGTAATATTAATTATTTTTTCCTCGATTTTGACGTATCAAGGAGAACAAATATCAGGGCAGACGTTATGGCGTAGGAGCAACCAATCAGAGGGGCAGAATTCTGTTTGTTTACTTGCGATTCCTCCGCGTAGAACATTTTAATGCTGCAAACTTGTTTTGCGGTGTGTTTTGGTGTATACTCTGAATTAGGAAGCGCGTCCATAGGGACCTTTTCAGCCAATAAGCACAAGAGGAACACTCTGCGACTTAAATTTTTGCTTCTCCAGCATTTTTCTTGGTGTGAAGTAGGCAATTCCCCATTATTTGAAAATTCCTATGGCATCTTGATTAACCGAAAGTGCTTTGATTCTGTATCTTTCGGATAAGCTTAACTTTTCTGTTATTATGACTTTTATCATATATAGCTAATAATAAATTAATAACTGCAATAATAATGAGCTAATATAAGTTCTATTACAATACGTAACAAAAGTATGATTGATGCTGTTTTAACTTCAAGTTTCTGTATGATTTTAGATTGTGAAGAAGAAAAAGATATTTTGGGGGTTAAAACAGAAAACGGTCACAATTTTGTTGTTACTCGAGGAGACTACAGCAAACTCTTAAAACACGTTAATGACAATCTAGCTCTTGCAAAGGTAATTATATTTTTTTAAGTTATTTAAAATAGTTTTTTATTGAAAAAGTTTTTTGTTCATAATTGGAAAAAATTGTGAAACAAATTTATTTTGAAAATGTGTAGGGGAGAGTGTTGTACCTTGGGACGCTTGTACCTTGGGACACTGACAATTTCTAAGAATCTATTGGCAATATTCATACATTGTTTATTTCTAATAGTAGCCTTAACCAACAGACATCATCAAAATAAAATGTAACATTAGCATCATTGAATTGATGAATTGGTGAGAAAAAATAATATTTCATTACCCCAAAGTAAATATTTTTCTCATTCTAATATAATTTTTTACCTTTGTACTTTTACAAAAAGTCAACTGCATCTTATTTTCTTCATAAAAGAGAATATTTTAAAATATTTTGGTTATGAGAAAATACTGATAATGCATTTAGATTGGCCACTATCTTGCTTTTATTTAAACCGTGTAGTGTGTTGTACCTTGGGACAGTAAAGCATATTGTATCATCATATAATGTTAAATAATTTGGACTTGCAATTTTGCTGTATAATTTGAATTATTCTTGAATGATGAAGTTTTATTTGTGTATTTCCTTGAAAAAACAATAAAGTTTTGTTTCCTGACACAAATTAGTTCAAGTGTATGACTATTGACTGAATTATAAGGTATGTCCCAAGGTACAACACCATGTTGTACCTTGGGACAGTTTATCCTCTCTACTTTAAACGAGTGGCAATTTTTTAATTTCAAGGTGCCAGAATTTAAAAAAATATATTATAGAGAAATATATTGGTGTGTTGAAATGCTGCTTTTGAATTTTTATTTTGACTAAAATTATCGAAGAAAAAAATTAAAATGTAAAAATTGTCCCAAGGTACAACACTCTCCCCTATGCATAAAACACGGTAATTAGTATCTAACTCGGCGTTTGCAGACTTTTATAATTAAGTAGAATTTATATAAATTAAGTCTTCACATTTTAACCAGGCACATACAGTGGTGGCCAAAATTGTGGAAATTTTTTTTAAGTTTCATATTTTTCAACTTTGTGTGATTACAGAATATATCAATTGCATCAAATTAAACAATTGCATATCAAATTAAAAGTTCTAATTTAATCTTTATGAGGATCACTGTCTGCAGATCGCTGAAGCAGTCTGAGATCTTTGGTCCCATATAATCTATATCCATGGACACAACATCATCATCATCAAAGTAATTTAATCTAGATTTAAAAATAAATACATTATTACAATATCTGTATTACGAATAAGTTTTGCAACTAATAGTATGATCCGTCTTGGTTTTGCAAGTCATTAAACCACCTACTTGTATTGCAATTTCAGCATAAGAGAATCCATTGATTGTGCTTGTTTGTTCAACTAAAATGAGCATAACTTTATTTGTAATACAGATACTTTAATTCTGTTTTTAATGAAATTCTACATTAAATTACCTTCAACTTAATATTTAAATGTTTGTATTTAAGCGAAATTTAAAAGATGCAAGCACAAAGGTAACAGTTGAAACACATGAAACTTTTAAAAAATGTCCACAATTTTGGCCACCACTGTACTTTTCAAATTACAAGCATTTTAACTATAAGATATATTTGAGATCTTTTCATAATATTGAAATGGAACTTAAGAATAACAGGGTGGCGACAAGACCGGGAAAACCGGGAAATCAGGGAATTCTCAGGGAAATTTGCAATCCTTAGAATATCAGGGAAATCTCAGGGAAATTTACCTATTACCCCCCAATTTTTAAAATAACAGATTTTTTTTTCGACGTAGCGGAACCGATCCTTTTGTGGATCCGTTCATTTGACCTCGTTCACTCTGGACCGACCCATTACCAGCGATCTCGGAGGGATTTCCCGGTCTGTAACGGGTCTTTCATTTGACGCGATATGGAGGATCCGGATGATCGTTCCCTTTGTGGATTCGTTCTTGGGGACCCGTTCACTCCGGACCGACCCATTTTTAGCAATAGCGCGCTCGGATTGGAATGAGTTTGTTTATTGTTATTGTTTCGTTCTCTATGGTTTCGTTTGTAAGCATGCTATAAAAATTCTAGTGAATTCCGCTTTCGTTTATATTCGTGTATTATTTTAAAGATGTAAGCGTCAGGAAACTAAACAGTATCAAGTTTTTTCGACTCTTACTCAAAGCAATTCCCATGCATCGGAATTTCTCGGAAAGGACCCGATTTCCCTATCTGCGCAGTGTGTGCTTGTGATATTAAAATTGCTCCTGGTGGTTTAAGTGACATTAAAAATCACATCAACTCGAAGAAACACACTGAAAGTGTTGAAAAAAACATCTAAAATTGGGAAATTTTTTAGTTCTGGTGAAAACGATAGTGAAGTTATAAATGCGGAATTTTTAAAATGTTTACTTTATGAAAATATCAAGAACCACTGAAGGAAATGTTAATTATATATTTTGTGTTGGGAGATAAAAAGATGAAAATCACATCTCCTTTTTTGCTATGGAAAAATTAATGCAAAGTTAGTCAATTTATTTTTGTGTTTAAGTTATTTTTATATGTATTACTTCAAAAGTTAGTTTTTAAACAAAATTTGAAATCTCAGGGAAATTTTTTGAAAATATTCTGGAAATCAGGGAAATCTCAGGGAATTTTACATTTCAATTTCTGTAGCCACCCTGAATAATATTCGTCAATACAAACTTTTACCCCCTTAAAATTATTTGTCTTTTTAAATTATGTGTACAAGCCCTGCCCAAATTTATAAAAAAAAAATCATCAAATAGTTCCTCAAATCTACATATCTACTTCTAGTGAATAACAAAAATCAGAATAAAAGCACAGTCCTTAATTTCTATAGCACATTTTTTCTGTAATTTTATTCAGCTATAAATCTAGCATAGAAGAATATGTACTTGTTAGTGACAAGTGAAATTATTCTTAGGGTCCATGAGAGAATAGGATATTTGCCCTGACACACGAATGGGATACCAAAATTTTAAAACATTAACATTATGATGTATGTTAAAATTATTCACAGTGAAGCATATTAGGTATCTGGTATCTCCTGCGTTATTCATGGTTCATTGACTCCTTGAAATCCCCGAAAAGTGCTTGAAAAAAAATTTTCATTTTCAAGAATTAAATATGAATTTAGAATGCTTAAAAATAATCTTACAATTTATTGCAAATTGGATCATACCAAACTTTTTTTCACACTATGGCCAAAATGGAGATATCTCATTTCCGACTTTAGGATTGCCCTCGTCATAACACCATTATAGGATCTTACGAGTTTCCTGATTACAGGATCATTTGTCTTTCCCAATTTACAAAATTGTCCTAGTTATTTCAATTATGAGATCAACAAATTAGACAATTGCAATAGTATCTCTATTACTGGATTGCCAGCATTTGCAGACCATGAAATCGTTATCTGATTAATGTGATCGACTTTTTTTGTTGTTGATCACCCTATTTTATCAATATCAGGACCCCAGTATTACTCACTATGCGATTGTCGAAGTTGCCCGAATATAGTATCAGTAACAATGGTGTAATTTTAATAGTTGCTTGTAAAAAAATACTTGGAATTTAGATTCTGTGGAATAACTTAATTTATCAAAAATATTTAACTCGTTATTTATATTGAATTGGTTCTTAAATATGTTTCAGGAGCATGCTGACAATGAAAATGAAACAAATATGATTGAAAAATACATAGAAAGTTTCAAAACAGGCTCCCTGCAAGCGCACAAGGACGGCTCTAGATACTGGATCAGAAATAAGGGACCCATTGTTGAAAAGTAACATAAACAATATTTCAGTACAGTTTTTGGTTTATAATTTTTAACTAATGCTTATACAAAGTTTTGCAAAGAAAAGCATTTGCGACGCATTGCAACCGTAAGTTGACTAATCTTTTATTTCGACTTGAAGCCTTTTAGACGGCTTAAATTATAGTTTTTCTTGCCAACCATCTCAATGTCTGCTATCTCTTAACTTAGCAAACCTATTTTTGCATTGGTTGTAGTAGATTTGCATCACATTAGAGCTACTTGTGGTGTTGCTGTTTTTTTTTTTTTTCAATTGGCTTTTATGTTTGTCGGGTTGGGGGAATGAAATTTGGAGGGATGAGATGTTTTGTTTTCTCGTTGGATATTTTTTAAAACGTATTTCAGATTTTTTTCGAAAACTATTTTAAAAATGTTTTTATTTAATATTAAAAACTGAAGAAGAGGTCATTTTAGGATCCCGATTCTCCAATTGGCTGCAGATTCCGATTGAAGAAATTTTAGTTAGTATAGACTTAATTTGTGATTTAAAAAGATCACTGATCCAATGCCACATCATCTTCTCAGTATCATCTTCCAAAAGTTTAATTTAAAAAAATGTGTTTGAAATAAGAGTCTGTAGTAAATATCAGAACTTGATTTAAAAAAATTCTTTTCTAGATTAAATTTTAATTTAACCCATTTTACATAATACTTTATATTTATTATCAGCAATTTTCCTTATTATATTTTATTAAAAAGATAACATTACAACAAATTATACTTTTATTAGTTACATTGGGTTCATCGAAACTTACAAAGACCCTGATGGAATGAGAGGAGAGTTTGAAGGTATATTTCTAAGAAAATCTTTTTCATGCTTACAAATAAATCACATAAAATTCTAGCAATTTTACAAATGAGTTTTTTTTCTTTAAAAAAAAGCTGCAGCTCTGTAATAATGGTGTTAATTGTAATACATCGTATGAATAGGTCTATTTTTTATGATAATTTCTTTTAAACAAAAAAAAATACTAATATTTAAACTGGGTTTTTCTTATTTTCTAAATTTCCCAAACAGAATCACTATTTCTCATTTTATTTTATTTGAATATGAATAAAAAATGTAGAAGAAAAATACAATAAAGTACCAGAAGGAGAATTTACTATGGCACCATAATATATTTTTTTAATACTAAAACCGTTTACTTTTTTTAAACAAAAAAACTAAATTTTAAACTAGCTGTTTCATACAATAAGATAAAATTTAATGAAACCTGCATGTTTTATTTAAACTCAGACCATTAGGCATTTTTTTCATTTCTGAAGCACAAGTATTATAAACACACAACCCTATATATATATATAAATTACAATATTCCACTTAATACAGTTCTTACTATGTATTCTTTTACTTGGGTTCCTAAAATGCCCTTGTTTTCATGAAACGAAATGTAAATGAAACCAGGTATTAGCAATAGCATTATATGTTCATATAAACATTCCTGTACTTTTATAGTAATATATGTGCTAAAAAGAATCTACGTTTCGAAGGTTTTGTAGCCGTTGTGAACAAACAGATGAGTGCCAAGTTTGGAACTCTTGTGAAATCAGCTGAAAGTTTTATTTCCGCCCTCCCCTGGCCTTCAGCTTATGAAAAAGACGTCTTCCTGCAACCTGATTTTACTTCATTGGAGGTTTTAACGTATGCTTGCAGTATGGTTTATTCTGGGATTAACATTCCGAATTGTAAGTTACCTTAATACTAGTGCATGTCTGCATTAAGCTGTAGAGCTGGGATAAAAGACCAACAAAGTTAGAGTGTAGTTCAAAAAATAATTCTTTAAATACAGTAAAACAAATAAAATTTTTATTTAAAAAAAATGTTTTTAAATTGTTTGAGAAGATTATTTATTTGGGAAATTAACGTTTCTCGAGATAGGAGGTTTAAGCATATATATTTTTAGCCAGATTGGTCAACCAAAATTGTTTGAATAGTAATTTGGTCTCTCACCTCACAGAAACCCTTTTTATCCTTTTAAATTTGGGCTTTCCACTAACAACATACAAAAAAAAAATTTGGCCATTATGACACTGAAAAATATAAGAAAAATATAAATTATTTAATTTTGGGTAAAATGCTATCCAAGATCAACAGCAAATATGCTTTAAAATTTCCAAGAACGGGATGATAAATGCTCAGAAATTATTTAATTGAGGTTCTTGGATTTTAGAAGGATGGTAGTTATAAAAATTTTTACACCAAATAACTGTCTTATGGCAAATGATCAACCCTATCAACAAATATCTGAAACCATATGATAAACAAAACTAAAAAAATAAGTACTAAGTAGAAAAGAAAACTATGGTAATGGAGAGAACATTATTGGAAAAACATTCAAAGCATAATGAATCATTCATAAATAACTGACATTTTATTCAAGGTCACTAAGTAAGGTTCTTGTTTAAATCTCCTGTTCATCTGGTTGCTTGATTTTCGAAGTTTGATTTTTCTTTTAGATGACGATATCAGACAATCTGAAGGTTTCAAAAATGTATCTCTTGGAAATGTTCTCCAGGTTAAAAGAACAGAACCTCCTAATTATCTCAACAAGTCTGATGTTGTATGTACAGTTTAATTTCTTTAAAATACAATAAAAATTATAAATTTCCATGTTAATTTAAGAGTTTTACTGAATGCTAATTTACAGTAAACTCATGATTATCAGAGGGCCACAATCTCCCCCCTTTTTTCCTGCAAAAATAATATAACAACACAGAGAAATGAATTTTTTTTTTTAAAAAACTTATTGGGCATTCTAAGAACAATTAATTCCTTTCAAGAATGGAGAACACGTTCAAAGAACAACGAATACATTTAAAGAATGAAGATTGTATTATATTAACAATGAATGAATTAAAATAAGAGTGACTATAGGAAACCTGGTGTGTGCCCAAATGTGTTAGGCCAGGTGCACATCACATGCAGATTTTCGTCATAAAGCATCACTTGTAAATATATTCCCGGTGATTTTAATTGAACTGCTTTGCATAATTTTTTATAATAGCGTAATGATGGTGAAAACAATATCGTTGAGTGAATTAATTGGGATGTCAATGATCCAAGCTGTGAAAGACTTACAGACGAAAAATACATAAAGAGAGAAATAGGAACTGATACAGATAGTAACGATAAAGAGCCAGAAAGCATTGAATTGTAAAATAAATCATGAAAAAGCTCTTTCTAACATAAGCGTATTGATCATGTACATAGAGGAGCACTATGATGCCTCCCTTTGCGATAAAATGATTCTAAAAATCTTCAATCACAAATAAGAATGCGAAGTTGCAAGGCTAAAAAAACAAAACCATTAACTGACTTTATTGTAAAATTATATATCTTCATATTTCTTACCTGTTACGTTTCTTTTTACTCTTATAATACTACGATTACTGTACTTTAGTTTTATAAAACTCGGAAGCAATTTTGTGGATATTTTCTTTTGCGGATTATCCGCAAATTCGCTTATCAGTGGATGCCGCGCCACCCAATTCTGTGGATAATCGGGAGCTAACTGTACTTCAAAATACTCTATTTTGCTTCTGATTTTCCCAAATCAAAACAGCTTACAAGAATTTAAAATATTCAGAATATCTTTTTTTATGAGCTTTATCTTAAAATGTATAATTATAGATAACAGGGTAATTTATATTCTGACTCTTGAAATATGTTTCAGAATATGGTGATGAATTATGAAAATCAAGCCTTTGAAGTTGATATTGCCTTGCATGAACTTTTGGGTCATGGAAGTGGTAAACTCTTCTATAAAGAAACAAATGGAAGTTTCAATTTCGATGCCGATAAAGTTCTAAATCTTGAAACTAATGAAAAGGTTATATTTATAATGTAATTTGCTGGTTTCTATGAATTGATTTTTTTTTCATAACTGTGTTTTTGTTGGACAGGGTGTCTTCCCATCCGGGGAAAAATAGAATTCCTGGGAAGTTAGCTAGTTCTAGACTGTAAATGTTAAGGAATTTTTCTTTTTTTGGTGTTGGAAAAGGAATTCTAAAATCTTTCTGTATGTTTTAAAATCCAGCTGCAGATTAAATCGTGTGTTCAAAATATTCGTCTTTGGAAAATCCATTTTTGAAAATTTGCAAAAAATTCAAATCATTAAACATTTTCTGGAGATTCTAAAATGTTAATTCTGCTGTGAATCTCAAATCTCAATTTTGGGGTAATTTAAAGGCGAGATTTGGAAACCATGAATCATCTGCGACACTTAAAAGACTGCTTGAAACTTGAAACTCATCTTTTCCTAGAAATGGAAAGTATCTATGTATAAGAAAACTCAGATTATGGCTAGCTGGCCTAAATTAAAATGTTTGCGTGTGGCAAATTTCACATTTATAAAGTTTTTAAAAACCAATTTTAACTATAGAAATACAGTCAGTTTTATTATATGTTTTCTTATAACCTTCTTTTCTTTAAAGGAAAATGTGGGTAAGAATCCTGGCAAAGATATAGGTAGTGCTGTGGAATCTGTTTTAAACACTGAGGTCTGACTTAGCTTCTGCTTCATGCAATAACTTAAGAGCGACATGTCAGCCTCCAAAGCGATACCTAGAAATTTTCGGTTTTTACACAAAAAAAACAAGGAAATTTGTAAGGTGTTTTTGAATGGACACCCTGGTTCCATTATAGTACGCCTGTCACTTTTTAGCTTCTCAATTATTTTGATTGTGGAAGAGTTCACTTTTAAAAGATGTTGAGAACCTAAAGAGGAGGCAGAGTTGCCAATCCCACGGTGTTTGACGAGCATAATGGATTGTTGGTTTGGTTGAAAATAATGTGTCATACTAAAACTACACATGGGTTATTGGTGAAAGGAGGATTATGGTTGACTAGCAGTATGGTCCCGCCTTACTGGGAATCCGTTAACTTTGCATTGTTTCCTTTTAGAGGCATGCTTACTTGTGAAAATACACTCAAAATCAAAACAAAATTAAATTCGTGTTGGCGCATGCACACTTAAAAAAGCAAACACTAATAGAGTATGAAGCAGCCTTAGGGTGATCGCATATCTCAACCAAACTCAATCAATCAAACTAATAGAGGATGGCGTCAAGCCCCAGTTTCGGCCCGGTCCATGTATTTTCAAGCCCTGTTATGGTCCCGCAATCCCACGTGGATGGCGTTTTTTTTTTTAAAACTAATTATATTAATTTAAAATCACAATCAAATATGAAAAAACTAAGCCTCAAGTGCACACGTAGATATTAAAAGGAATCTATATTAAAAATTTCGAATTTTTTAGAGCAGTCTAAGTAGATCTTTTGCGATCCACAGACATACACACAGACAGGCTCTTTCTTTTATTATTATCGAGGTACAAATGGCCGTCATTAATTGCATGTTCATTTCTTGCTGTCTTGTGTTGATTGTCCATCGATTATCTCAGTCTTATAATTGGGTGAAAATCTGTTAAGCTGTGTGTCATAATAAAGAAATATTATTATCAAATATTATTTGCATCAGGAGTATGTATTATTTTACACATTCAGCATCACTATTCAATGAGAAACGCTATAAATTTAAATATAACTCGGCAATAATAGTGAAACTGATGCAAGTTCGCATAACTTTTTAATTGAAAATCTGTTTATAAATCTTTAAAAATATATTCCCATAAAAGCAATAAATCGCCAAATAAAGTAACTCTTGCCAAAATCTTCCTTACCCTTTTTTAAACTGGACTCTTCCTCAATCAAACTATTTGAGATGTTAAGAAGTAACAGGCAAACTATCTTTTCATATTATAATTGTTTCTTTGCACTTTTACACTATTTATAGATTAAGATTTGGTTGAGAAGACTTATTTTTTTATTTTAAAAATCCATTTCATAGGTATCTAGTTGGTATGAAGAAGGTGAAACCTATGTATCTGTATTTGGTGCTATGGGATCAGCTTATGAAGAATGTAGAGCAGAAGCTGTAGCATTATACCTCTGTGATTTGCCGGATGTGTTGAGGTAGTGTAACAGGATAATTTTCCTTTTTTTTAAGTTTATTAAATGAATGAAAACTTTTTTTTAACCCTCACCTTGTTTCTTAAGGGGAAATGAATTTGTAGCCAGGTGTCCAAACCACAGTCTTTTCTCTGTATTAATTCCAATGGAAAGTAATTATTTTTCTAAACATAATTACTCCAGCTGTATTAAATATTTTAACAAACGTTGTTGTTTTTTAATGATAAATGTAGCTGGCTTGCGGGGCTCTATAATTCCACTTTTTGAAATTGGTTCGAAAACTGCTTCCAAATTATTTATGTAAATGTTTTAAATTGTCAAATTGAGTGGAATTATATAGCCGTATAAGCCAGCTACGTTTGTCCTACAAAAAAGCAGTTGGAAAAAATATTACAACTAGCGGGAGTTATTTGACTTAGAAAATTATACATTTCTTTTGGATTAACACATAGAGAGAAGCAGGGATCAATCTGCAGTCGCATTTGTCGCAAAATGCGACGAATTGCACGAAAATGTGAAAAAAAATATATTGGCCGTCGCAAAAATGCGACGACGTAATTCGGTGAAATTAAACTTAAATTTCAATAAACAACACGTTCAGACAGCCGATTCTAATAATGAAAATAAAAATGTTGATCAAAATAGGAAGATGAATTCAGATTGGAATACACTAATGTGTCTTTAAATCTTGGCCAGCCAGTGCAACTCCTTTCGCGAAAATGCGACGACGTAATTCGGTGAAACTAAACTTAAATTTCAATAAACAACAAATTCAAATAACCGATTATAATAATGAAAATAAAAATTTTGATCAAAATAGGAAGATGAATTCAGATTAGATTACTCTAACATGTCTTCAAATCTCGGGCAGCCAGTGCAACCTCAAATTAGAAAAGGAATCCAATAATGCTTCCTGATTAATTTACTTTACTGCCTAGTAATTTTAAAGAGATCTACCGATGAAGTCTTATTGCGTCAGAATGATTGACAGTTCTCGGGCTCTGCGTGATCGGAAGGTATCTTGTTACTTTTGTAGCTCCGGTTCAGGAAAAGTCTGACAACCAGAATACATTTTCTGATCAAGTATCTGTGAATCGTGATCACGTGAACACCTCGAACGTTGATCAAGTATCTGTGAATCGTGATCACGTGAACACCTCGAACGTTAAAATACTTTTTGCTTACGTTTTAATCTTTTATTCTACTTCCGCCTGCACTGGAGTTTCTGATTTTAAACACTATTTAGGTAGTTTTTTAAAAAATGGACTTAGATTTTATGTTGCTAGTACATTTCTAGTAATTGAATTTTTCTTCCTAAGTGGTTGGATTTTTTTTCCTAACAAATGTGTGAACCATTTTAATAAGGATTGAAAGACCAAATGTTGGGGATTTCAAGTAACGAAAACTTGATTTTAATTCACCAAATGAACAGCAAAAACATGTTCATAGACAAATCTGAAGCTAATCCAACACCATAAATAAAAGTAAACGTACAAAGTACAAATGTACTTATTTTTAAATGTTTATAAAAAAAAAGTTAAAAGTACTTTTAATGGTATAGATTAAAAAATTATTAAAAATTTGCCATGTCGTGATTGATAAAAAAATATCAATGTATTGTTAAGTTATACTACTAAACAAAATTAACTGCTACACAACGATTGAGTTGTGTATTGATTCAAGTGATTTAATTGGCGTGACGATGATTTATGAGCAACTAATTTTTCTTTAGCATTTTGCTACAACTTTTTTCTACATTTTAGCATTTTTGCTACAGCATTTTTTGACCCAGGTTGATCCCTGGAGAGAAGACTTTGTTTGGAGATCCAACTCAGTCTCCCATTCCCATTTAATGTTCTTATTTTTTGTGACTGTGCTGTATTTTTAAGCTAGTTCCTAGAGTGCCTATTTATTCAAAAGTTAAAATTTAGTTTATTATGTAAATGAAAATGTTACTAAATGAATCGGATGATAACAAAAAATACTATGTCTAGTGCCTGGTGCACATTCGGTCTTTCATAATTTTGTACCCGAATGCCTTATACAAGGTTACATTGAATGTTTAATCTAGGTGTCAACCGTATACTTGACGGGGACTCCAAGCATCCTTGTAATCCAACCAAAACATATTTTGATATGCTTAAGTAATTACTGCTTTATAACTCATTACTCTCTAGGATTTTTGGCTATGAAAACGAAAGCGAACAGAATGATATTGTTTACACATTGTGGCTCTCGATGGCATTAAAGGGACTGGAAGCACTGGACATGTTTGATCCTAAATCGGAAAAATGGCTTCAGGTAAACTTTGCCAGATAACTTACTATATATTTTTTTTTACACTTTTAAAAAAAATAATGCGTGGCACCTTAGGTTCATGTAAGTGAATTTAAATTATATTTTATAAATTGTATTCTTTAAATATTTAAAAGTAAAAGGATTCTTATGTTTCCACTTTAAAAATCTTTTAATTTGAATTATTTTTTTTGGAAGAATATATTTAAATGAAAACATATCTATATTACAGTAGTTCAAAATTATGACTATGTATATTTATAGGCGAATGCACACAAAAGAAGCAAAAAGATTCCAATTTTAAAAAAAACTTAAAACTTATTTTGTAAGAGTACATTTCAATTGCATTTACACCTGTGTATATTAAAGCTGTTCAAAATTATGACTTTATGCATTTATAGGCTCATTGCCACGCTCGTTATGTTTTGCTACAAGTTATGCTTGAATGTGGAGAAGATTTTGTAAAGATCGAAAAAGTGACTGGTAAAGATGGTAAACCGGATCTCTTACTGAGTTTAGATAGAAATAAAATATTGAGTGTTGGCAAGGCTGGGATTGGAAAATTCCTAGCAAGATTACAAGTGAGTTACATTTATCAAAAATGCATTTTTTACTTCTGTTTATTGTATGCATTAGTTACTTTTTCGAGCGTTTGAAATAATTTATTTTTTTTTTAAATAAAATTTTGTAAAATGCTCTTGTATCTTTCTGCTATTAAATTCTTACCAAACTATAATAAGGTATTTTTCATTTTTAATGCATCAAATTTATCCCTCAGTGTTAGTTTTGATCATGACTATGTAATATTAATAGTTATTATATCTTTTTAAATGTTGTATTTTATTCTGTAGCTTTATAAAGCAACTGCAGATGTTACTTCAGCCTCCAAAATGTTTGGAGGTTACTCCAAAGTGAAATCTGAGGACAAGTACCCATTTCTTGATTACAGAGAAATTATTATGAAACGAAGGAAGCCTCGAAGAATATTTGTTCAAGCTAATACTTTTATAGAAGGTATGTAAACCTTAACTGCCAGGAGTTCAGCTTCAAACAATTATTACATCACTAAAGCTGATTTTTTGTGAAACGAAGCCTCTGTCGTGATAGCAGAGATCATTCTAGGAGTTTTTCACGGGGCGCTGCGCCCTGCCCGCCTTTTTTAAATATAAATCCCGCCCTGAATGCCCTTTTTTACAAAATAAATCCCGCCCTCGTTGCCGTTTTTTTTTTTTTTTAATTTCCGCGTTTTACCGAGTTTTTCAAAAATTCCGCTTATCCAACTTTCTTTTTCAAAAATTTATTTAACCCAGGTTACGTTATATTATACTTTTAAACCCGTTTTTCTAAACTTAATCATTAAAAAATGCCAAAGATAATCAATTTTAGAATCAGATAGACAATAGAGAATTTTGAGCAAAAATCATGCTTTGAACAAGGGGATCAGCTTTAACAAACGGCTTAACCCTAAGACTTAAAATTTTCCACAACCTAAAAAAAATTAGTTCATTATCTATATCGATGAAAACTGAACTTAAATTTCGATAAATAACAAGTTTAAATAATGGATTTTAATAATAAAAGTAAAAAAAAATTAATTAAAATTTTAAGGATGAATTAGGATTATATTACACTAAGATGTCTTCAAATATTGACCAACGGCCAACGGGTGCAATCCCTCATTGAAAGAGGATCATCTTCATCCGGACCAAAAATGTGCAATTCATGCTTCTTGATTTGATTATTTTGCAGCCTAGTAATTTTTTAGAAATCTACCGATGACGTCACATTGCCTACTCAATGATTGACAGTTCGCGGGCTCTGCGTTTGCGTGATCGGAAAGAGTGTCTCAATACTTTTGTAGCTCCGGTTCAGGCCTTATTGGACCAACCAGAATATTTTCTTCTGATCTATCGTTTTGAGTCGTGACCTTGTGATCACAAGAGCAGTTTGAATGTTAAGATTTTTTTTGTTTACATTTGAAACTTATGCTTTTTTTTTATTTCGTCTTTTACCGGGGTTTCAGATTAGTTTTAGTTGTTGTTTTTATGGAGTGTTGGCTTATACACGCTTAATATATTCAAATTTTTGTTAGTAATTAAGTTCTTGAATTTTTCTGGAAAAAATTCTTGAATAGTATGCAGTAGAACTAAAATTATCTAAGCAATTGGAATTGGAACCTAACCACGTTCATATAATTTTAAATTTGGATAATGGACAATTACAGCATTTTCCAAACATATTTTATTTCGATTAAGCATAGGGAGAAACTCCTTAATCTCGCATATTTCCGCTTTTTAAGCGCAACTTATTTTTTAATTAATTTTAGAAGTTTTTGGCGCGAAAACAGCGATGTCGTCATGTGACGTCATCTGTTACGAAATGGCTACCGCTCGCTACTGTCGTTCCGGTAATCGCAATAATGGCGCTTGGTGTTATTGTTGAGTCCGAAAAATCGCTCCGTTTGATGTTTATTTCTTAATTATGGGTTATAAGTACTGTATTGTGCAAGTGTACGAATACAACTGCACAAAAGCCCAGATAAATACTTCATTACCCAAAAATAAATATGCTAGAAACAAGTGGTGCAAAGCCATTAAAACAAGTTTATTGCTAGTACGAAAAGCAAACTTTCTTATTTAAAAATGAGTTCTTCTGAATACAAAACACTTAAATAAGAATTAAAAATATACGTTAAACACTTGCAAGCTAATTTTGTTCATTTAATTGATGATGTTATTTCAATAAACACGGTTTTAAAACATTAATAAGCTATTAAGAAAATGTAACAACATGTACCAATTTAAACTTTTTTACCTATTAAACAGTATTTTGAAAACTTAAATCGCTAAAAATCTCTATAATTGGTATAATATTGCAGAAATAATGAAAAATAACAGCCCTTCAGTTGCATTTTTGGATGATCATAACTTTCATTGCTGCACACAAGAACTGCTTGAAAAATACAAATGAATTTTGTGCCTGGCAATTGAAATATTAATACATATTTAAAAATATGCATAGACCTGTGTAATGTTGGGTTTGAAAAGTTAGGTCTAGAATAGGTGGAGGTGTACAACAAAAAAAAAGAAACAGGACTTTAAAACAATAAATAGTGTCAGAGGGGTGAATATGAGTTTTTTCATGTGGTAGTGCTTAGGCGAAAAATAAAAACCAAAAATTTAGCTGGCAGCTTAAATACTCACTGAAAGTTGGAGTACTAGGCATCAAAAGAAAGGTCTTAGCCTCCATAAACAGAAAATACCAAAAGTTTTGGCCCCATACATCCCTAAAGAGTTTAGGGTCCAAATGTGTCCTTTAACATTGAATGCACCGACAGATGACAGTTATCACAAAATAGAGGCCTGCATTTAATAATATGCAACTACCTGTGCCAAGTTGGGTTTGAAAAGTTAGGTCTAGAATAGGTGGAGGTGTACAACAAAAAAACAAGACTTTAAAACAATAAACAGTGCCAGAGGGGTGAATATGAGTTTTTTCATGTTGTAATGCTTAGGCAAAAAATAAAAAAAAAATTTAGCTGTTAACTTAAATACTCACTGAAAGTTGGAGTGTCATACATCAAAAGAAAGGTATTGGCTTCCATAAACAGAAAATACTAAAAGTTTTTGCAAAAAAAATGTCCCTAAAGAGTTTAGGGTCCAAATGTGTTAACATTGCATGCATCGACAAATGGCAGTTTTCACAAAGATAGAGGCCTGCATTTAAAAAATATGCAAGTACCTGTGCCAAGTTGGGTTGGAAAAGTTTGGTCTAGAATAGGTGGAGGGCTACAACAAAAAAAAACAGGACTTTAAAACAATAAATAGTGTCAGAAGGGAAAAATTGGGTTTTTTCATGTTGTAATGATTTGGCAAAAAATAAAAACCAGAAATTTAGCTGGTAGTTTAAGTACTCACTGAAAGTTGGATTGTTATGCATCAAAAGAAAGGTCTTGGCCTCCATAAAAAGAAAATACCAAAAGTTTTAACACCACATGTCCCTAAAGAGTTTAGAGTCCAAATGTGTCTTTTAACATTGCATGCACCGACAGATGACAGTTTTCACAAAGATAGAGGCCTGCATTTAAAATATGCAAATGCCTGTGCCAAGTTGAGTTTGAAAAGTTAGGTCTAGAATAGATGGAGGTGTACAACAACAAAAACAGGACTTTAAAACAATAAATAGTGTCAGAGGGGTTAATGAGTTTTTTCATGTGGCTTAGGCGAAGAATAAAAACCAACATTTTAGCTGGTAGCTAAAATACTCACTGAAAGTGGGAGTCTTATACATCAAAAGAAATGTTTTAGCGTCTAGAAACTGAATACAGGCAAAATAGTAGTAAATTAGAGCAGTACAGTTTTAATCTTCAATATAGCATTCAATGCTCTCAGCAAAGGGTATACCAAATTATGACACAATCATATTCGAAACATCAAGTTTACTTGCATAAATGTACTTAACTACAATCATTTCATTTGGCGAGACAGTAATGTGCATTTTTAATCAAATTTAAACATAGTTTTTCTGTCAGTTAATGTGTCAAAACTGTATTTTTTTATAGTAAATATATTTTTATTAACAAATTCAGTAATTTAAATTAAGAAAGAGCATTTTTTAACTAAACTGGTTTGCTTTTTCTACTCTTTACTTTCCCATTTTGGTTTAAAATTATAAGATATTGAAAAATAGAAGAAAACAACATTCGAAATTCAAACCTTCGAAAAGGTAAACAAATAACAAACGTTCACGAATTCGGAAGATTCCTCGGCTCATAACAGATGACGTCACGGCCAATGGCATACCGCTTTGTGCATTTATTCTTTTATTAAATTACAGAAATACTTTTTTGAAATTTTAAGTTGATATTCGAAACCAGGAGCATTTTTTCTATCAGAACCAATAGTTTTTATAACACTTTGAAAAATATGCAAATTGTCCATTGGAGAAAATATATATTTTAATCAATTACTCAAAATATATTGTTGGGCTGTGAGATAATGAAGTTGTAATTTCGGTTTAACCAAATCCAAATTATAAGATGTTGTTTGGGTTATAGCTTTTGTTTCAGTTTGAGTTATATCGTTTTATAATAGTTTTTTTTCTTTCAACTTTTGTTAGAATCTTGGAAAAAGTGTACTAAAATTTATATGCGATTTATAACTTATACTCGGCCTATTTTTTTCTGTACGTCTCTGTTGGATGTCATGCCTGCCTAGTATTTTTTTTTTTTGTGGGTACATTAAAAATACTAGACATGACATTGAATAAAGAGGAACAGTAACAGGTAGGCCAAGTTAAATTTTTCTGGCATTCTTATAATCAACACCTCTTCGAATAATTGGAGTTCTACTAAACTTGGAAAAAGTGTATGAACCATGCTTTTAATTTTAAATGCTAGAGCTGAATGCAAACAAAACCCATGTTTGTTTGATTAGTAGCATTAATAATTTCCTCCACCTTACTCATGGAGATCTGTTTGCAGTTCTGGCTCGTTGTTAGTGTGAGTGTATATTCTATTTTCTAAAAATCCGAAAAAATTATTTTATCGCATTTTTAGATGCCCTAAACTTTTTGCAAGTGCCCTTTTTGTGTTTGAAGCGCCCTGCCCTTTTTTAATTCTAGAATGAACTCTGGTGATAGATTCATAATTTAAAAAATGATCAAATGTGTTTTAAATCCTGCTATAATAAAACCAGTCACTGCCTCCAAGAGAACCCAAATAATTGAGAAGGTGCGCTGAGCTAGAAAAATTAGCCCTCTATAGCAGTGAGTCATAGAATGTTAAATATTCTATTTATTTTCAGTGGAAACCTTTGTTCCTGTGTTAATATCTTTTTTCTATATGTAATCTAGCATTCTAAGGGCTCTAAAGGTTTAATTAACATTGGCACTAAATCTACACAAGGTTATAATCTAAAAGGAATCTGTGATTAAATTGTCTTTATGAGGCATTTCCGCTAGTCCAAATATTTTACTGTCTTGACAAAATTTAAAAATAGTCGCTTAAGGATAAATCCACAAAAAAAGTTTTTTTTTTTAAATATTATTAAAAGAACTTTATTTTTTGCAATGAATAGAGCTTGAAGATAATCTAAAAAACTGGGAAACATTTTAAAATGTATTCCGTTTTGTTTGGATGTACCTAACAATGTGCTAATATATTTCCACCAAAGTAAATATTGAAGTTAAGAAAAAAAAATCTACTGGCCTATTTTCCTACTTTTCTTCCAGATACTGCCTCTCATTTCTCATACAGAAAGTATGTTAAAATATTGATTATTTCAGGACAAAAATGGTCCTCTTCATTATTTAGATACTTCGGTTTACCTGCCCAAGTCAGTGTTTCTTGAAAATATTAAAAGTAAAATATGTTAAATTAAATATTTATTTTTTTTAAATATTATTTTTACAGATGGTAAAGTTAAAATTAGAGGTTATGAATCCACACCTGAAGGCATGGTGCAATCCTGGGTGGATAGGTTTCAAGACACTTCAGTCGATGACATTCTAGAAGAACTGTGGGAAAAAGACAAACAGTATTTTGTGTAATTTTGTAATAGGACTCTGTGAGTTCTGCAATAAAATCTATTAATAATTTTGAATTTTGTTGCTTCTTCTTGGCATTGCACTGGAATTTATTTCTGATGGATTCAATAATTAACGTTAATTCATTTGATGTTTTACTTTAATAGCCATTTTAATCATTGATGCAGGTTTTGATTATTCTCGTATATTTTTCAAAATGTATTTGGAGAATTGAGGATGACAAAATGTAAGATTATATCAAATAAATTTTTGGCAAGAAAACAATACACAATGAATGAAAACTTCGTTCGATTTTGAATCAAACTTCAAATTGAAGTTCAATTTAAAACACTAAGATCCGTAAGGAGCTGAGTAGCCCAGTTGGTCATATGCTTTGTCTATACAAGGAGACTGCACATGAAATATGCTCCTGATGTTGTGTACACTTTGCCAAAAGAGTTGGGTTGGGTGCTTACTCTGGTGTCGACTCGCTTGTCACTTAACTATGGTTCTAAATTCCGTAATCAATAGCCCCCATGTAGTTCTAATGCGTCGATAATTCTACCCTAACAATATGATCAGAAAATATCAAAAGTTTAAATTCCAAAAATTAAACTTAAGACAGTTTATTTATTACTGAATTAGAATACCTATGTAACTTTATAAAAATGGATTTTTTCATTCAGTGTCATACATATAATAAAATTTGCTATATCATAGTCAGTCCGAAAATTATAATTATAGCAGTAATGAGTTTTTCAGATTTTTAGTTTTTGGAGAAACAATCATTTTTTAAGAAAAGTTAAGCTTTTTCTAATTTTGACTAAGAATTCCGTTTTTAGCTTGTTTTATTCCCTCACACAAAATAAAACCTTTCACAAAGCAGTTTTCATCTTTTCGGATCTCCCGACGTCAGTGGCAAAACGGCAACCCTTCTGATAAGCTCGCCAGTATGGCAGTCGAAATACTTGGATTTGATATATGTTTGCCAGAGCCTTACCGATTTCCGACATAACTATTGAAATAGATAAACCTATGATCTCTGTGAGATAGACCAACCATGCTCTAGATTGCAGATATAACGCCAAATATGGCAAGTTTTAACACCACCAATCCTGTGTTTCGTAACTTTTTACCGCTGTCAAATAACTACGCGGGTATACTTCTCGGGTAAGCAGTAAACCAGCTCCAAGAACGACACAAACAAATCAAGGCTGGGGCTGTAAGGAGCCTAGTGGTCACGATATCAGACTCCAGATCGGAAGGTTGAGAGTTCGGGACCCGGTGCCACTGAAGACTTACCGAGTATATGCGGAATACGTGCTCGCAAAATCTGTTGGGTCCGAAAGTCCTGTGGTCGGTCATTGCGCAGTTCACCATGGGTACAGGTTCCTGGAGAAAATTTCCCTCCCCTTCAGGGACATGTCTAAATTGTGGGGGCAGCATCTGTCATATGTGTTTGTGTGTGTCTTGTGTTGTCCTACTTGACGATGGCTTATAAGCGGGTCCTTGCGACCAAGCACACAAGCCTGAAAATATATGTCAATCCAATCCAAAACAAGGCTGTGAGGCGCTTTGTGGTCAAAATCTCGATCTCCGGATCGGAAGGTCCCGCGATCGAGTCCTGGTCGCTGAAAACTCACCGAGTTTATTCGGAGTACATGCTCGTTAAATCTGTTGGATCCGAAAGTACTGTGGGCTGTCATTGCACAGTTTCCCACTGGTACAGGACTCAGGTTCCTGGAGGCTATTTCCCTCCGGCCTCCACTTCAGGGCTCAGGCACATGTCTAAGTTGTGGAGGTGGCGTGCGATAGGTGACAGCATCTATCACATATGCGTGTGAGTATGTGACCAAGCACAAGCCTGAAAATATGTGTATACCAACCAACCATAAACAAAACTGAAGTCTAAAGTTCAAACAGCAATAGAGATGGGTCGGACCCGTTCTTTTAAAAGATTCGTTCTAATCGTTCCCGTTCGTTTCAAAGATTCGTTCAAAAGAACGAATCTTCTGATTCGTTCTTTTTTCTTGTATCCCCCCCCCCCCCCAAAAAAAAACCCCAAGCGCCCGCAGATGAGGGTTGGCGTTATGCCAAGTATGGTGGAAAGACATCTCTCCTTGTAGGAGAGGGGGGGGTGCAGAGGGGGAACGCACACACACTCTGTAGAAGCTGAGAGGAATTTGAAAGGCGTTTTTTTTTTTCCTTATCAATAGTCATCGCTTTTGGCTGTTAGCGTTTTAGCTTGGGAAGCTGGTCCTGGACATTGCTTGATCTGATCTAGTATGTCTATTTATTCATATAAGAAAAGGAACAATAACTTATCAATTTCATGCATGTAAGAGGAATAGTGGGTACATTAGATTGCAATAACTTTAATTAGTTTAATTTTTTTTATCATTATACTTTTTTAAATAATATGTTGAGACTTTTAACTAAAATTAATACAAATTATTTTTCACTTACAAAGCTTAATAATACATTTTTTTAAATATTAATTAGCATTTTTTTCTGATTTGCATTAACATGGCAATGTTGTTTATTTTAAAAATTCCATGCAGAATTAAAGTTAATAAAAATAAAACTGAAATTAAACTTTATAAAAATAAAACTGAAATTAAACTTAAAAAAAGGTTTCGTAACTTTGAATTTATAATTGTTTTAGGGAAAAAATATTATTAATTTCCAAATTAATTAACTTGATGACAGATGTGCTAACATTTTGATTTTTTTTACGGAGCACAAAATCTGTTCAATTACATTCAATATGCTGAAGGCAAATATGGTAAATTAAAACAATAACCTCACGGTGAAATAAAAGCAATCGTACATGTAGAAGCAGTTCGCACTTTTTGCCTAGTTTACGAATGATGGATTCATGATTAGCGAAAGATGTGCATTGACTGAGTACGCGAACGATCGTTCGCGACTGACTCAACTGAATAAGTTCGCGACTGACTCGACAGATTACAGTTCGCGACTGAGTCAACTGTTAAAGTTCGTTCGCGACTGAGTCGACTGATTAAAGTTCGCGAACAATCGTTCGCGACTGACTCGGCTGTTAATGTTCGCAAGCGATCGTTCGAAACTGACTCAAATGATTTAAGTTCGCGAACCCCTTTTGCTGTGAAAGTGGATATTTTCTAGTACTTGTTTTTCGTTCGCCCCTTTAACCTTGAACATTGACGGTTTGGAATTTGGTCTTGGGGGAAGAAAGAGAATTCTCGGAATCAGAGGTATAGAGATGAGGTTCTCGGGGGAGCGGTTTCGGGGTGGAATGTCTTGTTTATTGTGTATTGAGAAATTCGAAATGCTGAGTACAATAGATTTTTTTTCTTCTTTTTCTTGCTGCTTCCGTCGGGCAGCTTCTCTTTCCATTTTTGGTGTTTATTGTAGCTTGGGTTTAATTTTAGGTTTTTTTTCATTCGTTATTCTTTTGCTGTTGTTGTTGTACTGTAAAAACTGTATGATGTAAAATGTATAGTAGGACTGTACGAAATCAAAATAATTTTTTGATTTTTTTTTTTTTTGCTAATATAAGTTCCCTGTTAGTTTCAACTTTATTTCAGTAGGTATTACTAATAACTCACCACAGTAAATTATGAACACTTTCTTGTTAAAATGTTTGTTTAAGTTACTCAGAGAAACTACTACCTTAGAAAAATGAGTTCACTAATTGTTTTTTTTTATTATTAATAAAAACAATGCATTTGCATAATACAAGTATAAAAATAATTAAGATATAAAATATAACAAGTAAGTTTGTAACACACACTTTAACTAAGAACTGCTTTTACACATAATTAATGCATTTAAAAACTACCATTCAATATTAAGCTTTTAAACTGTTTTATTTCTTTTTCATTTAGTTAGCTAATTTTGTTTCGAAGAATAAATATGTAATATAGTGCACACTTAAATAAAAAGGCTAATATTTTATATCAATAATCAACATTGAAACTATCTATAAAAATATCTAAACAAATCGATTTTTAAATGCTATTCTGATAAACAAACGACAATTTGGGGGGGGGGGGGAGGGGGGGAATGCCAAAAGGAATACTTAGCATTAAGACGTCATTATTCTTCAATAAATTGTTTAAATGGTAAGGAAAATTTACGTCTTTTAAAAAAAAAATGCCTTGTGTCTCTTTCTAAACAAATAAAAACACGGCATTTAGTTCGATATTAAACTTTTAAACGTCAGAATTAAATAAACTACGAAATTCAATAATCGGCATTTTTAGCGTCTTGAGGGGCAACAATTATAGCAGCATGTTTTCCTTTTTAGCAATTTCGGAATTATATCTGTTTTGGTTTATGCGAAAGTGATTTAGCGTATCGCCTACTGTTTCACGAATGTTGTGAAAAAAATTCTTTTCGGGGAACTAAAGCTTTTCTCTGTTCAAAAATCACGTTTAATTGCTGTCCAAGAATTTCATTTAATTTTTAAGACAGAATATAGTCTAAACTTAAGTTTTCGAACAACATTAACATCTTGGTAATGCTTTGCTGACATGAAATTTAATCGAATCAAAATCAATAAAGTTTTATAAATAGTAGGAATAAAAACAAGTCACACGTAAAGAATTTGAAAATAAAACACAGCAGACGAAAAAGAAGCGAATAAGAATGAAACAAAAACAACTTGTGAAATCAGCTAAGAGAAAATAATTAAAACTCGAAAGAGAAACATCTGTAACAAGCCGATTTCTATACTTATCGCTTGCTAAATTTATTTGTATTTCGAAAAATGATTTTTAAATGCCATTTAGAAAACAAAAGGCAATGCAAAAACCTTTGCCAAAAGGGAAAATTAGTCATTATCATTATGTATTAATATATGTATAAATGTAAAAGAAAAAAACGTCAACTAAGTTAACACCCTATGTCTCTTTCTAAAGAAATAATACGAACAATCAATGAATATCATATGGTGACTATACCATATACGTTATTTTTATCTGATTGGAAGTCGCAAAAATAAGTTTCAATTTTTTTTTATTTAATAGAAATGAAGTTTCATGCGCGAATGTTGTGAGTGGAAATTGGGATTTAATTCTAATAAAAATTGGCTTTTCATGCTTTTTAAATGAATATTAATTATGCAGTTATTTTTAAAAATAATTGAAGTACTTCTATTTAAATTGTTTTTTGTGAGCTTTTCAATGTTTTTTAATTTAGATGCACTGAATTTTTATTGCGTTTCATCTGTAGTATTTGTAGTTTGGGTTGTAAAAGCGGGTGACGGAAGGACATAACCTTCATAAAAGTTTCTACTTTTAAAGTCATAAGCGTGTGGAAGCTAAAATAACAGTTTAAAAGATTTTAAAAAAGGAAAAAGATAACATGTTTATACAGATTAAAGAATTTTTTAAAAAGCAGGGAAAATAAACTGAAAAACGAAACAGATTTCTATTTTAATATAATTACATGAACCTAGTATATAATATATAATGTATGATAATTTTAATTGAGGCTGAAGTGTATAGATTAATAAAAATATGGTCGAAAAATATTTATTCCGTATCTCAAATAATGCCTAAAGGTTATGATTCAAAAACAGAATTTTATCTAGTTTAGACGAAGTCAATCTGTTTCGTCGTTCAGTTAAAGTGTTCCCCGCTTTTGAAAAAATTCGTTCGCAAGGCACTGAAGTAGCAGGAATACACAACCTTCGTTCCATTTGCGCATGCAAACCAGGATACATGTATTTTCGATCTGCCCACCATTTCAGAGGATCATGGGACCTTGGAATGATCGGTTCACTAAGATATTTGTCCATTTCGATTATAGCTCTGGACAATGAATTGCTTATTTCAATGCTTTTCTTTGCCTCTTCGTCAAAATCGTCCCAATGGCTTTTTCCAGCTTTCTTAGGGGGGGATTTATTACTTGTGGTCTGCGCTGATGGTCGCGCTTCATAAAAGCTTTTAAGCCGACCCCTAATCTCATTCTTTGCGCGATCCAGGGATTTAGGGTCATTACTGAATCCCAGGACTTTAAATCTGGGATCCAAAAGAACAGCCTGCGCAATAATTTGACCCTGGCAAAGCTTTTCGAACCTTGAAACTAGTTGTTCCAAAAGAGCTTTACCCATTGTTGCAAGAGGTTGGTTCAAGGTACAACTCAACAGACATTTCTCTACGTGTTGCTTCAAAAATTTGTAGAGAAATGGCAGCAATGAAATCGATACCATCTTTTCCGTGCTAACTTCCACAGTGATCGAATGAAAAATAGTAAGATAGTTGATAAGGCCATCTACTATTTCCCAGTCATCCTTGTGGAAACTAACGTCCGGTGACGATTCCACAACTGCCAACGTAGCCAAGATCGGTTTTTTGTTCTCTTTGAACCGTCTCAGCATATCAAATGTTGAGTTCCATCTCGTCTCAACGTCTTGCATCAACTTATGCTCAGGGAGATCCATTTGTTTTTGAAAATCCCTGAGCTTGGATACACCAGCTGTGCTCTTTTTGAAAAATCTCACGACACGCTTCACCTTGCCCACCACTTCTTGAATTTCCTTGACAGAAATGGCATTCTTTACGACAAGATTTAAGCAGTGAGCAAAGCAAGGGATGTGCCGGAACTTAGTGAGCTCTACTGCACTAACGATGTTTGCGGCATTATCAGTTGTCACTGCCGCGACTTTTTCTGAAAGCCCCCATGTCTTGCAGGCTGCCAGTAAGCCTTCCGACAGATTTTGGGCTGTATGGCTGGCAGGAAACTCGGAGCATTCCAGAAGAATGCTCCTCATTTCGTGGTCGGCATCGATGAAATGCGCAGTAATTGCCACGAAGCTTTCATTGTTAAGGGAAGTCCAGCCATCTGTCGTCAGACTTACGTGGTTCACCGCATTCAGCTGTTGCTTGCATGATTCCACCTTGTCATTGTAAACTGCCGTGAGGAGACCATTGGATATCGTTTTCCTCGACGGCAGTTGATAACTGGGATTCAACATACGTACTAACTTAACAAATTCTTTACACTCAACTATTGAAAATGGTCGATATTTTTTAACTATCATTCGAAGAAGTTGATCGTCAATTTTACGGGTTTTGTTGATGCTGATGGGCCTAGCGACGTCCAGATAGTCCTCTATATCCGCATGTGGCCGTTTCAGGGCATTTGAGGTTGATGAGGACACTGATTTTGCTGTGAATGACCGTGCATTTGAAGTGGATGGTCCTGGATTTGGATTAAACGGCTCTGATGCATTTGGTGGTGGGGTTGGTACTTCTGGGGAGGTAGTGGGGGCTGGATCATCACTCTGTTGTTCCAAGAGAGCCTACAAGTTTAAAAAAAAATCTCATTTTAGAAGCAGAAATTAAATAACGAATAAAAGTGGTTATAGATGTGCACTTTATTTATTAATGGTCCCCTCAAAATTCAATAGAGGAGAAGTATTATGGAATCAGCCCTTGGTGTCATTTTCAGATGGGCGGGCGGAAGTCGTTCCGTTTGATTGTCGGAGAATATTTAATACTGAAGTTTTAGCTCTCTCTCGTGCTGTCATTACGTGAAAATGCCTTGAAAGGCATTAAAAACCTCCCATGATGCAGTAAAAAAAAGTTAACCTACAGTTGCTGTTAAACGAAGTTTTTCGGATTTTTGAAAGTTTTTGTCTGAAAGTGTTTAAACATTTAAGTCTTTTATAACGGACATTTTTTTTAAGATCAATGAAATTTGGATTTAACGCATTAGCTGTTCTTTAGGGCTAATTTGACTGCATTGGAGCAGAGAAAGAAGATTATGTTTGTGATTTCTTAAATAGACTTAAAAACAAAGCCATTTGATCGCAAGTTTTCATATACCGTTTTTTAGTTAATATTAACTATGTTCCGTGAAGTCTAATTTTATTTTCAATAATTGTAAACAACTATTCCATATTACCCAACTATCCCATATTACCCTCCAATTGTAACTTTTTTTAAAGTACTTTTTTTCATAACAAAACCCCTGTGTGCTTCACCATTGGCACTTCATTACCATTAGTGACAGTATGTACTGAAAATAATTTTGTGTATTTTTTTTTAAACCAAATGGGTTATTCTTAAAAATATAAATGTTATATTCCATAATACCCTCCTCTCCTCTATAATATAACTCCAGGTTATATTATTCAACTAGGAAGGCACTAAAAAGTGCAATATATAAATGAATGCACGACATAGCGATCGATCGATCGAATAAATTCTATACATTTAGGCCATTGTACTTCAAGTATACAGATAGAGTTGAAATAAGATCACGTTAAAAAGTAAATTATGATAAGCAGATTTTTTTTTAAATGTCAGCATTAGTTCGGCATTATTTTTATAATTTATTTTAGTATAATATTTCAATTTATAAAAAATTTTGATTACAGCAACACACAATTCCAGTTTAATAAATGTCTTTATTGAGGTGTTTTGCAGCAAAATTATGTGTAGACTTTTGTCTTCTAACATGTAAATTTATAATGCTAGTTTTATAGCAAAATGTTAGAAAAGAAATATTTTTCCAAAAATTGCGAAAGGGTAAGTTATAAGATATAATAAAGTAAACATCGTGAATAAAGTTCTGTATTTTAAGTGTAATAATTCTGAGGTTTTCGAAATAAAAATAATAAGTGACTTACTGAGGCAGTACTTGCAGTTTCAGAAGATTTTGCTTGTTTGAACCTTTGAAGAGGAACTCCGACATGTTTCGCGGCCATGTGCCTCTTCAGATTACTAGTTGAGCCGCCTTTAACCTGAAATTATATCAATTTTATTTAGTAATGTAAATACAAACACCTTTTAGCATTACACTCATAATGGTAAATTTCGATTTTTTTTAACCACCACCATCCGCTTAAAGGATGGCTAGGGCGAGGACAAAATCTCGAAATCTATCAACGCCGTGGCATGTCGCCTCAACCACAGCGACTCACATGTGATAGATATCATTATCCAATCATTATTTGTCTATAACCTAGCTTATTCTAATCAAGGCTTCCACGTTCTTAATCAGCATACAAATTGATAATTTAACTTAAAAATGTCTTTAATATAATTACTTATTTTGATTTTAATACCATATAAACAAAAAAATTTCAAAATCAAATTATCATAGTTAAAAAAAAAGCAGTATATTTATTTAAAAACAATCAAAACATCATTTATAAGTTTTTATATGAAACATAGAGAAATAAATATTGGCAAATATAAAGAAATAAAGTTAAATTTTGTAATAAGCTTAGCATAGCTATAATTTATGCTTAGCTAAAAATTGACAGATCACAGGTACCTATTCCCTTTCAATTCATTGGGATATGGCAATTGGTGACAAACGTATAAACAAAGATATAAATGTCTTCCATAGTTTTATGTAATATAAACTCAATATGGTAGGTGTAGATAAAAATTATGCAATCGAAGTCATTTAGAAACTTCATTTCATAAAATGTATTTGCTATTTTTACTTTTGCTATTTATTTGCATTTATTCTTTACTTTTTATTTGTTTTTGACAGTTTACTTTCATTAATGCTACTGAGTGAGTGCATGAGTTTTTAAAAATAAATGAATTGTCCATCACCTTCAATTTAAAACAAAACATCTTTAAGCAATCCGTGTAATAAATATTTCTTATGCAAAAAGAAGCCTGAACTTACCGAAATAAATTGCTTACACTGTCTGCATTTTCCTTTATCTCCAACAACATCGAAGAGGGTCCACAATTCAGATTTTTTTTTACCCAGTTTGTTCATTTTGATTTTAAGAAAAATACCAGGTATAAAATTACGCAGTATAAACCAAATTCTGAAAGGACAAGAAATACAAATAAATATAAGTTATAAGTAATCTAGAAACGAATAATTATGTTTAAATATTTTGCAAATCTTCATGTCACAGAATTTGTTTTGATTCCCCACAGAATTTGCCAAAATTGTCCCCCCCCCCCCCCCCCCCCCCCCTCAAGTACTACATACAAATTTACTAGACCCGTATTTTTTAGTTTTTTCAAATTCAAAGAATTATGGAAGTTATGATTTTTTGAAAACGAAAGTTAAGCTTACTTTTTCGGATCGGCAAGAAATTGATTGAGAGTTAATAAGAAAGAACTGAATATTAGAATAGTATAAAGATTTGTGTGGTTACACTATTATTACTTAACATAGATTTGTACGATATATCACACATATCTATTATTTAATAAAAACTTATAGTTCAAAATGGATACGTCGTAGCATTAATATGTTTTTTTTATTGAATACAATTACTACTCAATGCGATTTTTATGTTGTTGGAATAAGCGCATAATATGTAACACGTAAAATCATGTGCAAGTTATTTAAAACTTCAAATATTATAAACATACAATTCAAAATACTTGGTATGGTAAAACACTATAAGCAATTTCCGTAATAAAAAATGTAATTTATAATTAAAATAAAACACACATCTAAAATTGTTTTCATGACATCAACCAAAGAACAAGCAAGTAAGCAATAGATGCTAAATGTATCTTTTGTAACGGAAATTTTTTTGAAGATCAGCGAAATTTGGATTACATGCATTAGCTATTTTTCATGAGCTTATTTTGACTATACTGAAGCAGAGAAAGAGGATTAAGTTTGTGATTTTTATAAATTGACGCAAAAACAAAACCATTTGACCGTAAATTTTAAAATATTGTGAGGATTTTTTTGTCAATTAGAAGTAAATTTTTTCATAACAAGAAAAAAATACTGTTTTGTTTTACCATTGGCATTTTATTACCATTAACCATCGTATTTACTTAAAATGATTGTGTGAATTTTAATTTGAAATTAAAAAAAATTCTTAAATATATATAAATGGTATTCCATAATACTCTCCACTCCTCTATTTCGAAGCCAAGATCGTTTTTTTTTTTTTGTTCTCGTTGAACCGTCTCAGCATATCAAATGTTGAGTTCCATCTCGTCTCAACGTCTTGCATCAACAACATTTATGCTCAGGGAGATTCATTTGTTTTTGAAAATCCCTGAGCTTGGTTACAGCAGCTGAGCTCTTTTTGAAAAATCTCACGCCAGGATACTCGTCAGGTCAATGCTAACTAAAACTGTGACATTATTTTTCTTTTTACACTAGAAACAAATTTTTTGTTGATTGATGAAGAAGATTAATTGCAATTTTAAATAGTTTTAAAAAAGAAAAATGAACGTGATGTGCTTTTAAGGTACATGGCTACCTTAATCAAGCAAGTATACTTTTAGGTTAATTTAATTTCAATGCTATCAAAATATTTGCAAAATATTTGCTGGAGAAGAAAAGCCTTATGATGTTACAATTAAAAGACTGGCAAAAACTAAATAATAAAAACTATAAAGGTATTTAAGTCAACTTACGCTGAATGACGAAAGGAATGATATATTATCTTATCTGTCTTTGTTGAAAAACCTTCTATAGACTTAATAAGGTATAGCCAATAAACGGAACTGAAAAGACAAAACCCAAAAAGAAAATAAATATATGCAAATTAAATACAAAGAGCTATGTTTGTCATTTTTGTCAAAAATTATCATTGTCGAATAGCAAAAATATGTAAATTAAAATAAAGTAATGCAAAAATTGCCTATTATAAATATCAGTCAATTTACAACACAAATAAGCGGTAAATTAAAGGATTTTAGCGAAATAAAAAAATATTTCAGCGATTATGTACTCAACGCTCATCATGGATATGGTATCATTGGAAAATTATTAAGAACTAATTTTTACATAATTAATACAAATTATTTTTATTTTAATAGTTTGTATAATATAATGCTTATATTTTAATATTAAAATTTCAGATAAAAGATTTAATTTACTTACGTTTTAATGCTTATAGACCATATCACTTCTTTTTGATGTCCAATTTTAAGTATATTCTCTTGTAAGATTTTTTAAGTTTTTACGGGAAGTTTAAGTAAGACGCAACAGCAGAAAACTTAAGCTGATGTTTAACGAGTAAGCAGGTATGGTATGGGTTGTTAGGGTATGGATTTTTGTGTGATTTGTGGTCTGATGACGTGAAAATGTAGACAATAGCAACATTCTCCTATTGGCTGGAGCTCTGTCTAAAAGAATCTTGCTTACAACACGCACAGGTGCACCACAAATTTATACTTGTAAAGCTCTCTTCAGTAACCGACAAACACAAGAAGATGCCTTAGGTACCGACTTGTATACATTTGACTTGTCGCTATATTCAGTCAGCCCCCCCCCCCCCCCTCCTCACCCCTTTTAAAGAAATTGAACAAAATAGCAGTACCCCAACTCAATTGACAAAAAGCATACAGCATACATGGCGCCAAAGAAAGCGTCACATGCGGTTTACAAGCAGGCATCCATTGTAGGTATAGTGAAAGGGTTCCCGCGAATACTAAATAAATGACTATTTTCTCTGAGGGCGCGTGCCCTCAGAGAAACAGTTTCAAAAGACGATAAGTTACAAAAGACGAAGCTGTACAACAGCTGACATCTTTCTTGGTGTATCTTCAGCTACAAGAATACTCTCCCTTTCTTCTCTGTACAATGGAGAAGACGAGTGCAGAACTTATGATTTTCCACCTGTTTTCATTCTCTGTTAAAAAAAAATAAATTATTGTGGGAAAATTATTTTTTAAGTTCTCGTAAAGATTGAACAAATAAATATGAATGTGCTAAGAAATGCGATATTAAGGAATGGGAATAATAAATCTAAAAGTTTAGTATTATTATAAAAACACAATGGCGTACTTAAAATTATTATGGATTTCGTGTTTTAAGGGGAGAACATAGTTAGCGGCAGCAAAACTGAGCAATTCTTAGTATTGATTTCGAACGGCACTAAATAATTTAAAAATTATGTTACAAATAAATAAATTGTACCAAGTTATAAATTGTACTTTTATTGTTATATTTATTCCTAAGAATCTTATTATTTTATTATTTTTTTTTGAAAAAAGACATCTGTTGAAACATACAATTACGAATTTTCAAAAATACAAGTATTTTTCGATACCATTTGTACAAAAAAATACGATGAATGTACGTAAAACTTGTTTCAAATGCAAGTAAACACTTAGATTTATATTGGTCACCTGCTTTTTTGCCTAAAATAATTTTTAAATTTGATTAAAAAAAACATTATATTCTAAATTCATAAAAACTCTGATTTTCAACGCAGAAAAGTGACAAAAAGACATTTTTTTTTTTATTTGTAAAAGAAAATGAGGTGACCTAAATAGATCTAAAATGGTTTTATAGCACACACACAAAAAAAAAAAAACTATTAAGAAATATGTAATAGGTTTAGAGAAAAGTGTACCGATGTGTTGAGAATTATTAGACCCAACGCTGCTTACGATATCGCCCTTAGCGGTTGCGTTGGGTGCCTATTCAGGAGTCGGCTCGTCAATTGACTGTGGTTCTAAATTACGACGAATGTCGTCAATAGCCCTCGTATAGCTCTAGTGCGACGGTAATTCAAACTAAACTAAAAATAGAATATTTTAAGTTCCGCATATTCGTGTAAAATTATGTGCGTGTCTACAATTTTCAAATCCTTAAAATGTGTCGATTTAGTCGAGAGTCTAGTCTAAAAACTCTAGTTGAAAATTAGATGTCCGTCCTCATTGCTAATTTTATACTATTTTTTAGGAGAAAACATTTATACCACCGAAAAATGATTATCAAGTGAAAATGGAATTAATTTAATTTTAATATTTACAAAACACCACGCAATTTTTTTTGTTGCAGAAGACTAAATTTTGTGTCATGGCTGTATGAAATGGGACAATAAACAAGCTTGCCGTTGACATCTATATATATGCGCAAAATCATATATATTATGCGCAAAATATACATTTTTTTGTCGTATTTACTGACATTGTGTTTTTATTCTTAATTTTTGTAAGTCAGTGCGATGCTCCCTTGAGTGTAATATATTAAACACAAACTTCTTCTACGTATAAATGACAATTGTTCGATAGTTATTTATTATAAAGTATTTTTGAATTCTGAACAAAAATATGTTCATTTCTTGAGTCAGTGCGATGTCTAATAAGAGGGATATCTTATGCACTTAAAATACCTTCTTAATCAAATGGCGAATATTTGTAATTAGTAACACGTTTTTGTTCTAAAAATTTCCAAAAAACTATATTTTTTAGTCAGTGAGAGGCCGCTTAAATACAATTTCTGCGCCCATTATGGAAGCTTAGTTCTAAAGCATTCAGTTCAGTACTGACTGATGTATTACTTTTTGAATGGCTAACTTCCAGGAATCACTGAACCACATCCCAACTCCCAACCCATTGCCCATGTCCTCAAGCAGAAAAAGATAACATGTGTCTACGAGACCGAAATTTTTCGAAAAGAACCAGCCTGAACGATCCATTACTCTTTTGCAGGAATCAACCAATGGGGACATGTTACAAGCAACCGAACGAAATTCAATTCACTACTACGTAGGCTACAACATCTTAAGTTATTCCGTAAAGCACCAATTCACTAAATCATCGTTCGATTGTGCTCGTTCGAAACTCACTTTTTGAAAGATATTTCGAAAAGAACCAACCCCTTAATTTCTAACTTGATCGAACTGGAATTTCAACCTCATGGGAACACGACGGGAAGTACGATATTCTCAGGTTATTCCGAAAAGAACCACCAAGTGATTTTCTGAGTAGGTGACTCTTTTGAACGAATCTTTAGGTTCGACTCAATCGGTGGCCTTCTGATTGGCTGAAAAAGAGCGGTCGTTCGAACGAACGACCGTTCTTTTAAAAGAGTCACTTAGTTGATTCGTTCGTTTTAAAGAATCGTTCTTTGAGATTCGTTCAGTGGTGAACGACCCATCCCTAAACAGCAAAAGTGCCGGTAGGATTGCTGTTTTGCAGTTTGTTGTAAGTGTAATTTTATTTTTATTTAGAATATATTTTACAATATAGAGAATTCTACTAATATATTTTGAGAGAGTTTCGAATGCTATTTTCGTTTTCGACATTAAAGCTCCTAATTTATTCTTAAAGATTTTGAACAGCTACTAAAGTTATTAGTTGAACATCTATTTTTAATAAACTTGCTTATATTCTGCTTGCTTATATGTTTATGTTGAATTAAAATTGATGAATAATAAACACAACTTACTAAAATCTGACAAAAAATAAAAATTGGTTTAGATAGGACCAATATTTGGTATTCGGTGCCTCCCTAGTAAATTTGAAAATCCAAACAATTAAAAGCTATTTCTTCCCAAAAGTGGTGTTTGTGTGCTTTTTTCAAGGTCGAAATTTCTCCAACCTATATAATTTCGTTTTTAATGTGAGTGGATACATATATATTGTGAAAAGGGTTAATATATTTGTACAAGGCTATTGAGAAAGGGTTATAAAAGTTTATTTCATATTCATTCCAAAATATTACTTAATAAATTTATGGAAACGAGTGTGGCATTAATTAATTTTTAAAGATTTGAAACTTGGCATGTTGTCCTGTCGAAATTGTGTACTGACTGTATCGAACATTTTCCGGTACACTAGAAGGTAAATTATTATATTAGGGGTTATTTCACTTATTTGGGGGCAATTTTGTTTTCTTAAAAAAAAACCATCAGTATCCTACACAGGACAGTACTGTAGGACTCTTAGGAAGCCTAAACATTCGTTTGGGGCCCTGCTGTTGTCTAAAGCTTTTTGATAAAAAAATATTCGAAGTCTGCCAAATCGGTAAAATCCTAGGTTTTTCAGAACCAATAAGTAATTTTTCTGGCGACCATGTACACTAATCAAAGGGGGATGTTAAACTAACAGTGAATGCATACAGAAGCTGATGGAGAACAGTTTAAGGATTACCAGAGAAAATTTTAAATGTTAGAAAAACCTGATTTTGGATATGTTAGCAAACCAGCAACTATGATTAACAGGCCTGTCAAATCCTTGGTGACATATCTTATAAACTTTTGAAGTTTTTGAAGATTGCCAAAGAATTAGTTAGCTTTAAAACTTAAGACATTCTTTGATATTTCCAGGCTTTTTTCCTAACTTAAGCGGACTTTGTTGGCAAATCTATCTCCATCGAAAGCTTTTTATACAAAAAAAGGTAACAAAATATTTTATTCTCATTGCTTGTTTGTAACTGATGAGCTTAAAAATATTTTTCTTATTAGTTATTGAATATGAAATATAACAAGTTGCAATTCATTGTTATGAAAATGAACTAATCAGTTACTTATAGACATGTTATATAAAAAAAATGTTTAGCCATTTTACCTTTTTTCAAAGGGAATCAAGATTAGAGAAACATCAGGAGCAATTGGGAAAAAGTTACAATTGAAAAATCAATGTCACTTCGTTGTTAACTTTTAAATAATTTTTTTACACCAAACTGTGCTAAAAAATATCCATAAAAAGCTGCTTGAGAAGTAATGAAATTTTTTAACTTTATTAGCATTAAAAGTAACTGTTACAGGTTACGCATAAATCTAGTCCCTGTAAAATAATATGGATATTTAGTTTTTTTTTTTTTTTTGTATTAATCCATGTGTACTCTTATAGGCGATGTCTAAGTTTATCTATCCAAATACAACACCAGTCATTCCGCTGGATTGCCAGAATGCATTCAAGGATCTGACTGAGAAAGAAAAACTTTATGCCCATTATCTTTCAAGAGCCTCGTGGTATGGAGGGCTAATTGATCTAGTACAGGTAATAAAATTCATTTAATAAAATTAAAGTGTGGTTAAACCTTGCTAAAACCCAATTGTTTTTAAAGTTATAAGGCATTATTGATATTTTGCTTTTATTATGTGTTCAACAATTTTCTAAAAATACATTTTGTAACTATGAACTTCAGTGGTGAATACTAAATCAAAACGGCTTTGTACAAATCAAAAGCAAAACTAGGAACCAGTTCGGTATCTATTCTGGGTAGTTAAACTGCTGTTTCTGGAACATTGACAGTAATGACACTATGGAAAAAGCCAGGGCTAGAAAAATCTCAAAATTTTTACATGCCCTGTCGGGCATGTTAGTCTTAGAAATACATGCCTGAATAAAACTTTTACATGCCCAAGCGCAGGCCGAGGGAAAGGAGGAGGAGAAAGCTGACCCAGGCATGAGTTTGGCAAAAATAACAAAAGCTGAAACTAAAATGCGTAATTGGATGCATATATTTTTTTAAGCAGTATACTTAGTTCACGAAATAAACTGTTACATTATGTAACTTGGAAAACTGCATTCTCTGACTTTACCAGGTTTTCCCAGAGAATTTACAGAAAATTCAGGTTTTATCAATGTTAAATAAAAATATATCAAACTATATACGAAACCTTGCCAAAGTAACAAGGAATTCGAAAATTGTAGAAAGTGGTGACATTTCCCGGCGCCCACCAGAATTTTATTGATGAAGAATTTATATTTGATGCCATAATGACAACATTGTGAAGGAACTAATTTCGACTTAAGATTAAAATTATCAATTTTCAAGAAGCAACGAATGTATATGTTGGGGACTTATTAAAACACAAAATGTTTATTTAAATTTTTGGAAAGGTATTTTTGATGAAATGTTTACATGCCCAGTCGGGCATGTGAGGCAAAAAAATACTTGCCCGATTGGAATTTTTACCTGCCCCGGGCATGTTGGGCAATATAATTTTCGAGCCCTGGAAAAAGCACTCAATGTCGACAACTTACAAAAAAATATACTAAAATATTGACTTTTTCAAGGTATAAAAAGTTGGAATGCATTGTTGTAGTTTATCATTACAGTTGGTCCATTCCATGAAAAGTAGACACAATATATTTATTTGGTGGTTAAATTTTTTAATTAAATTTTACAAATGTTGTTCCAGAAAACTAAATTTGCAAAAAACAAGAAGTTCTAAAAGAACTAAAATAGCATACTTTCCTGTTACTTAAATAGTACTAAAATTCTTATCTTGGAAAAACTAGGTTCGTAACAGTAAGTGATGTCAACAACCGTTTCTACATTGCTTCGACACCACAACAGTTGTGTTTAACAGCTAAAAAGGCGCCAAATACAGCATTCATTCTATGTTAAACATTTACCAACTAAATTCGGCTAGTTTAATTTATTTTATTTCGAAAATTAAATAATTATTACTGAAATCGTTTACAAAAATTTAAATTTCTAATAATAAATATGTAATAGTTCTTGCTTTTAAATAGAATGAAAACATTGCATACCAACATACAGAATCTTGAAGTGAAATACACTTAACGTCATTTCAAACTGATCGATATCACAAAAATAAATTTATTTTAATTTATTGTCTAAAAGAATTAAAGTTTCTCTGTCTAAAAGAATTAAAGTTTCTCGAGCGATTGTTGCAATGGCAATGGTGATTTAATTCTAATTAAAATGGCTTCCTATGCTTTTTAAATGATCATTAAATTTTGAATTTTTTTAAATAAGTGAAGTACTTAGAATAAGAATTTTTTTCTGAAATTTTCAAAAAATTCCCATTTCGATACTCTGAATTTTTTGACGTATCTCACTTGTCCGTAGCATTTGTAGTTTGCAACAGCGATTTAAATGACTCGAAATTGAATTTCAATGCAAATTCAATGGGAAATTCGTCGACAAATAGTAGATTTATGTTCGTCCAATCGTACAGACAGTATCAAAGTTGGGTCTCTGAGGTCATAGCCTTCTAACAAAAAAAAGAATTTTTAAGATCGGATGGATAGAACAGATTTTGGACGGGGGTACAGACGGACGGACATCGACCGCATGTCAATACCTACTTTTTTATTTTTTCGAGAAAAGTAGGCTAAAAATACAATTAACATTGGCCAACATTGTTAAATTAGGTTACATGTAACCTGGAGTTACCAATGCTAAGTAAATAAATTCATAAAAGAAATACGGATATTTTTTATTTTAAACACTTAAAAAAAGCGAACAAATCATTCCCTGATTGATATTAAGTCTTTCTAATGGTTTTGAAATGTATGTATCTATTATGGTGCTTTATCAATAAACATTAGGTTCATAATTTTTTCCTTCTCGTTTCTAGTCTAATTCTCCAGAAAGCCCACTTATATTCTCCTTGCTGCATCGCTTATTTCTTACGGATTCCGTGAAGGACCTCAAAGAAACTGCCCTCACTAAGTGTGGATTTAGTGAAGAAGAATTTCTAGTAAAAAACCCTTTTTGATTGTTTTTTGTAGATGTAGTATGTGCCACCCAAAGTCGTTTCTTAGACACAGAAAATTAATTTACATATTTATGAAAGTAATGTTACTTATTTTGTCCCATTTTTATGTTATATTTCTGCAGAGTAATTTTTTTTAATTATTTTGATTTAGATTTATAATGTTGTAAAGTAAATTGAATTCTTAATGTCTATGTCTTTATTTAAAATATTCTTTTAAATTTACCATGAAATATAACAGTATAGTTCTCGCCATTCTTATTTGTTACACTTTAGGGATAGACTGGCGATGTAAAAACATGGTTTTTCTGAAAAACCGCCATCCCTAACGTGTTCCAATTTGGTTGGCGTCGAGTATAGTAGATTAATATTTTATTTACTTGTGGAACAACTGTGGTCTTGCACTAAAATTTGTTTTAATTTTTTTTCCCTGAGGGTTTTTTTTTTTTGGGGGGGGGGGATGTAACATTCTTCTAATTACTATTGTTTTGCATGTCTTCAATGCATATGAGGTGAACATACTTTAATTTTAAATATCATGATGTATGTAATTTACTTAATGAATCAATACATGATTCTTGGTATGAAACTATTTCCCATAGTTTTGAGTTGGTTTTCCCTAAAAAGTCTAACAATTCTAGGGAGATTAAATCCACATTAAACCCTAATTTAATTGGCAGTGATAGGAATTCTGTATCAGAAAGCCACCAAATCGGTATCCTCTGTCAGCCTTTTACACAACGACATCTATAATAGAGACATATATTATAATTAAAAGTAGCTTCTCCAAATTAGCTCTTAAGTATGCTTCTCCAAATTGGAGCTAGCTATTCCCTTCATCAACCACAGGAAGTAAAACAGCTTTTGTTGTCTGCCTGCAAAATCTAAAACTATATATAGGTTTTATTCATTATATCTTATTGTGGTTTCAGGCATTTCTGATATACGCATGTGGGGTTTTTTTCAACTGTGGAAACTACAGAAGTGCTGGGCACTCTAAATTCACTCCAGATCTTTCAAAGGTATTGCATTATTTTTTTTTTGTCTGCATATTCAACATCATGCTTGCAATAAAATATTTCAAAGGTCAAGTATTCTTTTTTTAGGAAAAATTTGAAAAATTGATGTTTTGTACCAAATTTGCAGAGAGGTATCCCGAAAAGCTGAAACAGTTGCTTAGTAAGTGCCTAGACAAAATGTTTTCGCTTAAAGAGGAGGAAAGACACCTTGGATTTCCACCCAACGTAAGCATCCTTTGTAATTTCTGAATTAAAACATTATATATTCCAATTAGCTATAATAAATAGCTGGGATTGGAAAAATTTGTTACTTTTAGAAATTTCAAGTTATAAGAAAAATTGCATTTTAACCACATTGTACTGTTTTACAAAGAGAACCAAGATTATAGAAATAATGATAGTCTGGAAAATGCCGAGAACTATCTAAAATTCAATTATGTTCAGTTAAATTTTAAGTAGGTAAGTAAGCCAAACGGCTGGAAATATACCTGAAGAGCGGTGTAAGAAGTAGCGAAGACATTTTTTTTTACCGCTACATATAACTTAAGATTTTAATTTCTGAAAAATCTAACTGTTACTGGACGTTACATAAAATAATTAACTGTAACAAGTAACTGTGTTATTAGTAATGAATTAATCCAATGCCTGATAAGTAGCTTGCAATTCTTTTGTAGCTCTAGTACGTTATTAATTCTACCAAAACTGTAGCTTACTCATTTGTCTTTTTTTTTGCTTATGTGATCAACGCTTGCCCATATTTCTACGTGTGATAAATTTGGGTAAAAATAAGCCTTCAATTAGTATACTTATTTGTACTCAAATTTTTTTGGTTATTTTTTGAAAGAATTAACTTTGTCAATTTTCACTCAGGCTATAACATCTTATTTTTCCAAAAATATCACCAAGGAAGATTTAGAAGCTGTAAACAAGTTTTTTAAAAAGCAAGTAAGCAAACTTTACTTAATACCGTTTTGTCTTTTCCTGATAATAATTTTCTTTTTATTTGAAAAAGTTTATCTATAACTCCCCATTCCTTCTATGACTATTAAAGTATGAAACAGGGAACTGTGTAAAACTATAAGAGTTATCCATTGTCAATTCCCATAACAACTCCCATAGCAACATTTCCATAGAATATAAATATTCATGCCTTTTAGTTAATGGGTCATTCTCTGTAAAAGGGACAAATTGCACTTTTAAAAACTGGGAAAAAAATATTTTTCTTTTTGAATAATTTTCTTTATATGTGTTGCTCCCATTCATGTATAGTACAAAAAAATGGTTTAGGTCCATTTGATGATTTTATTTTTTAAAAAATGCATATTTTCCATACTTGAAAATTGACGTAAACTTCTTTAGGTACTGAGCATGCGCAACAGACAATATAGAGGAGCATGCAACACCGAAAACATTGCATGCCTTTTTGACCTGCCCCAAAAGTTACGCCTGGTGCTTCAGTTCAAAAAAGCATGATTTAAATCTATGTGCGGTTAAGTTTGGTTGAATAAAAAGGTGCGCCATGCCTATAGTAGATAGGGTACACAATATATATCTCTATAGGAATGCGAGTTTTTTCTTTAAACGGGAAAGTTTGGTTGGGTTGGTTTGAAATACCGTCACACTACGGCTACATGAGGGCCAATTGGCGACTGGCATCGTAATTTAGAATCCTTGTCAAGTGATGAGGTCGACACCGACCATATTTGAATATTGGCATTTTGTCAAATATAATTTCAATGGAATAAATTGTGTTAAATAAGGGTATAATATGAGTATGACGTGATTAGAGTAAGCGACTTCTGATCAAGAAGAGCGGCTGAAAAAATTGCAACCGCATTTTATTTTACAGTTTTCGTCATAAATCTCTTGATGATAACGTGACTGTGGGTCTAAATTACGATACCCGATATCAATACCAATAGTGTAGCCCTAGTGTAGGGATAATTAAAAATAACCCTAAATCTTGATCACAACTTGGAAGAAGATACGAATCTCGTGAAATATTTAAAGGCAAGACTTTTTTTAAAAATTTACAGTTGAAACGAAACAACCGATCGGTATTGAATGCGCTTGGAAAGAAAGATCCAAACAAAAACCTCTCAGTAAAAGAAGGCCAAGTTCTTTAAAAAAAAAAAAATTGGCCTGGCCTTAAAAAGAAGTGAAATCCTGAAAAAGGTACCAAGTTCATTAAAAGTTACTGATGTGGTATTGAACACCAAAACATTTTAGTCTTTGATCATTCTTATGTTTACCACATTCAAGCAAACTCGCACTTGTGTTTGTGTAACTTGGCCATTACGCATTGTGAAAATTTTGTTGAACCTTTTGCACTATGGGATGTTGAACCTTTTGCACTGGGGATGGGTGTAACCAATAAATTATTGAACATTAAGATGAAAGTATTCCTGAAGGTTAAGTGTTTTAAGTGTTTCAAGCCACACAAAAAAGAGGCCCAACGGAATTTTTTTGTTGTTTTTATAAGCTTTGTTTTCTGCCTAGTGGTCAAACAGAGTAATCTTGGACTTCTCTTTTTTTTCCTCGAAAAAATTGTCAATGAATATTTAAACATTGATATAACTTCTTTTCAGTATCAGTATTTTATACGTTTTTTTAATAAATGTCGTAAACGAATTTCTAAACTACCATTATATTGAAATTGTGATAAAATAGTTACTACTTTTAGTACTTACTTACTTACTCCTCGGCACTACAGTCCATGAATGACCACAGCGCCACTTTTTCCTGTCCTTGGCTTTGACCCTCCAATTTTTAACTTTAATCCTTTTCGGATCTTCTTCCGCCTCGTCCAACCATTTCTTCCTAGGACGTCCTTCCCTCTGGCTTTCCTTTAAATATTTTCCTTGTTGCTCTCTCATCACCCATTCGCTCAAGATGTCAGAGCCATTGGAGCCTTTTTATTTTTATTATATCCACAGTATGCCTTTCCTTGTATAGCTTTCTCAATTCCAGATTACTTCGAATTCTCCACACCTGCTCACTACTTTTAGTGGCGGTCGCAATGTCGTGGGACCGTTGTAATCGAGTTGTACAGTAATGAATAATCATGTATCATAATAAATTTTAATGGCTTGTTTATTTTCTTCAAAAATGCGTAATGGCCAAGTTACACAAACACAAGTGCGAGTTTGCTTGAATGTGGTAAACATAAGAATGATCAAAGACTAAAATGTTTTGGTGTTCAATACCACATCAGTAACTTTTAATGAACTTGGTACCTTTTTCAGGATTTCACTTCTTTTTAAGGCCAGGCCAATTTTTTTTTTTTAAAGAACTTGGCCTTCTTTTACTGAGAGGTTTTTGTTTGGATTTCACTTCTTTTTGTAGGTATACTAAATAAAATAATTTAAATAAGTTCTTAAATAAAAAAAAACATGTTATTTTTAACTATAACACTTTCAATTGTTTTATAAGTAGTACTAACTTTTTTAGAGGACAATCAACGTGTTTAAGTAAACATGATATATAAAATAAAAATTATTTGACGAATGTATATACATTTTTTAAAAATCTTGTACTGCTTCATTTTACTGCTCTTTCTGTACTGCTTGTTGACACCCAAGTACATTTTGTACCTATTTTAAACTAGCAGTATGGTTCCGCCTTACTGGGAACCCGTTAACTTCGCATTGCTTCCTTTTAGAGGCATGCTTACTTCTGAAAATGGAAGACATTCACGGCCATATCCATCTGAGCTTCAACCGCGTGACATCACATGAATTAGATATTAGTTTAGATATTGAGTGTATGGGGGACATCACATGTGAATGTTCCCCATACACTCAATATCTAAACTAAATTCAATTCGTGTTGGCGCATGCGCAAGAAAAAGGCAAATTATAACAAAGAATGGTGTCAAGCTCCAGTTACCGCCCGGTCGTTGTGTTTTGAAGCCCTGTTATGGTCTGCCTACTTATTAAAATACACTCAAAATCAAAACAAAAATAAAATTCGTGTTGGCACATGCGCACTTAAAAAGCAAACACTAATAGAGGATGGCGTCAAGCCCCCGTTTCGGCCCGGTCCATGTATTTTCAAGCCCTGTTATGGTCCCGCACTCCCACGTGGAAGACGTTTTTTGAAACTAATTATATTAATTGAAAAACACAATGAAATATCAAAAAACTAAGCCTCAGGTGCACACGTAGGTATTAAAAGGAATCTATATTAAAAATTTCGATTTTTTTAGAGCAGTCTAAGTAGGTCTTTTGCGTTCCACAGACATACACAGACGACATACACAGACTCTTTCTTTTATTATTATAGATAAATTATCTCTAATTAAAATCATGGGCACTTCGTCAATAATAAACACCTTTTAAAACCTTTTTTTTTTTCATATACTTTTGGGACATCTATTTTTCTTTATCATTTTATTGTATTAAATTTATATAGCTTTAACTTGTTTGAGTGTTTTATTATTTGTATTACTACACTAGATGCATGCATAATTTATATCGTATTTTTACTCGTTTAGTTGGTTCCTAAAGTAAAAAAAAAGTTGTCCATAAACTTTTGAGACGCATTGTAGGACCCTTGGCGAAAACAATTGTTGTTGACCCCAATTACAGTTTGAAACCCGAATAGTTGCTTTTATACAAATTGTCAAAGCGTAATATAAGTTCCAATTGTTATCAATATAATTTCATGATTTGTGTGTTTGGACTCTGGTATCTTTTTTTTTTTAAATTTAAACAATAGGGAAGAATTGATTACCCTTGTGTCGCTCTAGTGCGATGTTATTCCAACTAAAACAAAACAAAAAAAATCATTTGCATATTGTAAATCATTGGTTCCAGCCAGCCATTGTTCATGCTTATATATAGACCTTTAGCAATGTAACTCATCCTACAACCAAACAACCATAACTCATTATAAAACATGGAGCTGGTTGCCAGCTCAGGTGTTGCACTTTAAAACCATTAAACTTAATCAAAATGATGATTGAAATTTTCCATTAGTAATATCGTGTGCTAAATTCCACACTTGAAAAACCTTTATCGTATCATCTGAAGGTAAATAGCTATTTGAATTGTTGGCGATTCAATTAATCGCCGCTGGCATATCGGCGTATGTCAGAGGATTGTAACTGCTTTTGAAAAAAGGCGCCAAGCCATTTAAGAACAAACCCGTGCTAAATATTCGATTTTCGGATTTTTTATGTTGGTTGTATGACAAAATCTACCAGTATTCCAATTTTCGGGATTCTAGAACAAGTGGGTGTCATAGAACATTTTGATGATCGGTGAGTGAGTGAGTGAGCCCCAAAAGTGGTCATTTTCCAACTCAATTTTCTCGGAGATAAAAAGAGATGGAACGCTGATTTTTTTTATACTCTTCATCAAGCTCCTATTGACCAATAAAAATTTCTAAACACATTTCTCTGATGCATAGAACCAAAGAACGGAGGGTCCGAAAACACGCCGAAACCCTTCCAGAAAAGGTTGGGTAGTGCCCTGAACTTGGCGGCTGCACTACCGTGCAACCAGATCCAAGTTGAAGTTATCCAATGTGGCCTTACCTTTTAAGGCTGATATGTGAGTTAGTGACGTGTGAGTGAGTGACGATTTAGCAGAAAAAGTCAAATAACATCATTTTCAAAAAACTTTTTATAAGGTTTAGAGAGTGTATGTTAATCTACATTCAAATGCCCACAATTTGAGACTATTAAAAAAATTCTCGCGCTTGTCTATAATCAGTAAATGAGATTGAGTGAGTGACGACTCTAAAAGACTCCCATGATATTTTTAATGTTAAAAGTACTGTAAAAACGTTATCACTCAAGGATCAAAACAACTGATGGCTGATTTAGAAGCCTCAATCCTTTACGAATAATATGCCAATTTAAATTCGATTGCTTAGTCTTCCAGTAAGTTTTTAATTGAACTTTAAAGCAGTGTTGTAGGAGTGACTCTATAACCCAGGGACACATACATACTCATAAAATTACAAAAAACTGCTAATGGTAGAAAAACACCAGACACATTTTCGGAAACTACATAAACTAATTAACCATAAATAGTTCCGCCAAAAAGGAATATATATTTAAAACAGCTATATTTAGGTAGTTAAAAGTTGTAAAAGCATGTAGGGACAGTGTGAGGGAGTGACAAATCGGGTATTTAAAAGAAATTTATGTAAGTAAATTATAATTATTTGATATTTTTTAGGTGGGACTAGTTAGGATGTGGGCGAGTTTACACTAATAAATCACAAACTTGCATACATAATTTGAAAATAAAGAGAAAAGTGTCCGGGACATCGATTTGTCCCTTTTACAGAGAATGACCCTAATGCTAATTGGTAATCATGGTAAAAGCTTGAATACAAATAGCTTACAAATAGCTTAATACTCGCCCATTATGGGAAAAATACTAAAACAAAAGTTAACTGCATTAGAATTTAAATAATTTCAATTTTTAAAAAAAATTCCATTTGACAAAAACCAACTGCAAAATTCCAATTTTGATAATAATGACCAGAAAACTACTAAAAATATTTCAAAATAACCCTTTTTAACTATGATTAATTTTTCTAAACAATTTATTAGTATTTAGTGCTAATATTATTATTCTTTGAATACTGCCAAAAACGTAATTTCACAAAAGTTAATAACCTCACTCTTTAATTTTGAATACACTTTTACTACTGTCATCTATGAGGATTATTAGTAACTAAAACTTTTAAATGAAATGTAATGGATGAAAAAAACACAGATTTGTCTAGGAGGAGCTCTAATTTAATAGAATAAAGTGGATTATGTTACTTGTTACCAAACCGTAACAGTATGCATTAGAGGGTTAAATCACTTTTTGGAAAAAATTGAGTTGGTTAGCTTTTCATACAGATTATATACGTATTGATGATTATGATCGTATGTATATACACATATACATGCAATTTAACTTTTTTTTGTGCAAATCAAAATGTTGGTGGATCCCTTCCTACAATACCTGTATGAAAAGCTAACCAACTCAATTTTTTCCAAAAAGTGATTTAAGGTAGGCGAATACCCAAAATTCTAAAATTTTTACTATTGGTTTAATCTTTTCCAAATTTGGCATAGTGATTTCAAATATAATAAACAATGCTTTTTGGGCAATTTTTTTATTTAAATATAATTGATTTATTTCAAACGGTGTTTTTCAACTAAAAAAAGGGGTTTGCGCCAACACTTCTAGCATAAAAAGTTTTACATTACCTGAAAAGTTACCTGAAAAAAACCTTTTAAAGTTACCTGAAATTTTTAACAGATGCTATTTCAATATATATCTTTGCCATGAACCTCTAACATCTGATGTAAATATAGTAGTTTTTTTTTTTTTTAATGTCCAAGTGTAAGTTAATCGAAAAAAAATCCTTTTTTTGTGGTTAATTTATAACATTTTTCTTGATAACTTCTTTTCTTGTAATTTGTATGTAACTCTAGAGGGTTATTGCATGCATCAGTTCAAAACGAAGAATTTAACACATAATTAATGTTTATAGGATGAAAATTCAATGTGGTAGACTTGTTAGCGTAAACCTCTTCTTTTAGTAGAAAAACACAGTTTAAAATAAATAAATTATATTTAAATTTTAAAAAATGCCTAAATAGTATTATTCATTATATTTGAAATCACTATGCCAAATTTGGAAAAGATTAATAAAAAGTAATAATAAAAATTTTAGAATTTGGGGGAATTTTGGGTATTCGCCTACCTTACCTTGTTTTGCACTTGAGCTCTTCATTTACCGTAGGTGTTACTTGTGAAATTAGTTTATGTTATTAATGTGTTTTTAAATTTGTTTCGCAGAATATTGAAGCGTGGAATTCAAGGTTGTTTAAAACAACTGACGAAACTGGCCGACCCTGTTTTGAGATTCGACTTGCTTCAGTTTTACAGACAGGTAATCGAGTTTTATAATATTTTATTTCAAAAACATTTGAGTCTAAGGAAGACACCAAATCATGAAATTAACTGTACCTTGCTTCAAAACTTACTACTACTATTGTACTTTCTGCAATTGAGTGAATAACAGAACATTTGACTTGAAAATTTATATTTTTAGTTTTAGAATTCTTTGTGAGTATTAAGTTGAGTCAGGGATCAACCTGGGTCAAAAAATGCTGTAGCAAAAATGCTAAAATGTAGAAAAAAGTTGTAACAAAATGCTAAAGAAAAATATAAATCTTATAAATCAACATCACGCCAATTTAATCACATGAATCAATACACAACTCAATAATTGTGTAGCAGTTAATTTTGTTTAGCAGTATAACTTAGCAATACATTGATATTTTTTTATGAGTCGCAACATGGCAAATTTAAATAATTATATAAATCTATACTACTAAAAGTACTTTAAACTTTTTTTAATAAGCATTTAAAAATAAGTAAATTTTTACTTTGTACATTTACTTTTATTTATGGTGTTGGATTATCTTCAGATTTGTCTATGAACATGTTTTTGCTGTTCATTTGGTGTATTAAAATCAAGTTTTGGTTGCTTGAAATCCCCAACTTTTGGTCTTTCAATCCTTATTAAAATGGTTTATACATTTGTTAGGAAAAAAAATCCAAGCACTTAGGAAGAAAAATTCAATTACTAGAAATTTACTAGCAACATAAAATCTAAGTCCATTTTTAAAAAAAACTAAATAGCGTTTAAAATCAGAAGCTCCAGTACAGGCGGAAGTAGAATAAAAGGTTCAAACGTAAGCAAAAAGTATTTTAACATTCGAAGGTGTTCACGTGATCACGACTCACGGATACTTGATTAGAAAATATATTCTGGTTGTCAGACTTGGCCTGAACCAGAGCTACAAAAGTAACGAGATACCTTCCGATCACGCAGAGCCAGAGAACTGTCAATCATTCTGATGCAATGAGACATCATCGGTAGATCTCTTTAAAATTACTAGGCAGTAAAGTAAGTTAATCAGGAAGCATTATTTGACTCCTTTTCTAATTTGAGGTTGCACTGGCTGGCCGAGATTTGAAGACATATTAGTGTAATCTAATCTGAATTCATTTTCCTATTTTGATCAAAATTTTTATTTTCATGATAAGAATCGGTTATTTGAATTTGTTGTTTATTGAAATTTAAGTTTAGTTTCACCAAATTACGTCGTCGCATTTTCGCAAAGGGAGTTGCACTGGCTGGCTGATATTTAAAGACACATTAGTGTATTCCAATCTGAATTCATCTTCCTATTTTGTTCAAAATTTTTATTTTCATTATAACAATCGGCTGTCTGAACTTGTTGTTTATTGACATTTATGTTTAGTTTCACCGAATTACGTGGTCGCATTTTCGCGACGGCCAATATATTTTTTTTCGCATTTTCGTGCAACTCGTCGCATTTTGCGACGAATGCGACTGCAGATTGATCCCTGAGTTGAGTAGTAACAAACTTAATATTGTAGTTAACATTTTTTAATCAAAACTACCATCTTATAAATAGTTTTTATTCTAAAATTTGTAATTTTAGTGTTTATTTATGCTACTCTTGTTAATATACCTAGTTACTCAGAATATTGATGTTCAACAGGGGTGAAACTAGTCCCCAAACAAGTAATTATGACCTTCATCATATAGCTAATAATACATTAAGGTAGGCGAATACCCAAAATTCTAAAATTTTTAATATTTAATCTTTTCCAAATTTGGCGTAGTGATTTCAAATATAATGAATAATACTATTTGGGCATTTTTTTTAAATTTAAATATAATTTATTTATTTTAAACGGTGTTTTTCTTCTAAAAAAAGAGGTTTATGCTAACAAGTCTACCACATTGAATTTTCATCCTATAAACATTATTTATGTGTTAAATTCTTCGTTTTGAACCGATGCATGCAATGACCCTCTAGAGTTACATACAAATTACAAGAAAAGAAGTTATTAAGAAAAATGTTACAAATTAACGACAAAAAAAGGATTTTTTTCGATTAACTTACACTTGGACATTAAAAAAAAAACTTGTATATTTACACCAGATGTTAGAGGTTCATGGCACAGATATATATTGAAATAACATTTGTAAACAATATCAGGTAAATTAATGTAAAACTTTTTATGCTGGAAATGTTGGCGTAAACCCCTTTTTTTAGTTGAAAAACACCGTTTAAAACAAAATTGCCCAAAAGGCATTGTTCATTATATTTGAAATCACTATGCCAAATTTGGAAAAGATTAAAGTAATAGTAAAAATTTTAGAATTTTGGGTATTCGCCTAACTTATTAACTGCAATAATGATGAACTAATATAAGTTCTATTACAAAACATAACAAAAGTATAATGTTGCTTTTAACTTCAACTTTCTGTATGATTTTAGATTGTGAAGAAGAAAAGGATATTTTGGGGTTTAATACAGAAAATGGTCACAATTTCGTTGTTACTCGAGGTGACTACAGCAAACTCTTAAAACTCGTTAATGATAATCTAATTCTTGCAAAGGTAATTTTTTTAAATTATTGAAAAAAATAAAGGGTTTTTTTACAATGTATTTGTTCCATAATTGTTAAATATTTAAAATATATATTTGAAAATGTATATGCATAAATTACCGGTAATTAGTATCTCGTGTTCAAAGCTACCGAAACAGAGATTGGCAAACTCATAATATACTAGGCCTTTACAGTATTTAACAATTAAGTAACTTATGAATTAAGTCTTTACATTTTGGCTTGTTACATAATTCTATTCTTATTACAAGCATCACAACTGTATAGTGTATTTGATATCTTTTCATAACATTAGGATGGAACTTCTCAAAGTAATATTCTTCAATGCACTCTTATCATCATTAAATTTGTATTTGTTGGAAAAAAAATCATGACATAATTCATCAAATCTACAAGTTGTACTGGGCAAAATCTTAATATTTAATTACTAAACTTTATGGTGAGTAGCAAATTGGAATGAGAAGCAGCCCTTAATTTCTAGAGCATGTTTTTTCTGTTTTATCTTGCTATGTGAAATCTAAACTGCATAGAAAAATATGTACTAGTGACAAGTCGTCTAGGGATCTGAAGGTAGGGTAAGCTGCCCACACGCAAAAATGTTAAACCAAAATTTTAAAACAATAAAGGTCTTAATTTTATGTTGCAAGTTCGAGTTATTCACAATTATTCATATTAGGTAGCATGCACATTAGTCATGGTTCATACACTCCTTGAAAACCTCAAAGTGCTTAGATAAAAAAAATTATTTTAAAGTATTAAATATGAATCTAGAGTGCTTGAATAAAAAAATCTTATATTTTTGCAAATTGTATCATACCAAACTTTTTCTCAATTTAGTAGAGCACAATGATGACCAAAATGGTGATAGCTCATTTCCTATTGTAGGATTGTCCTCATCATTATACCATTATAGGTTCTTATGAGTTTCCTGATTACAGGATCATTTGCCTTCCTCAATTTACCGAATTGTCCTAGTTTTTCCTTTTATAAGATGGAGTCCAGTTGGTTAGGCATTCGCCTAGCATGCGGAAGGTCCCAGGTTCGGGTCCAGTCCAGGCATTGCCAAAATAGCTGCCGCCCTATAAACGGCCCATGCAGCTAAAAATGTCCGACCAATAATACCCTGTGTAAGGGAGTGCACGTTAAATATCCTTCAAAGTCCTAACACTGCTTACGATGTCGCCCTTAACGGTTGTGTTGGGTGTCTATTCAGGTGTCGGCTCATCACTTGACTGTGGTTCTAAAATACGGCGCCTGTCGCCAATAGCCCTCGTGTAGCTCTAGTGCGATGATAATTCAAAGCTAACCTAACCAATTATGAGTTGTGTCCAAAGATTTATGATTATGGAATCGCTGCAGTTAAATGAATACAAGTTATAGCCAACCCATATGATAGAATACAGGATCAACAAATTAGATCATTTCAAGAGTTTCTCTATTACTGGATTGCCGGAGTTTGCAGACTATGAGGTCTTTTTCTGATTAATGTAATAGCTTATTTTTTTGTTGATCTCCCTATTTTATCAATATCGGGACCCCAGTGTTGCTCACTATGTGATTGTCAAAGTTTCCTGATTATAGTATTAGTTAGAATGGTGTAATTTGAACACAGTCAAACCCCGCTATGGTGAATCCTCTACGAAACCAACAATTGGTTCACTATATACGAGGGTTCACCATAGCCAATTTTTCTGGAATAAAGTTTTATAAGATATAAAGCTTTTACAGTAATAATAATCATTTTACGTATCTTGAATTTATTGAATAAATAATTGAATTAAAAATTAATTATTTAATAAACTAAAAATAATTATTAATTAATTTTTGAAATTTTCCCAAAAGAATGCAAATATATTCAGTTTAGTAACTAATATTTGAATGTTCACAAAACACATTGTAGAAAAAAAATTAGCATTTTTAGGCTTTTCTCTTTACAGAAGCCCCCATTTTTCAGATGATCATATTCTATTCAAAATGCGTCTAAGACCTTTCATGGTTAACCAACAGGTTAAATGGGAAATTGGACAGTTCCACGAACTTTGACCAGACACGCCCTCCAAGAATCCAGAAGAAGTGTGCATGAGTGTGGTGGGGGATGTGAATAATGGGTTGGAAAGAAAGGGTTGTTCCTAGAACCCAGAGGGGGGGAAAGAAAAGCTATGTTTACTTTGAAACAGGTTTGAGTACAATGGGGAGGTTAAATATGACACATTGTTAAAGATTGCTATCTTGCAGCCACTTGCCACTTATAGTATAACTTAAAATATGGAGAACCGAAAAAAATATTAAGGAAAGGGAATTCAAGTTCACTATAAGCAAACTCTCATTTTCAAAGTAGTTATCACTATATCCATATAAAATAATATTAGCTAAATAGGAGTTTGGAAGGGACCACTGAAAAGGTTCATTATAAGCGAGGGTTCACTATATCCCAGGTTCACTATAGCGGGGGTTCAACTGTATTTGCTTTTTAAAATACTTGGAATTTAAATTCTGTGGAATAACTTAATTTATTAAAAATATTTAATTCATTATTTGTATTAAATTGGTTCTTAAATATGTTTCAGGAACATGCTGACAATGAAAATGAAACAAATATGATTGAAAAATACATAGAAAGTTTCAGAACAGGCTCCCTACAAGCGCATAAGGACGGTTCTAGATACTGGATCAGAAATAAGAGACCAATTGTTGAAACGTAACATAAACAATATTTCAGTACAGTTTATGCTTTATAATTTTTAACTAATGCTTATTTTTCAATTGACTTTTTTTTATACGTTAGGGAAAATAAAATTTGGAGGGATGAGATTTTTTCGTTTTCGTATTAGATATTTTTTTCAACGTTTTTTAGCTTTTCTATAAAAAATTTTCAAAATGTTTTTATTTAATAATAAAAACTGAAGATAGTCTTTTAAGAACACAATTTTCCGATTGCTGCAGATTGTGATTGAAGGAATGTTAAGTTACTGTTATAGACTTAATTTGTGATTTTAAAAAAATCACTGATTTAATGCCACATCTTTTTCCCGGTAGGTATCATCTTCCAAACGTTTTGTTTGATATAGAAAGTCTTTTGAAAATATCATAACTTGATTTTTAAAAAAATCTTTTTAGATCAGATTATAATTCGACTCCATTTTACATAATACTTCATGTTTATCATCAGTACTTTTCATATTGTCTGTTATTAAAAAGATAGCATTACAACAAATTATACTTTTTTTCAGCTACATTGGGTTTATCGAGACTTATAAGGACCCTAATGGAATGAGAGGAGAGTTTGAAGGTATTTTTCTAAGAAAATCTTTTTCATGCACACAAAAAATAACATAAAATTCTAATAATTTTACAAATGCTTTTTTTTTCTAACTTGTTTTCTTTCTATGTATTGTCTACTCTGCAATAATAGTGTAAATATGTAATACATCGTACATATGGATCTTTTTTTTTTAAGACAAGTTCTTTTAACCCAATAAAACTAATATTTAAACTGGGTTTTTCTTATTTTTTAAATTTCCCAAACCAAATCACTATTTCCCACTTAATTTTCTTTTGAATATGAATTAAAAATGTAGAAAAAAAATGCTAAAAAGTACTAGGAGGCGAATTTACTACGGCACCATAATATTTTCATTAATAAGACTAAAACTGTTTTCTTTTTAAACAAAAAACTAAACTTTAAACTAGCAATTTCATCCGAATAAGATACAATGTAATAAAACCTGCCTGTTTTATGTAAACCCAGAGCATTAGGAATTTGTTTCTTGTCTGAAGCACAAGTATTACATTCACACAACCCTATATATAGCGAGATATACTAGCTTTATAAACAAGGATTAGCTTTACAAACAAGGCAGGTGTGCACCCTTACCCTTACTAACAGTGATTTTTTTTATGTAAACTTTTATTATATACCAATTGATCCCCTCTCCACTGGTCAGCACTCCATCATTATACTATAGTTTCCTCCCATTGCAATATCAGCGTTATTTTTTTAAGAAGTCCGATTGTATCCAGGCCATTATATTAGTTAGAGGTCTTTTTCCATAGGTAAAATTGCCGGAATAGCTATGATGTAATGGCCAGTTTCTATTTGCCCTCCTACATCCGAAAATGCCCAAAATGTAAATATTCCACTCCATATTCAACCACTCGAAAGGTTGGTGAGCCCAGTTAGAAAAGGCATTCGCCTTGCATTAGATAGGTCCGGTGCATCATTAAAATAACTGCCGAACTATAAAGGCCCATTCAACCAAAAATGCCCTGTGTTGATAAAAAAAACACTGTGTGTGGGATTGCATGTTAAATATTTTTCAAAGTCTTGACATGGTGTACGATGTTGCCCTTAAAAGTTGCATTGGGTGCCTACTGTGGTGTTGGCTCGTCACTTGACTGTGTCCAATAGCCCAAATATATAGCTCTAGTGTGATGACAATTCAAACTAACTCTAACAACTGAAAGCAAATAGCTGCTCTACAGTAAATTTTCAACTTCGCCAATGCCAAAATTTAATCAGCTATTATATCACAGTTGTACAAAATTGCCAGTTTCATAAAGCCAGTACATACTTTACAGGTAAAGAGAATTGACATTTCTTAGTATAGTTAGTTTCTTAGTTTCTAAGTATTCATCAGATCTAGAATAATTATTGTCTCTGCTGTCATATGACATTGTAACAAGAAGTTCTAAAAGAACTAAAATAGCCTACTTTCCTGTTACTTAAATACTTACTAAAATTCTTATCTTGAAAAAACTAAGATCGTTACAGTAAGTGACATTAACAACCGTTTCTACATTAAATTTATATACAAAAGAATAAATTTCACTAACCACAGCATCCAGCTATAATTTCAATTTCGTAAAGCCAATTATTTTCATTTATTTTCTATCGCCAATAAAATAAATATTACTTATCGTCCCCATGATTTATTTGCAGTTATAAATAAATATGTAATTATTCGTAGAAAAAACCCATAAAACTATTCCAAAATGCACTTAAAATAATAAATGTAAATAAACAAGTAGATTTGTAACAGAATCTGTCACTTTACCCGACTTAACCTGCTTCCAAACAACAGTTGTGTTTAACAGGTAAAAAGGCGCCAAACGCAGCATTAGTTCTATATTAAAAATTTACCAGCTAAATTCAGCTAGTTTCATTTATTTTATTTCGAGAATTAAATAATTATTACTTAAATCGTTTGCAAAAATTTATATTTCAAAGAATAAATATGTAATATTTTTCTCTTTTGAATAGAATGAAAACATTGCTTACCTACATACAGAATCTTGAAGTGAAATTCATTTGACGTCATTCGAGATGTCGCAAAAATAAATTTATTTTAATTCATTGTCTAAAAGAATTAAAGTTTCTCAAGTGATTGTTGCCATGGCAATGGTGATTTATCTCTAATAAAATGGCTTCCTATGCTTTTTAAATGAGCATTAAATTTTGAAGTTTTTTAAATAATTGAAGTACTTAGAATTCAAATTCTTTTCTGAAAATTTCAATATATTCTCATTTGGATACACTGATTTTTTTGACGTATATCACTTGTCCGTAGCATTTGTAGTTAAATTCAGCGATTTAAATGACTCGAAATTGAATTTCAATGCTAATTCAATGGGAAATTCGTCGACAAATAGTAGATTTATGTCCGTCCGATCGTACAGACAGACGGACAAAAAGTATGAAAGTCGGGTCTCTGAGGTCATAGCTTTCTAACAAAAAAAGAATTTTTAAGATCGGATGGATAGAACCGATTTTGGAAGGGGGGTACGGACAGACGGACGGACATCGACCACATGTCAATACCTACTTTTTTATTTTTTTTAATTCTTCGAAATTAAAAAAAAGAAAAATAGGCTAAAAATATCTTTATTTCTTACCATTTGTAAACATCAATTATTTTCTAACAAAAAAAATTTAATTCAATAAATAAAATAATGATATTCAAATAACAATCCTACAAATTAAACTCATGTGATCTTACATGTTTAAACTTAGTTTTGGTTCACGCTGAACACGAAGAAATTTCCTTTTCAATTGAAATAAAAAAAAGTATAAATTCTAATCATACAACGCTATTGCTATGGCGTTGGAAATCGGCTCAGGTTTTGCATTCTTACACCTGTTTGGGTATGAATATCAAAACATTGCTTCTTAAATCATAAATGACGCCTTCATTACAAATCTACTACATTCATCTACTCCTAAAATTTGGTAGCTGTACCTCCAGTAGTTTGGGCTGAGCGTTGATATGCGAGTGCGTCAGTTACTTCTTCCTTTTTATTTTTTTACTTTGGCCCTAAAATGTCCTTGTTTTCATGAAACAAAATGTGAAGGATCCCAGGTATTAGCAAAAGCATTGAGGGTTCATATGAAAGTTACTGTTCTTTTATGTTTCTACATGTGCTAAAAAGGAATCTACTTTTCGAAGGTTTTGTAGCCGTTGTGAACAAAAAGATGAGTGCCAAGTTTGGAACTCTTGTGAAATCAGCTGAAAGTTTTATTTCCCTCCTCCCCTGGCCATCAGCTTATGAAAAAGACGTCTTCCTGCAACCTGATTTCACTTCATTGGATGTTTTAACTTTTGCTCGTAGTACAGTTCCTGCTGGGATTAACATTCCGAATTGTAAGTTATCATTTCAATACTTAGAGTATGTCTGCTTTAAGCTATAGAGCTGGAATTTAAAAAAAAAATGACTTGTAAGGTTATAGTGCAGTCCTCAATGTTTAAATTTTAAAATGTAATAAAATTATTAAATTTATAAAAATTTAAAAATTATGTTTGTTGCTGGAAAACCTAACAATCGAGGAACAGGTTTATATGTCCATTCTCAGAGGGTTAAGAAGATTATTTGTTGATGAAATTAACATTCTCAAGTTTTAGGTTTATGCAATAGGGTCATTCTTTTTTAAGCCAGATTAGTCAACCTGATTAGTAGTTATGTCTCCTCAGTCTCACCAAAACTTTTATCCATTTAAGTTTGGCCTTTCACTAACACCATACAAAAGAAAAGTTAGTCATAACTCATAATGACACTTAAATAATAAAAAAAATATATAGTTAACGTTGTCCATGAGATAACAACACACATACTTTGAAATCTAACTCCAAGAATGGGGTGATAAGTGCTCATGGATTATCTATTGAGGTTGTTGGATTTTAGAAAGATAATGCAAGATCGATAACTAGGCAGTTAAAAAAAGTTTGATTTTCGAAGTTTATAATTTTTCTTTTAGATGACGATATCAGACAATCTGAAGGCTTTAAAAATGTATCTCTTGGAAATGTCCTCCAGATTAAAAGAACAGAACCTCCTAATTATCTCAGCAAATCTGATGTAGTATGTACAGTTTAATTTCTTTAAAATACAATTAAAAACTAAATTCAAACTAAAATCATATAAAAAAGTATTAAAATTTTTAAATTGTTCATACACATATTTTTATTTATTTTTCAGTGACAAAAAATGGCACATTTATGACTGTTTTCTTGAAAATTATCAGATTGTTAAGAAGTCAATTTAGAGTTTATTTATGTACTGAATTCTAATACATTTCAAACTAGCAAATAAATACCCGTTCTCCGCACAGACTAAAAAAAAAGATGCAATCAATCCAAGTGTATTTTACCATTTAATCCATTCTAGGATAATAAACTTATGTTATTGTTTCCGCTCATTATAAAGCATGAAATTCTGTTACTTATACTTACTTACTTAGTCCTCTTCGTGCACTGTGGCACAAAAGCCTTAAGCTTTTTACGCCAACTCCTGCGATTTTGTGCAGCAGCTCTTGTTTCTGACCAGCTCGCCCATCCAGCCTGGTTCCTCTCGTCTTCCACCATTTTTCTAAATGTTAGTTTGGGCAGTCCTCTTTTACTTTTTCCATTGGGGGCCCATGACAGTGCTACTGCTGGGATTCGACTTGTTGGCATACGTAGCACGTGACCAATCCATTTCCACCTTCTTTTTTTAATATTAATTGCCAGCGGTTCTTGTTTTGTCTTATTGTAAAGCTCGATGTTCGATATTGTTTGTGGCCAGAAAACTCCCATGATTTTCTGTAAACATCTGTTTTGTCAGCTATTAATTCTTTTACTTTGTGCTTTAGTAATTTTCCACGTTTCTGTTCCCATACAAAAGTATACTTTTCACCAAAGAGTTAAACCGAACAATTTTTGTTTTTAACATTAGATTATTTGATCGCCAAATTTTATTCAATTTTTTAAAACAATTTTGTGCCTTTGCTATTCTTATTTTTATCTCTACATCAGTTCCAAGGTCTTTATCGATAGTTGCGCCAAGGTATGTAAATCTATTTATATCTTCAACTTGGCCACTTTCCAGCTGTATATCATGTTTATTATTTTCATTTATTCTCATTGTTTTGGTTTTCATTCTGTTTATATTTACGCCAACATTCTTGAGATATTTTTCAAAAATAGTGTTTTTTGCTGTAGATCTTCCGATTTGCTTGCAAACAGTACAATATCGTCTGCAAAATCCAGATCTTCCAAAACTGTGGTAAATTTCCATAGTATTCCTCTCTTTTTATCTCTAATTGTATTTGTCATAATCCAAACAACAGTCAATCACAATAATAAATAATAGTCCTGACGTGACACACCCTTGTTTTACTCCCGTTTTTACTTCAAAGGGTTCTGTCATATTTCCATTTACTTCCACAACACACTTGGAATTTTTATAAAGCTCTTTAATAATATTTATATATTTTTCAGGAATACCATAAATTCCTAAAATTTTCCATAACACATCTCTGTTAATAGAGTCAAATGCCTTCTGGAAGTCGATAAAATTCATGTATAGAGGGGTATTAAACTCTTTGCTTTGTTCTATTATGTTCTTTAATGTAAATATTTGCTGAATTGTACCTGCCCCACTTCTGAATCCAGCCTGTTCCTCACGTAACATTCCCTCAATGAAAAAATACCATTTAATTTTAAGATTACAAAAAAATACTAGAAAAGCGTTTCACTTTTTTTGTAATTTTAGAATGGGATTTTATTTGTTGGTAGTCCTTTTATCCTTAAAGTGGTGGCAACATTGTCCTGTTTACCCTTAAATTCTAGTTTCCATGTGCTTCCTGACGTTAGCAATGGAGGTCACGGGATCCATCAATACTTTTACTGTGATATATATGGTTAATTATTTTCGTTGACAGTTTTATTTAATTTTTTCAGCAGATATCATTAGAGAAGTAAAAAAAATTATCGGATTTGAGCCAAAGTGGTGGGGTGTTTTTTAGAAAATTCGTATTTTTTCTAAAAATAGAACTTTTTAAAACCCGAAAGTTCAAAAATCATATACTAAGTATGAACTACTCATTTGTGCCTAGTAACGAGTCAAACAAATGTTTGTTAGTCTATACGAGACACACAAAACTTCATTTTTATTTTTTATAGATCACTATTTTTCTTCTGATCTACAAAAATTAAAGGAGCATACATGAACTAAAATTATTTTGGACACTTAGAATTACTAAAATTTATCATTCTGAGTCTGCTTTGTCTTTAAAAAAAAAGTATAATCATAAATTGCTGAGTAATTTATATTCTGACACTTGAAATATGTTTCAGGAAATTGTGATGAATTATGAAAATCCAACCTTTGAAGTCTGTGTTGCCTTGCATGAACTTTTGGGTCATGGAAGTGGTAAACTCTTCCATAAAGAAGCAAATGGAAGTTTCAATTTTGATGCAGATAAAGTTCTGAATTTTGAAACTAATGAAAAGGTTGTACTTATAATCTAAGTTGCTAGTTTCTATGAATTGTGTTTTAATTTTTTATAATAATGTGTGTTTCCCTTGTTGTCTTTCCATAATGAAAACTGAAATTCTTGGGAACGTTAGTGAATTCTAAACTGCAAAATGTTGGGAAATTTTCATTTTTTTAGGGGGGGGGGGGAGCTTTGAAAAGCTTTATGTATGTTTTAAAATACATCTGTAGAATCATACGTTTTAAAATATCCATCTTCAGAAAATAAATTTTCAAAAATTTTGCACAAAAAAAATTAGAATTGGGGAAACTCCTGTGAAATTGACATTTTCTGGAGACTCTAAAATGGTGATTTTGAAGTAAATCTAAACTATTAAGGAGGGGTTTTAAGGGCGGGATTTGGAAACCAAAAATGCAACTAGGAAAAGACTGCTTGAAACGCATTGAAAGATATAGAAATTATTTTAGAAATTTATGGGAAACTGGTGAACACAGGTTATGGCTAGCTGGCCTAAATTAAAATGTTTGCGCCAAATTTCCCACTAATAAAATTAAAAAAAAAAAACAATTTGAACTGTGCAAATATATGGTCTATTTTATTATTATGTGGTTTCTTATCTTTTTAAAAAAAGGGGGGGGTAAGAATCCTGGCATAGATGTAGATAGTGCTTTGGAATCCACTTTGAGCACTAAAATTTCTGACTCTTAGCTTCTTCTTCACGAAATGACTTTAGTGCGACACAAATCTGCCTTCAAAGCTATTGGGTAGACTAACCAGTGAATGAACGCTTAAGCACAATTTGTTTAAGAAAATTCATACATTTTAAGAAAATATAGCTTGTGGGTTCATGACAATGTGAACACATCTGTCATTATATGTAAATTCTACACACAAGAAAAGGTGCCTTTATATTGCATTGCTTTGGGACTTTTGGGGGTCCAAATAAAAAGTTTTTAAAAAAACCAAGTGAATGAACAGTACTTTTACCAGTGAATGAATGCAAAAATGTCCAGTCAATAAACATGTTGGATTTTAATTAATGACCAGGACAACCAATCAGATGTCAGATTGCTTCTACTAGATGAGAGGAAGTCGGTGTTGCCAATCCATCTAGTGGAATGATTTTTAATCCTTACTTTTTAAATGTATTTATCAACTGTTCATTCACTGGGGCCTGTTCATTCACTGGTCAGTCTACCCTGCCTGGAAATGTTTGTTTTTGATACATCATATGGAAAAGGCAAGGACATTTGAAGGGGGGTTTTGACTAGACACCCAATTCAATTATCTTTTCATACTAAAATTGAAGAGCTTAGTGAAAGAGCATGCTAATGAAATTTTTGAAAATTTGAGATTTATGTGCCAATGGACACATTATTTCCTCCTTTAAAGATAAGTTTTCCCTTTTCATAAACTTTGAATTACGTAAAAAAAAATTATCTTTAAGCTCATTTTCTTCTTTTTGTCAATTAGCATGTTCTTTACAAAAAAATCTTCAATTGTTTTTTACAATATTTATACATTAAGATTTGGTACTGAAGACTTTTTTTTTTTACTTTCTTTTCTAAATCTATTCCCTAGGTATCTAGCTGGTATGAAGAAGGTGAAACCTATGTATCTGTATTTGGTGCTATGGGATCAGCTTATGAAGAATGCAGAGCAGAAGCTGTAGCATTATACCTCTGTGATTTGCCTGATGTGTTGAGGTAGTGTAACAGGATAATTTTTAAGTTAATTAAATGAATGAAAACCCTTGTTTTTTAAACCCTTTCACCCCCAATGATTAAAATTAGAATCATCAACTTGCAAATTTTTTTCAATAAGTTAAGCTTGCACTTATGTATCGTTACATTTAAAAATCATGTCGTTTGAATAATTAAATGTTTGTTTTTATTAAATATAAAGAAACATTGTAGAATAAATTTAACTCTGAAACAGGGATCGAAAAATCTCAAAAATGTTAAGCTTCTCCGAGGGTGGCTTGTCCAACAATGTACTCATCCTTCATTGAAACAAACCAGTCAAGCTTTAGTTATATATAATAACTTCTAAATAAATAAAAATATAATTTTGTTTTATTTATTATAAACATTTATATAAAATGCACAATGTATTAGTAGTTACAAAGATTACATTATACATTAATTACTACTAGGCTACTATGATAGCAACCTCAAATTTATTTATGAATATTAGAATTAAAATGACAAAGTTCTAGTTATCTTTAATGTCAATATATCGGTTATTGCGTTCTTTTAATGAATCAAATATGGCGTTTGTCAGCCAAGGCAATGATTTACGGATGTTTCTGCACTTAAATATGAAAATGGTTTCCAGTTAGGTAGATGTTCATAATTGCGTTTCATGCTCCTTGTTTAAGACCAGTGCATATTGTGTTTCACATAATTGTTAATTCCTCCGTTGTTACAAGTCCAAAAGCGCATGCACTGAGCAACTTTTTTTTTTGCCTATTACGTGAGCATGCTCATTTGATCTGATGAAAAAAATCAACATGATTTCTGGATTTAAAGGTCATTTTAGAAGTGAAATCTAGACTCTTGTAAGATAACAAATATTTAAAATGTATCACAAACATTAACAGGGAAATGGTCCCTTATGAGGACATATAGATCGAGTAATTAGCTGTCCTCTGGGAGTTTTCCACTGCCAATGATGGGAGGACGGGCGGTTTTTTGAGCTCTGCTCTGAAACAATTTTGTTTAAAAAAATTTACACTAAATTCTTCATGCTTGCATTGTTAGATGTTTTAAAATTAGTTTTAACTTTTTTTTAGCAATTGTTATACTTTATCAAATGTTATGATTCCAATATTTTTCCCTTAAATTTTAGTTTAAACATAGACTTTTTTCCCCTTGTATTTTACTATTTCATTCTGGGTGCATAATGAATCTATTTCATAAATTTTAGATTTATAGAATAAAAAAATTAAAAGATTTGACTGAAAGGGTTAACAAAAGTTTGCAAAGTGCCCCCTTACTTGTTTTGAACAGCGTACTATAGAGTGCCTGGTGCACATTCGGTCTTTCATAACTTAATATCATGATGCCTTGTACAAGGTTGCATTGAATGTCTACTGTCAACCTTGTACAAGGTTGCATTAAATGTCTACTCAGGTGTGACCCTTACACTTCACTGGAATTCTGAGTTTTTATAATAGGTGATCTGTAGCTCTATTGTAATGGTATCCAAGCAAAACATATTTTGATATGCTTAAGTGATTACTGCTTTATAACACATTACTCTCTAGGATTTTTGGCTATGAAAACGAAAGCGAACAGAATGATATTGTTTACACATTGTGGCTCTCAATGGCATTAAAGGGACTGGAAGCACTGGACATGTTTGATCCTAAATCGGAAAAATGGCTTCAGGTAAACTTTGTCAGATAACTTATTATATTTTTCTTATGCTTTAAAAAAAATGCATACCTCCTTAAGCTCATGTAAGTTAAATTAAATTATATTTTATAAATTGTATTATTTAGTTTTTAAAAGCAAAAAGATTCTTAATTTTCCCATTTAAAAAGCTTTTAATTTAAATTATATTATTGGAAGTATATATTTAAATTAATTTAAAACATAACTATATTAATGTAGTTCATAATTATAACTACGTACATTTATAGGCTCATTGCCACGCTCGTTATGTTTTGCTACAAGTTATGCTTGACTGTGGAGAAGATTTTGTAAAGATCGAAAAAGTGACTGGTAAAGATGGTAAACCGGATCTCTTGCTGAGTTTAGATAGAAATAAAATATCAAGTGTTGGGAAGCCTGGTATTGGAAAATTCCTAGCAAGATTACAAGTGAGTTCCAATTCTCAAAAATACAATGTTTTAATTGCTGTTTTATTGTTTGCACTACTTTTTTAAATCTATGAAATAGGATTTTTTTTTAATTTTATACATGCTATTATATATTTTTATGCTATTAAATTTTTACTAAACCAAGCCAACATTAAGTATTCAAAATCAAATGTGATGGAAAATATTGAATTTTGGACCTTACATATTTTAATCATGCCCCGTTCCGGTGGTAACAGAACCTGGAAAACCTGGATATCAGGGAATTCTCAGGGAACTTTTTAATTCTGGAAATATCAGGGAATTCTTCAAATTTTGCAAAGTATCAGGGAATTTTTCAAATTTTGTAAAGTATCAGCAGGGTGGCTACAGGATCAGGGAAATCATGGAAAAGTCAGGGAATTTAATCAATCTGGAAAAGTCAGGGAAATTGGTGATTTTTTAAAAAATCAGGGAAAATTTCCAAAAATGCCCATTTTAACCGGTAAAAGAGAGGATAAAAAAAGTTTAATCCTGAAAAAGCTTTCACTTAAGTGGTTGAGTTACTGCTTATTAATCTTTCGTTTTAACTGCCTGCCCTTCCCCAAGCTCTAGTGCAATGTTATTCAACTTCACCATTCTCGGCCCATATCAATAAAAACTAAACTTAAATTTCAATAAAAAAACAAGTTTAAATTATAATTAAGAAATTTAAGATGTGAGAAATCTAATTAAAATTTGAAGATTACTTAAGAGTTTAATTCCATTAAGATCTCTTCAAATATTGGCCAACTAACTTCTAGTGCAATCCAACAATGCTTCTTCATTGAACTTATTTTGCTGCCTGGTATTTTTTTTAACAATCCATCGAACACCTAGTAATACTTTATTTTTATATCATAGCTTGATAACCTTTGTAATTCTTATCATAACTAAAAAAATTTATTATATGGGCTTTAATGCTTGCTTTTTTTATAGATTTGTTTTAAAAAGCTCATTGTATATTCATTAATTTTTTTTAAATCTTTTTTTAATGTTAAATATACTAGAAAGTGGTTTTACTAATACCAGGAGGAAACCAGCATTCTAATATAGTTCATTGCCGCTAATCAGGGAAATTTTTTATATTTAGCCTGGAAAATCAGGGAAAAGTCAGGGAATTTGTTTTCACAGATTCTGTAGCCACCCTGATCAGGGAATTTTTCCCATTTTTGATTACTTAAACAGCAGGTTTAGGTTCTTCTGATCACTACAAATGGACACTTGATAAAAAAAAAATATTCTGATTGTTCCGATTAGCCTGAAGGATTGATCTTAGAGGAAGGATCAATCTCTCACAAATCATGTCAAAACATTACTCTCTGATCACATGATTTCTTAAACTCAGATTTTCGCAAAGGTAGAAAAGTTAGGTAGGCTAATCCATAATCTGGAAAGTCTTAATTCCCTCGATGTCTGGATTAAATTTTGAATTGAATTGAGTGTTTTGCATGTTTTCTAGGTAATTGTAAAAATCATAGAATTTTTTTTGAAAGTATCAGGGAAATCATGGAAATATCGGGGAACTTTTTTTCTAGGATTTTGTAACCACACTGCTGAGTGTTTGTAGCAGATTTTAGTTTGTGTGTTTAATTGGATTAATAGTTATGCATCTTTTTTGTAAAAAATGCTATATTTCATTCTGTAGCTTTATAAAGCAACAGCAGATGTTACTTCGGCCACCAAAATGTTTGGAGGTTACTCCAAAGTGAAATCTGAGGACAAGTACCCATTTCTTCATTACAGAGAAATCATTATGGAACGAAGGAAACCTCGAATAGTGTTTGTTCAAGCGAACACTTTTATAGAAGGTAAGTAAACCTTAACTATCAGAAGTTAAGTGTAAACAATTATTTCATTATTAAAGCAAATTTCTCTGTGAAATGAAGCCTTATTATAGACTCATAATTTTAAAATGATTCAGATGTCTTTTAAATCTTAATACAACAAAACCGTCACTGTCTCTTAAAGAACCTAAATTAAAAAGAAAGGGCGCTGAACCATCAAATAGAATTGCTTTGGTTCTCTTTTCCCAATTATCTCCCTGATAAGCAAAAGCATGCAAGTGATAAAAAAAAATAAAGAATATTATTTTTTTTAAAATTAGAACTTTGTTGCTATAAAAGTCATAGAATGTGACATATTTAATTAGCTCCAAAGATTTGGGTTTAATTAACATTGCACTAGATCTACACAAGGTTATATTTAAAACGGAATCATTGATTGATTATCTTTATAAAGAAGTTTCTGTCAGTCCAAATATTTTATTGTTTTAATGAAACTAAATTGTCATTGAAAAATTAAGCCACAAAACAAGGGAAAGGAAATTTTTGACACACACACTTCTTTGAATACAATCACAAAAATATGTAAATGTAACTAAAAATAACTAAAAAGAAATTTTAAACAAGCAAAATAAATTCTTAAAAACGAAACCAAAACAAAAAAAAAGTAGTTTCATTTTAAATTCGATCAAAAGTGTCAGGAACAATACATTTGTTCCTTTAATGCAGTTACTAAATATTTTTCTGTGTATACAGATGGTAAAGTTAAAATTAGAAGTTATGAATCCACACCTGAAGGCATGGTGCAATCCTGGGTGGAGAGGTTTCAGGACACTTCAGTCGATGACATTCTAGAAGAACTGTGGGAAAAAGACAAACAGTATTTTGTGTAATTTTATAATAAAACCCTTTTGTAATAAAGTTCTGCAATTGAAAAATATATAACATTGTCGTTTATTGCTTATTTCCTGGCTTTGCACAGAAAATTATTTCTGATATATTCAGAAAAGTTTAAAAAATCAATGTAATTAGTGAAAATCAACACTAATTCATCTGATATTTTACTTTTATAGCCATTTTTATTAATAATGCAGTGTTTGATTATTTCGTATGTTTTTCTAAAATATATCTGGAGAATTGATGATGACAAAATGTAAGATTTTTTTGGTTTCAATAACTAAAAAATTTTGGCCATTGATTTGGCTACACTAGTACAAAAAAAAAACAATCAACTAAGCAACATAACATACCATAAAAAAAAATTTTTGGCACGAAAATAACTGAAGAGTACACTTGAAAAACCGATTGATTTTGTAAGAGAAGTTTCCTTAGCAGGCCACTTTGGCGATGATAGCGAGTGATCGCCTAAACTTGTGTTATTAAACCAGTTAATACCACAGAGATCATAGTTTAAGTAATAGAGTGGCAGATCACTTGACCTCCACTGCTAACTACGGGACGCGCAGTTAATGAAGCCTGTGTTGTGGGACACGTGATCTGCCCTAGCTACCAAGATTCAGGCGATTGACGATCCCAGCGCTCGAACCAAGCGAAGAAGAAAGAGAGGAACCGGTTTTCTACCGCCAAGTAGACAATTGCCCGGGCGTCCGCCTAGTAAATCAATCGGTTCTTCCCGTGTACTCTTCAACTGTAAACAATGAATGAAAACTTAGTTTGATTTTGAATCAATCAAACTTCATATTAAAGCTCAATCTAAAACACTATGAGGATCCGTAAGGAGCAGGGTAGCCTAGCAACACCTCCTGGTAATGAGCCTAGTCGGTCATATGCTTGTCTATGCAGGTAGACTGCTAATGAATTATGCTTGTATGAATTTGCCCTTTAAGAGTTGTGTTGGGTGTCTATTCTGGTGTCAGCTTGTCACTTAACTGTAGTTATAAATTACGTCCTGTAAAACCCTCGTGTAGCTCTAGAGTGACGATAATTCAAACCTAACCTAAGATCAGAAAAAGGTGGGAAAAAGAGACCGAAAATCACTTTTAGTTCACTCAAAGTGTTAATAATTATAAATTATTAACACTTTGGCTGTCGGCGATCTGGATTTAATTCTCCAATCCCGAGACTTTCTTCGGGGCTGGGCACCGTTAAAATAACTGCCGACCTACCTAATAAATGGCCCGTGCAGCCAAAAATGACACGTGTAAGGGAGTGCACGTTAAATATCCTTCAAAGTCCTAACGTTGCGTACGATGTCGCCATTAAGGGTGCGTTGCGGTGGTTGGTGGTCAGGTGTTGGCTCGTTACTTGACTGTGGTTCTAAAATACGACGCCCGTTGCCAATAGCCCTCGGGTGCGCCACTTGACCACAGTTTAAAACTACAAAGCGTGATTGGCTGTGTTAAAGCTCCTAAAGGAGGCTAGCCGAAAACGGTAGCAAAACATTACTATTAATCCAAACATTCAAGTGCCGGTCCAGTTCTGCTTCTGCGGAAAGTTTATTGTAAGTGTAAATTCAATTTATGTTACTTTTTATTTTAGAATATATTTTTCTATGTAGAAAAATCTACTGCTACTGTTTTAGTAAAGTTTCGATTGCTATTTCAGTTTTCAACGTTTAAGGCTCTTAATTTATCCTTGAAGGTTTTGAACAGCTTTTAAAGTTAAGTTGAACATCTATTTTTAATATTTTCCTGATATTGTTGTACGGCCGAATAGTAACAATTAGGGAACCGATTATCCTGAACCGATATAATTTCGTTTTTGATGTGAATGGATATATATTATGAAAAAAGTTAATATTTTTGTACGATACTATCGAGAAACGTTATAAAATATTTCTAATCCCAAAATTGTCGCAAATAAATTCATGGAAGCGAACATGTTGTCCTATCGAAATTGTAAACTGACTGTATCGAGCATTTGCAGATACACTAGAATATTTGATTTTAGTAGAAAAAAGCTTTTTGAGCAAAAAATATTTATCGCACTCTTTCGAAATCTGTAAAATCGGTGAAATCCTATGTTTTTAAAGAACAATAAGTAATTTGTCTGGAGACCTTGTACACGAATCAAAAAAGGATGTTAAGCTAACGTTCCATGCATAAAAATGCTGATTGAGAACAGGTTTAGGGTTACTAGCAAAAAAAACTCTCAGAAAACACGATTTTTAAGATGTGAGCAAACCAAGGGAAAAGCCTGCCAAATACTTGCCGAACAAAACAAATATGGTAATGTAAAACTTAGGTTGATTGCATAATTATGCTGAGGCAGAACAGTTTTTGGGTAACCAGGGAAAAAACACGGCGTTCAGAAATCATGATTTTCGAGATGGCGTCAAACCAGGATCTAAGAATAACCCGCCAAATCCTTGGCGACAGTAGCTCACCCTCGCATTATTATGAACCTAAAACCTTTTTCATACACTCTGGCACAAAAGTTATTAGAGTAAAACACTCAACATTTCATGTAATACTGTGTAAAATAGTATTGATTTTTTTTTTATTTTTTAGACTCATGAAGCTTTTGAAGATAGCCAAAGAATTAGGTAGCTTCACAACTTATGCAAGACATTCTTTGATGTTTCCAGGTTCAAAGTATTCCTTGCCTAAGCAGACTTTGTTGGTAAATCTATCTGCAGCGAAATCTTTTCATACAAAAAAGGTAACAAAAAAATTGTCTTCTCATTGCTTGCTTGCAACTAATAAATTTTTAAAAATCTGTCTTAGAAATTTAACTTGGTTAGTCAAATTTATTATTATGATATTGAATGATTCTGGGTATTGGTGATGCAAGCGGATATACAGTGGTTGCCAAAAGTGTGGACACTTTTTTAAAGTTTCATATTTTTCAACTTTGTGTGATTGCAGAATATATTAATTGTATATCAAATTAAACAATTGTATATCTAATTAAAAGAAATTTAATCTTTATGAGGACCACTGTCTGCAGCTGCTGAAGCAGTCTATGAGACCTTTAGTCCCATATAATCGATATCCATGGACACAACATTATCATCATCAAAGTAGTTTAATGCAGAATTAAAAATAAATACAGTATTACAATATATGTATTACGAATAAGTTATGAAACTAATATTATGATCTGTCTTTGTTTTGCAAGTCATTGAACCAACAACTTGTATTGCAATTTCAGCATAAGAGAATTCATTGATTGTGCTTGTTTGTTCAACTAAAATGAGCATAACTTTATTTGTAATACAGATACTTTAATTCTGTTTTTATAATGAAATTCTTCATTAAATTACCTTCAACTTAATATTTAAATGTTTGTATTTAAGCGGAATTTAACAGATGTAATCACACAGGTAACAGTTGAAACACATGAAACTTTCAAAATGTGTCCACACTTTTGGCCACCACTGTATATTTGGCTGAATTTCTGGTTACTGCAACCGTAAATGAAGACGTTAAGTGCAAAAGAAGTTTGACATGCCTCAAAATCACTTTATGAAAAAAATTGAGTTGGTTAGCTTTTCATACAGATTATATACGTATTGATGATTATGAGTGATTATAATCGTATGTTTATATACATGTACATTACATACGATTTAACTTTTTTTGTGAAATTCAAAATATTGGTGGATCCCTTCTAACAATACCTGTATGAAAAGCTAACCAACTCAATTTTTTCCAAAATGGGATTTAATTTGTTTTGCACTTAATGTCTTCAAATTTTTTCTCTTAACATTTTTTTAGATATATATATATATATATAAATACAGGTGGCCCACAAATAGCCTAACAGTTAGTTAGGTATACAGTTATTTATACAGAAACGGTTATTTTAATACTGTCTAGTTTGGTTGAATTAACATAGTACTATAGCTATAGATGAGTTATTGGCAACAGGCATCGTAATTAAGAACCATAATCAAAAGTGAAAGCTTTATTTACATACATATATTTATATTCTTAATCCGGAAGGTGCTCAAATTGTCCAACTTCGACATTGATGCATTCATGCCTGATGCATAGTCTGGTCGGTAAGGTCTAATATACCGAAGATATTTTGAAACTAAATTAATCAAAGTCCACGAATTGCTATTCTGGCTAAGATACGCTGTAGTATGACTTTATTTTAGCCAACCAACAAAACTAAGCATGACTACCTCAAATACCTGTTCTAAATAACCCAAAGTTCTTACCAATGGTACAGCAATGAACTGTTAGGCTACTTTTGGGCCTTCCTGTATTTCAATTTCAGTACACCAATATTTTAATTTGACGTGTTTCCATATTTTGAAACTTATTACTTATCTTAGTTGTTAACATTTAAAGTTTTATGGCTATCTTTTCAAACCCTTCAATGACGAGGGACTATTTTTCCACGAAGGTTTTTTACAGGGATGAGTTTTTTCCAATTTTAAGCGGAATTGCAATTCCGCTTTTTAATTTTTTGGGAAAAAACGAAATCAGTTTTTTTAAAAAAAGTTCCGCTCTTTTTAATTTTGTTTTTGCTTGTTCTAATGGGAGCCGATTAGACCCAGTAAGTGCTTTTACCCCTCACTAGGGGGCCGGGGTGACATGTGCAGGACCAAGAAGCCAACGACCAAAACTGGGGGTTTTGAATTATGTATGATTTGCGCTTAGCCCCTTGCCTCAGAGGTGTTAGGTCCTAGGGCACTTTTTGGGAGGTCTGTTATTCGCGAGAGGGGTGTTCTAGACATCCCTGCTAACTGAATGATTAGGAGTGACAATATATATATTACTGGTGCCTATTTCCTAAACATTTTGTGATTACTGATTGCTACTGATTTTTTGTGACTGTTTTGAATTAATTACATTACTTAGAAGACATTATATCTAATAACTTTAATGATAATATAACAAATCAATTATTTTACATGATTGGAGTTAAAAGAAAAACACAGAATGAGTAATGGTTAAAAAGATTGTTTTTGAAATAGCCATTCTGTCACCTCTCCTACGTTTGAAAAAAGTTATAATCAGCTTGGGGTGTTCAGTGGTGAAAGTGCGAAAAAAATAAGTGGGGGGGGGGGGGGATGTCTTCAATTAAAATGCCATGCCCCATCCCCCCTCTATGGATTATGGATTTGAAAGATACAAGAAGTGGGGGGATGGATAGCCATTTTCTTAAAAAGTGGGGTGACGCGTCACCCCGTGTCTACCCCCACTTTCAGCACTGCTTTGCGTTGCAAATTAAACTGTACCTAACTACTATAAACTTAGACAAGTGTGAGAGCGCAAATTAAATATTTAAGCTTCAGAATTAGGAAATATTTTGAATGGTACCTAAGGGCAGGCGCATTAATTAACTAGAGGGGGGGGGCCGGAGGATTTTGGAACACAGCTGTAAATAAAAAGGTTGACCCCCCCCCTCAGGACCTGAAATTTAAAATATGACCCCCCCCCCCTCGAAAAAAAATATTTTAAATAAAACATCGGAAATGTTCTTTTTTTTTTTACAGTTTTCCAGCATCCATCATAAATGTTAATGGTTTAAATGAACTTACACCGTCAGACTCAGACACCGATAAATTGCTGGTGTGGCAAATTTTTGACCACGAAGCGAAATGTTGCATTCTAGATATCTACTGCCACAAAAGAGGCAGAAACAACTTATTGGAATGCATGCATGATGATGTAATGTATGCAAGCTGAAGACAGCTTTTCAGACTGTGATGATTGATAGCATTTACACAAATAAAATGTTTAGTAAATAGTAACATATATCATAATTGCATTGTGTCCTGAATGTAATTTTATTCGTAGGTTGGGTCTACATTTGTTACTGCGAAATTTCATTAAATAATTTGTTGTTACGAAAATTGTTTATATGTTATCAAAAGTTGAGAATTGCTGTTGGAAATAAGCAGATTTTTTTACAACTGGATTGACTGCCTTGCTGTAAGTTGAAAAAGAGAATCTTCAAATGTACTATTTTATTTTGTTGCAGTTACTTAATATGAAAAGTAACGCGTTACAGGTACTTAATACAAAGAGTAACGATTCACAGGTACTTTTTGAAATTTCAAGTTATAAGAAAAATTGAAATAAAGCTATCTTACCATTTTTCAAAGTAAACCACCATTGACGAAACATAAGCACAAACAAAATGCTGAAATTATAATTAATAAACATTCTGTTATTTAATTTCAATCCTTTACGCTAATAATCAGCCAACAACGAGTCCACCAGCAAACTCACCACGTGCAGGTACTGACACTGACAGAAAAAGGTGTGGACGTGACCCCCCCCCCCCCCAGAGGCTTTGTTGTTGAACACAAAGGGGTTTGCAATGGTTGAAACTTGCCAAACGACAACCTGCTTGACAGTCAGCGTGATTTATTTCAGAACACTTCTTTTCGGCAGATGCCTGTAATTACGGGTCCTATTATGCGATACTTGGAAGAGTAAACAGATAAGGAGAAACATTCGTACTCAACAATTCTTGCTGACCGTCACGCCTTTAGCAGCCAAGAAAGCTCGTATTTCTGGAATGCGAAATGTTCCCTTATTCTTAGGAGTGGAATTTCAAAATGAATCAGACAGCCGTCGGAAAGTTTCGGAAAAGTAACGAAATTAGAATGTTAACACCAGACCCCCCCTTTCAGGGATAAAATTCAATCATGACCCCCCCCCCCCCCCCCCCCTATAATCCTCCGGCCCCCCCCCTTTAATTAAATAATGCACCTGCCCTAAACACAATCAGGTAAAAAAAGTCAACCGAATAGCTTTTTGAAAATATAAATATAATTTTGCTTTCATAAATTTATTAAAGATATTCAATTACTTTATCACATTTTATTTATTAAAAAAATACATAGATTAGCTTTCTTAAATTGATAAAATATTTTCTTAAAAACTAATGTTTTAAATTTGTAAATGTGCGGAATCTATGATAACCATGTGCTTGAAAATATTCAGAAAAAATTTGTTTATACTTTAATTTTAAAACAATATTAACCAATAGTCTCGTTTTACTTTGTCTTAAATGGCTGCTAATGGTATGTCTACTAACTTTATGTTGCCTTTTGCAATCCATGTTTAGTTTTTATTTTTTAATATTTTTCCATGTGGTTTATTCTATAATTTTTTAAGTATTATTCTACTAACATATCAAAACGTGGTTTGGACTTGTAGAAAACAAAAAGTTCTTAAAAGGCCTAAAATAATAGTTAATTATTAATAATTCTTAAAATAATATGCTGTAGTAAAAAGTGGAACGCCATTCACACACCTACGTAAAATTGATTTTAGCCTACTTTTCTTTTCTTTTTTAATTCGAAAGAATTTAAAAAAAATTAAAAAGTAGGTATTGACATGCTGTAGATGCCGTCTGTTAAACAATAATAATTTCTATGAGTAAAGTAACAGGAGAGTAGGGGTTGTTGTGTCAGTTCTTTTAGAAGTTTTTATTTTTATTTATACTTTTAAGTAAGCTTAAAAATACATTTATTCTAATAAACACGTTTGCCTTTGGAAATTACCAAATAATCAACTCAATATTTCATTGATTTTTTTTTATCCTGCTTGCTAATCGAAAAACTCTTGCACGAACACGGAAATTAAAAAAAAACTTAAATATTCTTATAAATTGCATATTTAATATTGAAAAATATTCTTTTGAATAATTTTTTCTTAAAATCGTGTTTGTGCTATTCAGCAAACTTTAATTACAATTTGAAAAAAAAATCAAAACGTTTCAAAGCCATAGTTATTTTTCAGTGCTATTAAAGCACTACGGCCTAAGCCATATTGAAATTGACTAAGAGAAAAGCACTACGAAATAACTCGAGGAATCTTTGCAGCCATTCCTGACAATTTCAGGAAGTAAAGCAGAAATATACTTCTTTTACTATAAAAACACATCAATTTATTAAAAAAATCTATTTTGATTTTTAAAAGTAAATAATCGTTTATTTTAATTTATGATATTTATCGCGACATTTAATTTATGATATTTATCGCGACATTTAATTTATGAAAACTTAAATTATAATTTCGATCTACTAAAATCAATAAAAACGCGTTTAATTCCCGTGGTTTGCTAAAATACAGTTGCACTAGGGCATTTTACAGTCAATATAATTGTTCACGTTATTTCATACGACACGTTATTTCATTCAACAATAAAGGCCCCAAGCCAAATATGTTTATCCATCCAGAAAATCCGACGTCTCTTCCGGGGATCGAACCTGCTATCGTGGGCTTATGAAGCGGACACGTTTAAGGGGATCCGATACCTCAGACAATTTTAGCTTCCACACTACGTTTATAGCGTAAAAAGTGGAAGGTTTTATAATCGTTCAGTCCGTCTGTCTGTCCGTCCGCCCGTCCGTCTGTCACCCACTTTCACAGAACGAACCGCAGGTCTCACAAACAAGTGGGATACGTCATTTTGAAGTAAAAAATCAGTTTAGGCTACATTCCAAATTTCATTAAAAAATTTAAATTAGAAGTTTATTTAAAATTTAAATAACTAAAAATTTAATCTACATTGAAATAGCATGCAAATTCCATTTTTATTCAATATTTTCACTGTTGCCATGACATCAAACGTCCGAGAAACTTTATTAAAAATAAAAATAAAATTCTTGAACGAATATTTATTTTTGTGATATAATTCAATTTGGATTGTTGTAATAGCACAATAAAGTTATTTTTAAGGTTCATTATATATGAATGAAGAAAGATGCATTAAAAATTCTAAATTTGCATAAAAAATATGCAGAGTTTCGTTTTTATTTTTAGTGCAAATTTACTAATTTATTTTTCGAAATGTAAACTTGTGGCTTCAAAAAGATATTTATTTAAAAAATACATCATTATTCTTCGAACTTCAAAAAAAAAGCAAACGATAAGGATTAATTGTCAAATCTTCAAAAGAAGAAATTCTTAAAGACAATAAGAATAATTCTTATCGACAGATATTAATTTTGGCTTACAAAAGATTGAATTATGTATAACTAGCTAAAGGCCCTGTCTGGCGAATTTCTTTCTGAGGTGCTGTTAGTGTGTTTCCTGTTGAACGTAAATATTGTGTGGAAGCGGTGTAAGTGACAGATTCTGTAACAAACCAACTTGTTTATTTTTGTACTTACACATTCCAAATTTTTTTTCAATTGTGAAGTATGTATTAAAAACACAATTCAGCTATTAAAATTTTATATAAGTCTGATGGGGTTTAAAAAAAAAAAAATTTGTTAAATTTTTAACAATTTTCGAATCCCTACTCCTTTTTTTATTTTTCAATATTTTTAAACACACATTTTTGTACAACATTTGGAAGATAATTCAAAACAAAGTATGAATTTATATTTAGATTAAGATGAACAGCTTTTTTTTTTAATATTTGTAGCAATTTTACCAAAAAAGTGCAGGAAAAAAAGGAAATTTCAACTTCAAGAATTTTTTAAAAAAATTGTGTGTGACAGATATCAAAAATCCAAATGCATACTTCTGTTTAAAATATATTCATATATTCATTTGTCTATGAAAGAAAAAAAAATAATGTACTTATAATATTAAAAAAGCCTTAGAATTTTTAATAATCTTAAAATTGAAAAAACGCGAACAGAGATATGAGCGTTTAAAGTTTACATTTAGTGGTACATTTAATGGGGTGTGTCTTATTCAAAAATTCGTAACTCAAAAACTATATAACTAAACGGTTTTTTAAAAAGCGGTTTCTTTTAAAATGTTAAGGAATATCCAAACATTATTTTTAAAAATTAAAAAAAAAAAGTTGAATTTTTTCGCGATTTTGAGGTATCGGACCCCTTAACCTCTCAGCCACTGAGCTATACTTGAAAATGCCCTCGCCAAGCTGAGCGATGATATTTCTTTTATGGGAACGTCTATATTGATTGGCGTTATTTTCGAAAGTTCAGATAGGGGGGAGAGCGTTTTGAATGTTGAAAAGTACATGTAATTAGGTTAGTTAGTAGGTGGAAGTTCGACTGTTAAGGGAAATTTTGCTTCTGTTCCTGAAAATGACTTCAGTAAGTAAAATTAATTTATTGTTTTTATTGTGTTCGTTTCAATTTTTTTATGCTTCGACCGATGTTTTAATGAAATTTAAATTTTTTTTTCATTGAAATATACTTATGTTTTGGCCGTCATTACTGTTTGCACGGTATTCCGCACGAACAAGAATGGCGCTAAACAGAAAGTACCAATGGGAACGCTAAAATATAGTTTTAGCGCTCTTTTAATATTAAAAAATAGGTTTATAACAGAATCTGTTACTTAATCCGCTTGCACACAATATTTGTGTTTAACGGGGAAAAAAAAACTTACGCCTTAGAAAGAAATTCGCTAAACAGGGCCTTTATTTAATTCAAATTTCTCATTTTTAAACTGCAGAATTAAATATTTTCATTAATCTTCTTTGCGCAGATTTTAATTAATAGTCTTTATCGTTTGCTAAATTTATTTGAAGTTCAAAGAATAATGATGTAATTGTTTTTGCTATAAAAATGAAATCGAAACTTATCATTTAACTTTACATTATTTTGAAGAAAAAAAATTCTTCCATAAGTGTATAAATAGGGTTTCCGGTTTAGCATAAAAGATGTGTGGAAGCGGTTATGTGGCAGATTCTGTTACAAACTTTCTTATTTACGTTATAAACATATGTGTAGTGTAAATGCTATAATAAGGCATTTTAAATAATTCATGAAAAAACTTAACTATGAAATTGTGTTAAAATTCTGAATTAATCCATTCACAAAAATAGTTATTTTGGGTTATTAAGCATGCTTTCCAAGCTAATTGCTTTAGCTATTTCTTTGAAAATTATCAAGTCGCTCATTATATCGCGGTTTTTTGCTTGTCTCTGGGGAAATAACCGGTAAGCGATGCGAAACATTGTGGTTCTTTTTATAAAGGAAACAGAAATCAATCGAGTTTTAATCTTTTCTACTGAAAAAAATTGCCTTTTTATTTGAAAAAGAAAGTTGATTTAATGTGTTCCAATATAAAAGTGGTAAACAATAAAACCAGTTCAGTTTCAAACCTAATGTAAAATAAAATAAAGCTTGGACTTTACTGTTAGAAAAGTAACTGTTCTTTCTGAAAATTTTAGATACCTAGTTGATGGAAATGGGCATTTTAATTTATGCAGCAAGTTGTATTAATTGTAGCTTGGCGAGTGAAATTACATAGCTTAAAAAAAGTTGCATGAAAAAGAATACTATATATATTAATATTGTTTTCGAAACTTAGCATTTATAAAGTTTATTTTCAGTCGTGTGCAGTTTTTATGCTGGTTTCGTAGGGAAAAACGATAATAAGCTTCATGGTTCCCATAAAAGCGGGAAATAACTTAAAAATAAATCTGGATGCACGGCAGTGCATCGCCAAGTTCATAACGAAGGCGGCACTGACTATCCTTTACTGGGACCATTTCGGCCTAATTTTGGAGACCCAGTTCTTTTCTTCTACGCACTTTAGATTCGAGTTTAGACTTTTTTCTGGGTGTCCAAGTGAGACTTAACCTAGAAAAAAATTTCCAGCGTTCGAAATTCATTTAAGCCAGAGATAAATGAACCAGAAAAACGACAAATATGTCCCTCACTGACTGACTCACTCACTGACGGGCGATCATAATGTTTAGGTACAACGGCTTGTTATGGAGTTACGAAAATTGGAACACTTATAGAATAGAGCATGCATATAACAGGAAAAATCCGAAATTCGAAGATTTTACCCGGGGTTGGGCGTAAACTGATTGGCGCCCTTTTTCATAAGCAGTTGCAATGCTCTCCATACGCTGACATACCAGCGGCGATTAAACGTCGTCGCCAACAATTCAAATAGTTATTTGCCTTCAGATACGTTAAAGGTTTTCATGTGTGGGATTTAGCACACGATATTACTAATTTAATGTGTCAACCTGAGCTGGCAACCAGCACCATGTTTTATAAAGAGCCATTGGTTGTTTGGAGGTAGGATTAACATCGCACAAGGGCTACATATGAGTAATGGTTGGAACCAATGCTTCACAACGGGCAAATGGTTTTTTTTTAAGGATTTTGCTTGCAGTAACGTTGTACTAGAGCTACATAAGGGTTATTGGCGGCGATTCTCGTATTTTTTAAATCGTGGTCAAGTGACGATTTCTTGAACAGAATCTTTCAAACAGTACCATCGGATTTAAAAAAATATTTTTTTTGTTAGAAAGAAATGACATATATCAAAGGCTTGACCTATGTTTTATACTTTTTGTCCGTCCGTCTGTACGCTTTTTCGTCCGTCTGTTCTTTATAAGACGGTCTGTCATAATTTCGGTTCTAATCGTCCGATTTTAAAAAACTTTTTTTTTTTATAAATGTATGGCTTCATATTTCATACTTTGTGTCCATCTGTCGGTACGTTTTTCTGTCCGTCTGTCAATCTGTCCTTTATAAGAATTTCTGTCATATTTTCGGTTCTAACCGCCCGATTTTGAAAATTATTTTTTGTTAGAAAGATATGACATCAAACACCTATATTTCAAACTTTTTGATTTTTTTCTGTCCGTCTGTCCTTTATAAGACGGTCTGTCATAATTTCGGTTCTAATCGTCTGATTTTAAAAAATCTTTTTTTATAAAGTTATGGCATCATATTTCATACTTTGTGTCCGTCTGTCGGTACGTTTTTCTGTCCGTCTGTCAATCTGTCCTTTATAAGAAGGTCTGTCATATTTTCGGTTCTAACCGCTCGATTTTAAAAATTATTTTTTTGTTCGAAAGGTATGACATCAAACACCCATATTTCAAACTTTTTGATTTTTTGTCTGTACTTTTTTCTGTCCGTCTGTCCTTTATAAAACAGTCTGTCATTCTTTCGGTTCTAATCGTCCACTTTTAAAAATTCTTTTTTTTGTTGGAAAGGCATGCTTATAAAAGTTTAAATTACAACTAAATGTTGTGTTTGGCTATTTTTTTCTAAGGTGTATAAATTTTGTGTGGAAGCAGTTCCAGGTGACAGTTACTATTACAAACCTACTTGTTATTCTCTAAGAATTTCGGTGAGTATTAAAGTGACAGGACATCAGTAGGCTATTTTAGTTCTTTTAGAACTTCTTGTTTAAAAAGCAGTCAGAACAGGAAATAATTTCACTATAGATATTGTTTGGTTTCAGCTCTAGTGCGACGTTAATTCAATTGTTGTTACAAAATATACTTAAAAAGTTATAAACTATTTTTACTGCTTGTTGCCACCAATATATATTTTTTTAAACAGGAATTGTAAATATTGTACTCGCCGCAGTGTAAATCTCCATCCTATGTTTTTTTTATTAGGATACTGCCTATTCACTAAACACATTATTCATTATACTTCACTGTGTGTTCCCACTTACAAAAAGAAGTGAAATCCCAACAAAAACATCTCTGTAAAAGAGGGCCAAGTTCTTACAAAAAAAGGTCTGGCCTACAAAAGAAGTGAAATCAACAAAAAGACCAAGTTCAATGGAATTTGCTGAGTTAAAGTTCTAGAAAAAATTAAGCCTGGACAACCAAAGATTTGAAAACAAAAAAGGATCAAGTTCAATAGAAGTTGATGAGGTTATAAACCCCAAAACATTTTGTTTTAAGATGCAGCTTAGGTCTAACACATTCTTACTAGCTGTTTGTGTAACTTGGCCAATACGCATCGTGAATATGGAGTTGAACCCTTCGTACCTGGTTGAATTTCACCTCGGGGCGTTTGAGTAAGTCTGTATTTGATTTATCCTCAGTTAAGTGGTGAATGACACGCACCTCTCGGGTGGAAAGGGGTAAAATAGTAGTCGTACCACATGCGTTGGCGTTGCAGGTAAATAATAAAAATAAATACGTTTGCTTTTGTTGCCAGGATTACCATCACACTTAGTTGGTGATACTTATCTGAATGAACATTTAGCTGTTTGCAACTGTTGAAGCGTTTTAATAAGGTAATCGTTCTATTTCCTTCAAAGAAAGTAAGAAAAAGTAATCAAAGCTCCATATATTATAGTAAAGCTTAGCGGTTTTACTACAAGATTCAAGCATTGGAAAACGAGATGCTACATTTACTTACGTGATCTAAAGAAATGCTCCAATCTCCATCGACTATTGTATTGATCTATTTAAAATTTTTAAAACATTTTTTTTATTTTATTTTACTTGATTATCAATAAGGTTTCAGCTGAATAAGGAGAAAGACATGTTTTTTCAATTGCAAATAGCATTTATTAATATAAAAACACTAACAGAAATGTAATAATCTCGAACATATATATATATATACATAAAACTACATAATACAAACTAACTAAATGTGTCAACTTTATAGTTCATTATTAAAACGCCACAGCACATAATTGTTCTATAGATATACAACACATAGCCATCACCACGCAGAATACCACTAGGATTAACCATTTGATTAACTAGGGATAAGTCAAATACAGACTTACTCAAACGCCCCGAGGTGAAATTCAACCAGGTACGAAGGGTTCAACTCCATATTCACGATGCGTATTGGCCAAGTTACACAAACAGCTAGTAAGAATGTGTTAGACCTAAGCTGCATCTTAAAACAAAATGTTTTGGGGTTTATAACCTCATCAACTTCTATTGAACTTGATCCTTTTTTGTTTTCAAATCTTTGGTTGTCCAGGCTTAATTTTTTCTAGAACTTTAACTCAGCAAATTCCATTGAACTTGGTCTGTTTGTTGATTTCACTTCTTTTGTAGGCCAGACCTTTTTTTGTAAGAACTTGGCCCTCTTTTACAGAGATGTTTTTGTTGGGATAAATATTGTCTAAAGAGTATGACATGCATAAAAACTAAAAAGAAATAGTAGTCATGCAAAAAAAAAAAAAAAAAGGTTAAGAATATGGTGGTATTCTGTGGTAAAAGGTAAAAACTGTTGTTTTATAGCCAAAAATGGCAGTTAAGTGTGTAAAAAAGAATTTAATACGAATAAGCAAGTGAACATATTTTATAGAAAATCCTTGCAATATATTTTTTCAGTTGAAAAATTCTGTTTCGTATTGTTTTGCAGGGTTGCTAGTTTTAAGTAAAGGAACACGTGTGTCACGTCACAATAAATAAATAAAAATAAATGTTATTAAACGTTTGAGGGAAAGGACCATGTTCGGATTTGTCGCCAAGTTGAAAAATGTATCGTGGCTTTTGATTTTGTAGATATTTTAAAATAAGAAAATCAGAACTCATGCTGCAGTCTGCACAAAACAATGTGCACGGAAATATTTTAAGAAATGATTTCGTATTTTGGTATAAATTTAAACTTAATAGACTAAAACGTACCAGGGAGAATTCTCTAACATAACAGAATTAATAAAAAGGTAGAACATTAAATTGCCGAATAAATATGGCAAAAATTTAACTTGAAATTATTTAAATTTCAATTCAGTTAAATTTTTTTCAGTATTTCTCCCATAATGTATGAGTAGTATTAAAGATACAAATATGTTTTTTAGGGATGAAAAATAAAATAATGCGCTACAGGGTTAAGTCTACATTTATGGGTTTCAGACAGATCCGGCAGATCCACAACTACATATGATATACATAATATAGTTTTTTTTAATTAATCCAGTGGCTTAGAGGTAGTACACGCCTCGTCATCCTTAGTTTACAGGTTCAAGCTCCAACTGAGTTGTCAGATTTTCTGGATGGGAAAATCATGGGCACACATGTCCTATGATTGTGTGGCATGTACAAAATCCCTTGACTATCCATTAAGCTTTGGTTCTCTCTGCAAAACTAAATCTTAGTATGCTTTAACAACTACAAAGAGCTCAGATTCATTGTAATCCGAGCTTCAGAATTGGCAGCATTCCCTGAGAGTCGCCTAGATGGTGTGGCAAACAATGGCTCTCAGTTCTGGGAAATATACCAAGTCTGCTAAATCTTAGCCGCCAATAAAGCAGCCCCGTTGGTAGGAAAAATATTAATCTTTATGTGTACTCTTACAGGCAGCGTCTGAGTTTATATATCGAAATACAACGCCAATCATTCTACTTGATTGCCAAAATGCATTCAAGGATCTGACTGAGAAAGAAAAACTTTATGCTCATTATCTTTCAAGAGCCTCGTGGTATGGAGGGCTAATTGATTTAGTACAGGTAATAATAATAAATAGATATTTAAGCAACTTACTAGTGCCGAAAATAATACTTTATTAATCGAGTGGCTTTTATTTCTCGAGACCGTAGGTCGAGTGAATGACAAGAGCTTAATAAAGTATTATTTGGCACATGCTTGTTAAAATATTTTTTTATAATAACGTGCAAAAGCTTGAAATTTGTGTTCTTACTTTTGTCTTATTTAATTTCCTTTAATAATTTTTGGTAGTACTTGTAGTTTCCATGGAGATACAGTAGACACCACTTAATGTGATCACGGTTAATATTATCAATCGCTTAATGTTATCAAAATCGCTTAGTCCCGTCCGGTTATATCAAAATATATTGAAAAATCATCGTTTATTGTAATCAAATGTTCGTTTATTGTTATCAGTTCATACGTAAATTTTATAGAATTAATGACTGCTGAGGATTTTGAAGCATGGATGGTGATAAGAAGGTTGCGAATTTTACTTCGTTAACTAATAAGGAAATTTGAGAAGCAGTATGTGTCAAAGATCAAGTTCGTCACAAGATTCTGATGCCGATGATGAACCCTAAAGTGCTATCGATGACAAAATTCCGACGCCTGCTCAGATGAGGGAGGCACTTCGAATCTTACGTCCAGATGTGCAAAACAAAGCCGACGCAGAACACTTCAATAAACATTATAATTATGAGCGATTCAAATGACTTGCCTCGAAAAAATGCTAAACAATCGACAATTTCTTTTTCAGTTAATAAACATTTTATAGTATTGTTTTCTGCAGTTCAGCATTAAATATGTAATTATACTGACTAGTAATTAATTTTCTTTAGTCTGCAGTAATTTCTATTAAATACTATAGAGTTTTACAGCAACAACTCCTAATTTAAAATTAATTTTTATTTTAATACGCATGTAAAAAAATCAGTTTTTAGTTTAAACTTTTTTTCGTGTATTGTAATCAATCGGTTATTGTTATCAAATCACGTTCGTCCCGATGTGATCACATTAAGCGGCGTCTGCTGTATTAGAAAATGCAAAAGTACTGAACTAATAGAAATAAGTGAGTTTCATTACATCATTTAGTTTTAGTTTATGGAGATATTCATGACCAGCGTGTTAAATAAGCGGTATCGCATCGCGAAACGCGACACCAAAATGAAAACTTGCGATAGCGATTTAGCTTTGTATCACATTTAGTTGCGATATAAAGCAAAATCGTTTTGAACTACGGCGATTCGGAAGTCGCCGATTGCCGTAGTTTCGCGACTTTCGGATCGGCGTAGTTTCGCACCTTTCGGATCGGCGTAGTTTCGCACCTTTCGGATCCCCAAGTTCCGCGACTTTTGGATCCCCGGAGTTCCGTGACATTTGAATCTCCGGAGTTCTGCCACTTTCGGGATCCCCGAAGTTTCGCGATTTCTGGATCCTCGTAGTTCTGTGACATTTGTACCCCCGTAGTTTCGCGACTTTCGGATCATCGAAGTTTCGCGATTTTTGGATCCTTAAATTTTTTCAAAAGTGATATGCATCAATTAAAAATTGCTACACATAAGTAATTTGGTGTAGCAAAACTGCTATACACACAAAAAAAAAGTATTTTACACGCTGTTCATGACATCATTTTGTTTTTCTACCAATCAGATACTCTTATTTACTTAACCGCACTAGTGCCGAAAGTACTTACAGCCACTGTACGTCACAGACAGTGCCAAAAGTAGTTACTTTTGGCACTAGTGCGGTAAAGTAAATATGAGTATCTGATTGGTCAAAAAACAAAATGATGTCATGAATATCTCCATGGAAACTAAATGATGTCATGAATTGTTCAGAAAATTGTTTCAGAAAACCAATTTTCCAACAAACACTAAAAAATCTCTGAAATTAGTATTGACCAACATAGTTAAATTAAATCATGTTTAACATGAGTTATGAATGCCAAGTAAATAAAGTCATTAAAAAAATAAAGATGTTTTTATAATGCAAAATTTAGTGTAGCTTAGATTCTGTACATTCATTTAAGACCCTTAATTAAATTTTCATTATTTTTTTTTAAGGTACAATAATTTAAAATTGTGTTATACGTTGGGAGGAAAAAAACTTAAAAAATTTGAATTTTTTTTCATTCCCTGATTGATAATAAGTCTTAATATCGATTTTTTAAAACATAAGTCTCTATAATAGGAATTTATCGATACACATTGAGTTCATAATTTTTTCCTTCTGGTTTATAGAATTCTCCAGAAAGCCCACTGATATTCTCCTTGCTGCATCGCTTATTTCTTACGGATTCTGTGAAGGATCTCAAAGAAACTGCCCTCACTAAGTGTGGATTTAGTGAAGATGAATTTCTAGTAAGCAGTCCTATTTTGATTATTTTTGAAGATGTTGTATGTGTTAAAAAATATTACTTTATCTTCCATGTTTTTTAAAACAATATACAGGGATAAACACATACTGGAAAACCAGGAATTGTCTGGGAAAACAAAAATATCAGGGGAAAATTTTGGAAGTTTGTTGTTTAGAGAAAAGTCAGGGAATTATTTTAATTTTGTTTATTTCCTAATTTTCAACAAAATTGTGACTAAATACAGATAATTTTAATTTCAAGTAGCGGAAAGCATATTTTGGCAATCGGTTTTAACCCTCTGAGGGATACAGAAGTATAAACCCGTCACCTGGCTGTCACATTAAGTTAAAAAAAATTAATTTAAATCTCATACAGTGAAAAAATATTTACACTTTAGCCAATTGTGCTCAGAGGGTTAAAAACCTGACGAGGAAAAAAGCCAAGGTATCACAAAGAGTTTTTTTCTGAGATAGAAAAAACTAATTTACAATATTGAAGAAAGTTTAATAACTTCTTTTGTCTCATTTTATGTTATGTTTCTGCTAAGTAATATTTAAAATTACTTTGATTTTATATTTTTTAAGGTGAATTGAATTCTTAATATTTTAAGCATTTTTAATGACTCAATACTTGATTCTTGGTCTGAAACTATTTCCCCGAAGTGTTGAGTTAGGCTCTCCTAAAAGTCAGAAAGTTCTAGGAAGATTAAATCCACATTAAGCCTCAATTTAGCTTACAGTGGTGGGAGAGCATCAAAATTGGAATGCTGTGGTGCTTTTATGAGACCACATTATTATATTGACATATATTCTGATTAAAAATATGCTTCTCTAAACTGAAGCTAGTTATTTCTTTCCCTGAATATCAACCACATATATGCAGTGCTTCCACATGCTTTTGCCTTCTACCTGCACATTCTAAACCTGTACAGGTTTTATTCATTATATCTTACTGTGGTTTCAGGCATTTCTGATTTATGCATGTGGGGTTTTTTGCAACAATGGAAACTACAAGAGCTTTGGGGACTCCAAATTCATTCCAGACCTTCCAAAGGTATTATTTTTTTTGTCTACCTATTCTACATCATGCATGCAATAGAATATTTCAAATGTCACGTTTTCTTTTTTTAGGAAAAATTTGAAAAATTGTTGTTTTCCACCAAGTTTGCAGAGAAATTTCCCGAAAAGCTGAAACAGTTGCTTAGTAAATGCCTAGACAAAATATTTTCGCTTAAAGAGGAGGAAACTCATCTTGGATTTCCACCCAATGTAAGCATCCTTTGTAATTTCTGAATTAAAACATAATAGATTCCAATCCGCTATAAATAGCTTGTAATACTTGTGATTTATTTGCTTATATAATTAAGACCTGACTATAGTTAATATAATAGATTTGAGTAAAAATAATCCTTTATATTCAATTAAAATATTAGTTATAGGATATTTATATATGCAGCGGCTCAGTGGTTGAGAGGTGTAACGTGTCCGCCTCTAAAGCCCAAGATCACTGGTTCAGCCCCAGCTAAGTCATCAGATTTTCTGGATGGGAAAATCCTGATCACGCATGTCATGTGATTGTGTGGCATGTAAAAGATCCCTAGGGCCCATTTGGATTGGGTTCTCACGGAAAAAGTAAAATCTAGGCATATTTTAACATCCACACAGAGCTCAGATACCTTATAATCTGAGTAAATTGGTATCAAGAGTCGCCTAGATGGTGCCACTAAAAATGGCTCTCAGTTCTGGGGAATATGCTGAGTTTGTAAAGGCTTGACCGCCAATACCATTTTTCAGCCCCATTGGAGAAAAAAAAATATTTATATATGTGCTCTATTTTTTAGTTATTGTTTGCATGAACTTGTCAATTTTCACTTAAGGGGCGAACATAGTTAGCGACAGCAAAAATGAGCAATTCTTAGTATTGATTTCGAAAGGCTCTAAATAATTAAAAAATTATGTTACAAAAAAAAACAAATTGTTCCAAGTTATAAATTGTACTTTTATTATTACGTATATCTATACATAAGAATCTTATTTAAAATATATATATATATATATATTTTTTGAAAAAATACATATTTTGAAGCATACAATTATGAATTTTCAAAAATATAATTATTTTTTCGGTACATTTGTACAAAAAATATACAATGAATGTACGTAAAACGTGTTTCAAATGCAAGTAAACAGTTAGATTTATATTGGTCACCTGTTTTTTTTTTTTGCCTAAAATAATTTTTAAAAAAAAAGAACCAGATTAACTTACTCGTATGGCCCCTCTTTTTATTTTTGCTTACAAAATAAAGGCTTGTCCATAGTTCTACATCTGATAAATTTGAGTAAAATTAATCCTTCAATTAAAATACTAGCAGCTGTATACTTATATGTACTATACTTTTTTTTTAATTATTTTTTTTTGCATAAATTAACCTTGTCAATTTTCACTTAGGCTACTACAACTTATTTTTCCAAAAATATCTCCAAGGAAGATTTAGAAGCTGTAAACAAGTTTTTTAAGAAGCAAGTAAGCAAACTTTACTTACTAACGTTTTGGCCTTTCCTAATAACAATTTTTTTTAATTGAAAAAGTTTATCTATAACTCATTCCTTCTATGACTATTAAAGTATGGAACGTAACTAGTTACCCATTGCCAGTTCAACCAATGCAATATTTCTATAGAATATAAATATTAATGCTTTTGATTTAATTCTACCTGGTAATCATGGTAAAAACTTGAATACAAAGCTGTCGTCAAAATTGTTTATATTTTTCAAATAGTTTACAACCTATAAATAATGCTTTCAATCAATTAGTTTTCTCTAATCTTATAAATCTTTCATAATCTCTGAATCCCTACCCCCATGTTGATGGGGAAGTAGGTTTTATAAAATAAAGGTTTTCTGTAACTCGGAGATAATTAAATTTTTATTTTGTAATATCAGTATTCAACAAATGTTAAAATTAAGTGTACCTAAGTTTTACTTGTGGTAATAAGTTTGTGTTTTTAAATTTGTTTCACAGAATATTGAAGCTTTTAATTCAAGAGTGTTTAAAACAACTGATGAAACTGGCCGATCCTGTTTTGAGATTCGACTTGCTTCAGTTTTGCAGACAGGTAATTGGGTTTTATAACATTTTATTACAGAAACAGTTTAGTGCAAAGAAAACACCGAATCATGAAATTATCTGTTCCTTGCATAAAAGCTTTTTACTATTGTATTTTTTTGCAATTGAGTGAATAACAGAACATTTGATTTGAAAATTAATATTTTTAGTTTTAAAATTCTTTGTGAGTATTAAGTTGAGTAGTAACAAAATTAAGTATTTGCAGTCTATATTTTTAAATCAAAACTACCATCTTATGAATATTTTTTATTCTTAAATTTGTAATTTTAAAGATTATGAATGCTACTCTTGTTAATATATATCTAGTTTCTCAGAATATTGATCATGTTTAACAGGGGTAAAACAAGTAATTATGACTTGAATTATATATAGCTAATAATAAATTAATAACTGCAATAATTCTGAACTAATCTAAGTTCTCTTACAATACATAACATATGATGTTGCTTTTAACTTCAAGTTTCTGTCTGATTTTTTTAGATTGTGAAGAAGAAAATGAAAATTTGGGGTTTAATACAGAAAATGATCTCAATTTTGTTGTTACTCGAGGTGACTACAGCAAACTCTTAAAACATGTCAATGATAATCTAACTCTTGCAAAGGTAATTATTATAAGTTATTAAAAAATAGTTTTTGTTTGACATAGTATATGTGTCATATGATATAAATAACCGGTAATTAGTATCTTGGGTTCAAAGCTACAGAATTAAAGATTGTCATACTCATATTATACTAGGCCTTGGCAGCATTAAACAATTAAATAACAAATAAATATTAAGTCTTTACATTTTGATTCGGTACTCATTTCTATTGTTATTACAAGCAGCACAACTGTATAGTATATTAGATATATTTTCATAATATTTGGATGGAACTTAAAAATAATATTCTTCAATATACTTTTATCACCCTGAAATGGATTTATTTGTTGAAAAAAAATCATGATATAATTCATCAAATCTACAGGTTGTATTTGGGCAAAATTTTAATGTTTAGTAACTAAATTTTTTAGCGAATAACAAATCAAAACGAGGTACAGTCCTTAATTTCTAGAGCATATTATTTCTGTTTTATCTTGCTATATGAAATCTAAGAAGCATAGAAGAATATGAACTACACCAAAGCCGAGCTTAAGTTTGCAGCAGAGAAATGTACTAGGCGGAGGAATCTGTGTAAACAACGCCGCTGGCGCCGAAATTGTGCGTGCTCCTATTGACTGCTCCTCTGACCCTGATATTCGTGCTCCCTGTTACGTCAAAATCGAAGGAAAAAATAATTAAAATAACACTCTAACTGAAGCTAAACTAATAAAAATAATAAGTTTATGTATTGAAATAACAAATAAATTTGTTTATTGAATAGGAAATACCTTTTTGTATTCGATTCTCGCACTCAAAAATGGGAACTATTTACCCTTTTTCTCGTACAACATTTGTATACTGCAAACTTAAGGTCGGTTTTGGTGTAGTGACAAATCAAATTATTGTAAGGGTCCATGTGAGAAAACTGCCCAAACGCATGAATGGGAAACCAAAATTTTAAAACAATAAAGGTCTTAAATTTATGATGCCAGTCGAAATTATTCACGATGGAGCATATTAGGTAGCATGCACATTAGTCATGGTTCATACACTTCTTAAAAACCTCCAAATGTGCTTGAATAAAATATGTTTTTTTTTTTTAAAGAAAATATCAATCTAGAATGTTTGAAAATTGTCTTACAATTTATTGCAGATTGGATCATACCATAATTAATATTTCTCAATGATGTTTCTTCAAGTACAGCATAGCCAAAATGATGATTTCATTTCCGACTGTGGGATTGACCTTGTTATTGCATCATTATGTTCTTAGTAGTTTCCTGATTACAGGAACGTTTGTCTTTCACAATTTTATTTATTGAATCTCCCAAGTTTTTTCTATTATGATATATGTCTAAAGTTTTATGATTATGGGATCGCTGCATTTAATTAAATACACATGTTAGAATGCCATATGATCGAATATGCGATTAGAAAATTAGACAAATACAAGAGTTTCTCTATTACTGGATTGTCAGGGTTTGCCAACTATGTGATTGACCGCATTATCCGATTAATGTGATGGCCTATTTTTTGTTGATCACCCAATTTTATCAATATCGGGAAGCCCAGTGTTGCTCACTATGTATGTAGTTGTCGAAGTTTCCCTATTATAGTATTGTCAGTTAGAATGGTGGAATTTTAATAGTTGCTTTAAAAAAACTTGGAATTTAGATTCTGTAGAATAAAACATTTAATTCATTATTTGTATTAAATAGGTTCTTAAATATGTTTCAGGAGCATGCTGACAATGAAAATGAAACAAGTATGATTGAAAAATACATAGAAAGTTTCAAAACAGGTTCTCTGCAAGCGCATAAGGACGGTTCTAGATACTGGATCAGAAACAAAGGACCCATTGTTGAAAAGTAACATAAACAATATTTCAGTACAGTTTATGTTTTATTACTTTTATTATAGGTTTTAGCTGATGCTTATATGTTCGCATATTTTTCATAAAATTGACTTTTTTATTTGTTTGGGTGGGGAGATGAGGATAATAAAATATGGAATGATGAGATTTTTTCGTTTTCTTATCAGATATTTTTAAATGTTTTTCAATTTTTTTCTGAAACTATTTTTAAAATGTTTTTATTTAATATTTAAAAACTGAAGGTCCTTTTAGGATCACTATTTTCGAAATTCTGCAGAGTCTGATTGAAGGAACGTTGCTGTTATAGACATAATTTGTGATTTTAAAAAATCACTGATCTAGTGCCACGTCATCTTCTTCTCAGTATCATTTTCCAAAAGTTTGTGTTTGAAATAAAAGTCCGTAGTTAATATCAGAACTAGATATTTTTAAAAATCTTTTTAGATCAAATTATAATTGGACCCCATTTTACATGATACTTCATGTTTATCATAAGTAATTTTCATAAATGTATTTTATTAAAAAGATAACAACAAACAATACTATTTTTTAGCTATATTGGGTTTATCGAGACTTACAAGGATCCTGATGGAATGAGAGGAGAGTTTGAAGGTATTTTTCCAAGAAAATCTTTTTCATAAAGACAAAAAAAAATCACATAAAATTCTAACTATTTTACAAATGTTGTTTTTTTTTTTTTAAGTTTTCTTTCTATGTGCAGTCTATTCTGCAATAAGTGTGTAAATTTGTAATACATTGCATAAATATATATATATTTTTTTTAAGACAAGGAAGTTCTTTTAACTCAATAAAACTAATATTTAAACTTGTGTTTTTCTTATTTTTAAATTTCCCAAACAAAATTTACTGTTTCCCATTTTATTTTCTTTCAATATGAATTAAAAATGTAGAAGAAATAGTATACTAAAAAGTACCCATAGGAGAATTTACTATTACACCATAATATTTTTTTTTATTATTTACCGTTTTCTTTTTCATACAAACAAATAAATTTTAAACTTGCTGTTTCATACAA